>OY751313.1:43396549-43543870 GCA_963564615.1 Rhorus exstirpatorius
GTACCATATATGTATTCGCCTATTTATTCAGACGCTCTCAAATAGGTACGCCGAGGCCTGTGAAAATTTTAAGGAGCTCCACTCCTCCACATAAGTTTATATCGTACCTCGTCCGGAAACCGAGATGTATAATCGTGGAAAAAAAAAGATCTTTTCCGTTATATGGCATATACCTGCTATAGTTGAATCGTAAACCTAATTTGACATATATTTGAGGAAGAGAGTGGCAAAGCTGGCAATTTTTGAAAAATGCCGTGCTTTGCTCGAACCTCATAAATTCCAGGATGGAACGGTTGAATTGCTAGCCGGTAGCTAGGGGCGCCATTTTATTTTCAAGAGAGTAAGGCAACGTAAGGGTAATCCAAAATTTGGTGTCGAAGAAGTGAATCATTATTTATTGCAAAGTCAAAATTTCACCAACAGTAATTATCATATATATATATCTCAATTGTATTAATAACAATATATACAACGGTATTTTTTTTTTGTATATTTTATGATATCCTACGATATAACCGCTCGTGTAATTGTGACCTGTACTGCATTACCTTTTTCCTAATATATTCCGTGGCTCTCCGAATATGCATCTGCAGCCAACTTACTCCCCACTACTGTATCGAATTTCCATGAGGACACGGAGAAATCGCCAAAAACTCGTGCTGATATATAGGCGATCCTTCGGATATAATTTGTCTTCTTATTCTATTTTAGTTGTCGATGGGGGAGATCTTGAACTTTAATCAGTGCGTTTTGAAGCTATCCTCCATATTTTTTCAGTGCATTCCGTGTAAAATGAGAAAAAAAAAATGTTATCAGGGGATTTTGCAGCCGTCAATTTCGAATGTGAAATGCAAATGTAAAATGTTTAGGTGAAATTGCAGAATTAAAAATGGTAAAAATTAGTGAATTCTCCGTTGGGTCGAACAATTGGTATAATGTAAATGGAAAATCATTTAATATACATGTATATGTACAATTATATTTTTCTCTTGCGTCCGGCTCATGAAAGGACCTGTTATGTTATTTCCAGACAAACTCTTTCATTAACCCCGAAGGCACAAAATCCATTGTCCTGTCTCGGACAGTATCTCCGGCATTATTCCAATCTGTCAGAAACAACATTGCAAACCCGCAACCAAAGCAGTTCGCTAACGTTATATCCTCGCTTTGTTTAAAACTTGAGCAACTCACTCACCGATTCATCACTCTCCGTCTATGTTTCAATCTGTGCTGTGCAAATGTGAGCGAATAATATCTTTTTTCTCTTTTTTCATTTATCCCTCCGTTTGTTTGAACCTTCACCGAACGTCTCATAGAGGAAAACGAGAGAGAGAGAGAGAGAGAGAGAGAGAGAGAGAGAGAGAGAAAGAGAGGATATATTTGTTGGAGGTATTTCTCGAGTTTCAACAATAAGTGATGTTATAATACGTTCGAGAAGACAAAATCCTCTTTCGGCATAAATGCTGATGCTGAAGGTACAGCTGCGATGTTGATTTTCAAAGACAATGTATGTAATTCCAGTAGACAGTTGAATAAACTCAATTATTATATTCGTTGGGTCTCGTAAAATGAGGTTGTAATTTCGTCGAGTCTCTCGAATGCTCGGAGAAAATGTGACTTACGTAAGCTACGATGAAAATACATCGGTTGGACGCTGAATCTGATGTCAAATTGATCCATTATTATTAAATTCATAAAAGAAATTTTGGGAATAATGTTATCATGTGAGAGACTTAAATTTATTTTATCTTCAGTACATTCTCATGGGGAAAAAAACTCTTCTCCTTTCACTGTAAAAATATAGCGTCTGATAAAAAAAAAATGCACGTGAGATGAAAGACGCGTAAATCAGAGTCCATGCTGGCTCGATTGCAATTAAATTTTTATAAATAGAAAATAGAGAACAATTTAATGATAGTTCATTTATTTAAAAAGTTTTAACCCTTCAGCTGAATAATTACGAACGCTTAAGTGTCAAAGTGACAATTTTGAGGATAAAAATAAACTTACGAAAACTAAGCTTCCTCTATGAGGGGACAAAATTGAACGTTTCAAAAGAAGAGTTAAATAACTATTCGATCAAAGTTATAATTTTTATTATGATGATCATGATTATACATAATTATTCCATGGAAAAATCATTCTTGAGTTTTTTTAAAACTTCATTCAGCAAATTTTATCGATTGAACTGTCTGTACGTACATTATTCAGAAATTCGCTGACCATCCCGAGTTCCTCTTACATGAAATGGTGTTGAAGTAACTCTTCAGGTGTTTCCTGGAAATCACGGAGAACTATTGAATAATTACCAAACGAGAGTACGGAAAGCAGGAATACAAAATAGCCTTTCCATGGTGGAGTTCGGTTAACTCTAACACAGGACAATGTTGATATATACGTGAACGGATTGGATATGCACATATTTGACCGAATATTATATTTATAATTCGGCTTTATAACCGCCAGGGGCGATTATGTGTTGTGATAGCCAATAAATATTCGTGGGACGAGACAGAGACGAGAATATGGAAGAAAAAAATAAATATTGCCTGCATTGTTAATTCATTTGCTAATTGGAATATTACTGCTCTGGCAATCGCTTCGAGCCATTCAAATTTTGCGAATGTGCTTTCTAACTAATTGCGAAAAATAAATGTCAGGACAAATAGGAAGAGCCTACGGCTACGGGGGAGCTCGGCTCAGCATAAATACGTGGAATATTACGTAGCAGTTGAATGCGAGTATATAAATGCATGTAGTATTTATGGACGGATCATATACATGTACAAGTGATAGACAGCAAAGTTCTATATAATACAGAGATCTATCAAAGGCAGCATCGAATAAAATATCGTTTATTCCAATCAAATAGGATTCGTTCGAGCATATTTGCGAATTGGGAGATTGACGGATAATAAATTTTTCTTTCATTCAAAAGTATTTTCGTTATTAATGGATCGATTTCCATTAGTGATTTTTCGAATAATAGATGGATAATCGAATCGATAATAATTTACAAGCCTGGTATATTTGAGGGTTTACAAATTTAATCGAGACCATTTTCTCATTGATTTTTTTTTCATTTACCACTTAACTTGCTGTATACCACGTTCATTTCATTTCCTTTCATATGTCCTTCATTTCGATGTAATCTTTATTGATGCTCCTGATGAATTATTGTCGTTATTCATCAAGTCGTACTTCGTACATTTCCACAGCTGTCGCTGCGTGCACGACGTGTAGTGAAATTAAATCTTGAAGTACAAGAGCTCGCTCGGTCTACATATTATACGTAAGCTATTAACAAAGGTATATCCGATTTCTACTCGAGTTGCGAACAGTGGGGAACATTTGTGTGAGTCATTGTGTCTGTGTGCATTGCAAAATTCACGTAGGAAGCGAAGGGGAGAGCGAGCATTTGTAAGGATTGCAGGCAAATAGAATGAAATCAATGCTTCTGATATATATATATATATATATATATATATATATATATATATATATCATTACATAATAAACGAGTAATACCCGATTTCCCAATTGTCCTGAGGAATATTGTCATCTTGTCTTTTAGCACAAAACCACACACTCTGTCTCTCCTATCGCTCTCTTCATGTTTCTCTTCTCATCTATTATGACGAAATATTGTTTGTAATTGATAATTTTGAATGCTGCAATTGAATTAAAGAAAATGCACATAATAATAAATCAGACACACATCGAATTCTCCGTGAGTGAAATAGGAAAAAGAATCGTTTAAATTAGAAACGTGTACATTGCTGTCTCGTTGAGTGATCTGGCTCATGAAGCCTGCTCCATACGGAAAAAAGGGTTTTGCACTTTTGGCATCTTCATATAGAAGAAGCTTTTTGAGCCAGATAAATTAATGAGAAAATAATATGCAAATTTCATTAATTGACACATGTTTTATTTAGTTTCTTCGAAAAATTAAAAAAGTTTAATAAACGTGAAATCTAAAGATTTTTTTATCGATTTCTATTGAACCCAATACATGGTTCCCCCCAACATGATTGCCCCCCAAAATTTAGGAAAATTAGAGCAACGTACCATTTCTCATAAGTGTTCAAATTTCAAAAACTTCAAAAATGTCATACAATCTTCGATTGGCTACAAATCCAATTTCAAACATCCTTGTCCTCTAGTCATTTTGTGCAAGAAGTTTCGACTCATTTGCTGGAAATTTATAAAATTTGGAGCGACTGAAGACACAAGGAGTTTCTGTATAAAATTTTCAAGCAATTTTGATGAAAATTGCAACCAAGATGTAGCTCAAGGTAATTTTTTCTTGGTGAATGTGATTTGTTAATATAATTGGAAAAATTTTAAGCACTATGGCATGTGAAAATCGCGAAATTGTTGATCACGAAAACAGCGCTTTCCCTGTGAGGAATGAAATATTACAATAAACTTTTGTCATCAATTAATCTCAATAGTACAGAAAACAGGAAAAAAAAAAAAACGAAACAATAAAAGTGTCGTATATTATATCATGAAATAAACTCCCATGCATGACCATGATAACCTCTGACCGCTGACATCTTGCCGCGCACTTGCATTATCGTATTAACGGAGAGACTTAGCATATAATATAACAAATTCACGTTATCCAACTTTTTTCCCCTTCCCTTCTTCGCACTTTTTCTCGCCCTCTCCCTTACCTATACCTTTTCGTTCTCTGCACTTGCTCTCGTGCAGTTAATAAATTGTCGCGAGTACGACGTTCTCTCTCTCTCTCTTTATCTCTCTCTCTCTCTCTCTCTCTCTCTCTCGCTCCTCTCGGAACTAGCCTGGGATTTTAACGCTGCGCTAGTCGTACGCGTCATCCAGAGGTCTTATAAGGTCGTTAAGGATAATTAAGATTTTTTCCACGTCGCAAAGGGAAAAGCAGAGTGGGCACCCGAAGAGGGGACAGAGGGTACGACGAATAAAGGTCAGAAGTGCGAAGATTGAGGTGATGATAGCTTATACGTGAAACGTTCCATGCAAAATCTTTCGACTTCCCATTCTGATCATCCTAAATTGGATTCCGTATTTTTTATTTCCTGAATACGAAATAATGAATTGAAGAAAAAACTTCGAAAATTTTACCTGCCCTATTTTTTTCTATCTTTCCAAAATTACGTCAAACTTTCAACGAACTAACCGCCATTATTACTCACTGAATCGCATTTTTTTCAAAATTATACTGCAATATTAAAAAAAAAAGTTTACTAACGAAAGTGGTTTAAAATAATTTTCGCGTATAGCAGAGAGTGAAATTTTCCTTCAATGAGCTAAAAATTAACCTGCATCAACCTCATGAATTCTAATTAATTGCGTATTGGCTGGCCCGTATTTATTCATTTTTGGGTTTCAAATGTTCGTCCTTTTTAGGGGAAAAAAAAAGATAAATTTACGAATTCATACGAAAAGTGAATTTGACGTTGATTCAGGCGGTATGGAATAGCCCGTATAACAATATATAGCCTACGGTATAAGTTGGTAGAGCTATAACAAGGCGCAAAAGTGCCCACAATGCATGTAGAATTTGCCAGCTGCCGTTGAAGTAGCTGCAACCACCGAGTGTCCACATATATGCATAGAGATTTACAGTGGAAATGGCGAAAAGGGCCGAGAACGGGGCTTGAAGCTGTGGAAGGGCAGATTGGCTCTGCACGCCCGCAGCGGGACTACCAAAGGCGCGCCTCGTAACTCGCGTCTAAGTATCCAGGGTAAGGTGGGGATTGAGCATCCCGAATTGCGCTGAATGCAGAGCAGCGTACAATATTAAGGTGATGTGAAATTCTCACCTGGATTCGTTCTCCGCCATTGATAAAATTCCGAAGCAATGTTTTTTTTTTTTTTCTGGAATCCTCTCAGATTTCCGTGAAAAATGCAAAATCTGACGAACTGAAGAATCGTTGAATGAAGTTTGAGGTAGAATTTTGGTTCTTCTCGAAATCTCTACGTGCATCTTCATACGCAAAACGTGCTCAAAGGATTTTTGAGGGTTTAAGGACGAGATTGAAAAATTGAAATTTTTTTTTACTCCGACACATTTTTAATGACTTTTATTTGATAGAAAATCATCGGCTTATTGCAAATTTGACATCGTCGCGATCGGGATCTTAAGAAAATGAGTTGAAAAAAATGTACGATTTGAAAACATGGAGTTTTTATAGTTTTTCCAATATTTATTTTTCATGTTTATTGAAAATATGTCAAAGTTGGAATCACCGGAAGATAAAATAGATGGATCTATAAGTATAAATAACAAGCAGTTTGTTATAGAAGTAAATGTGTTCGATTTTTTTTACGGGGGGCCCCTATTGTCAATATTGACCGAGTTCCGAAGACCACTTAATTTGTCGCCAAAAGTTAAAAATATTGAATTGATTTTTTGAAGCCCTGCATTTTTCCATCTGCCCATTAATCCACTTAGAAATTCTCGTGAAAGCATGAAAATTTTAATCGAATATCCTTAGGAACGTGTTTTTTTCTCCCAGAATAAAAATTTTATGAATTTTGTTCAATCATTTGTTCAATCTTAAAAAAAAAATTTCTTCAAAAATCTTAAAAAAATTTGTTCACTTAAAAAAAAAAAAATACAAACATAAAATCACTTCAGAAAAAGCATTTATACCGATCCAAAAGCAAAAGCATATCTCGCTAATTCAAAAGTTACGAGTTCCTCGTAGTTCCTGAGAGCATGCAAAAATTGTGCCTCAACTATACGTGGGTAGGAAGTAAACATAATGCGCAACGTATAATGTGAACTTCAGAGTCTCGAACAGGTGTAACCTTGACGATGAAGTGGCTGACGTAAACGAGGACAAGGTATGAGAGTTTCAACGCAATCCTTGACTTCGCGTCGACCACTTTCATCGCCAGGCATCAACGAGCCAACAGGAACCCAAGAACCCTCGAGCTTTGTCGTTGCGTGACCCGGCGCTTGGAGGCCGGAAGTTCTGGGATGTTCCCCGGCAGCGCTTCACTTGCCTTGTGCTGGGTGGTCTAGACCACGTATACACGGATATGTATACCGTAAAGCACACCTTTGACCCCCTTCGTCCTTCCTCACTTCGCTACGAGCGACAGCCAGAGTTCTCTCCGCTATAGCGTTTCAACTTGTCCAATAAGTTTGTGAACAAGATGCTCATATATGCGTAGTCCAACGTTATGTGGAAATGTCTATTTTCTGAACTTAAAGGGACGAAAGCAAATTCACCTGACTGTGCATACACCGTATTCTCCGAGATTTTCTTTTCCTGTAATATACATACCAGGAAGAGGAAAATGTGGCATTGAGTCCTGCTCGTGGCCCATATTTACGAACATCTCGTTTCCGCTCTGGACACTCTAATTCAACGAGTAACCTCTTCGTGTAGTTCAAAATCTTTAACTATGGTTTCCCTAACATTCCATGCGAAAAAAAGGAATGCTTATGCTGAGACTCGGTTGTAGACATGCGTCTGTCCTTCTGTCACAGGCCTCTGAGTTCTAAACGGCTTTTAAATGATTTTTTCGATCATTGCTTCATATTATTCGTTTTTACAATCGTATGGTGTCCTTCCCTTTTTACGTATCATGTTCCCTTGACTCTTCTAGGTTGCATATGTGTGAATTATAGATTTGAGGCTGCCGTGACGCGCAGGATATCGGCAACGAATGTTGGAATCCCGATATTCCAAATCAATTTAACGTTTTTAATTCACATTAATGAATCTTGAAATTGTATTATCACAGAGTTTTTTTTATCTTGTGGAAACAAAATAAGAGTTACCCTGTGATAAGGGAGCACATACATCCTTGAGCTCATAGATCGATACCCCAGGCGTATATACTTTATCATCATATTCGTAAAACAGTAAATATTACTTGGTCCACAGACTCGATAAATCCATCGAAATCCGATAGGGGCTGTATCTCCTCGCAAAAGATTTCGGGATCGAAGGAATATATATGGATGGCGTATTAAACTGTGTGTGTATGTCCACAGTAAGAAAATGCAATATAAATGCGTGTGGGAGTTAGCAGTGGTGCGAGGGGCGTACATTTTTTTCTGGGATTGAGAGAAAGAGAGAGCAAGAACATTTTTATCATCGACGACAGTTACGGAGAGAAAAGCGGAGAGGAATGATGCAAGAGCATTGATCCCTTGCCACCACACGCTGAGAAATGCATAAAAGAGGGTGAGATTCGTATTCCCTCTTGGTAAATATAGAAGCTCGTAAAGAGATGAAATACCATTTCATTCGTATGCTACGGAAACGGAAAGTCTCTGCTGCTTCGATGTACATAAGCGGAGACTGAAAGACGTGTCAATTGCAGCAAGGAAAGCGATAGCATGGTTTCGATCGGGGTTACGTTATTTTTTTTTTCGATTATTTGTATCAAATTCACTCGGTTATTCCTGCAGCATGATTTTCGTTTACATTTACCTTTTCTTCTTTCGAAATTTTATTAATTTCGTTTTTTATCGATCTTTCAGAGTCGAACACAAACATCACAAATATTTTTGTTCCGAAATATATCGAGTGAATATCAAGGGTGATCGAGAGAGATAATTATTGATTAAAGTAATTCCTAATTACTCGTATTTACTTGACTTGATTTATTTATTAGTTTTGCTGCTCACAGCTCTGGTGGCGAGACGTTAGAACAAAAATTATCATCTACGTCCTTAATACAATGAGTTTTGATAAATGGTAACGGATTAAAGATGAAATGCATATTGAAAAATTTGTGTGTGTTTTTTTTTTTCGGCGAGTCATGTTTCTTTGGCGATAGAAAAAATGAAACCGAAACGTGCTCCACATAGACGATAAAAGCGCACTCAATCGCGTTTGCCGATAAACAAGTTCATCGTGTATCGAAAAACTCATGCAAGGCATCGAGCTATACGGTCGATACCCAGACAATCTGCATGACATCAATCCGCAGTTAATTGGAATGAAAAAGACACCATATGGATGTGAAATATAGTTCGATATATTCGTTTTCATTGCGTGAGGGAATTTAGCGTATAAAGGTCGCAATAACTGTCTCGATTATTCTCTTTCTCTCTCGAAAATCAATTCAATTTCACGTATAACCGCAACCATAGGCATGCGGGAATCTATACGGATCGCTGAAATTAAAAATGGGGAATCCATCGTTTTGAACGTTAAATTGTATTAGGATACGTTCCTCTATATAAATTTTACCTCGCTAAATAGGTAATAAAAAATGGACGTTACGAGAATAATGTGTTATGGGAAATACCCGTATGGATTTCATGTAATAAATTTATTGCATTTTATATTTTCATAGAGGCTTTTACATCGATGTACGCAAATCTTTCGCATTTCACTCTTCATCACGACTATAGCGTGAACACTTCTTATTTGCGGGATCTTGTACGAACGCTTCTTACTCTACCCATTCTCTACAAAAGTTACACGGTATTATATGTCCCGGAGCTCGTAAAAGACTCGTAAATCCGTCGGTAGAAGAGGACGCTGCTTGGTTAATATAAATATATAGAACAGTAAAGTACAACCAGAGAGAGGAGAGAGAGAGAGAGAGAGAGAGAGAGAGAGAGAGAGAGAGAGAGAGAGAGAGAGAGAGAGAGAGAGTGAGAGCAAAGGGCGAAGGTGGAGTGTTGTGGTCCGGGTTAATGACCAAAAGAGCAGGCGTCGATTTTCATGCTCAAACAAGAGGAACTCGACTTTGTTGACATGGACACAGACATCATCGGGCTCTTTTTATCCCCCAGCCCCTTCATTCGTTCTCGTATGGTTACGTACCCAAGTACATACGTACTATTTTCGTCTTGCTGGTCTCACTTGCATGGACATCCAGCTGACACGTATCACACATGAAAGATCCTTGGAATCCTCTTGTTCAACCAGCTTGAGTACAATCGTTTATTTTTTCTTTAATTCACGCGCGCACACATACACGCACACTTGTATCGCTCCTAAAGCTCAAGAAATGGCGAACGCGACTGGAGATTTCAACTGCGGAATTTTTGTCACGATTCTTGCTTGGGATTCTTTTCATTCAGATTAGGACCTGAATCTACGGTCAAATCATCAAATTTCAGTTCAGTGATTTAATTGCAGTTCGAGTGTAGTAAAAAATTGGAATAAAGACCTACATTGCTCACAGCTCATACTACCCAATGGGATATAAAGGTGCAGTGCATAGGTTGATTATATTAACATCGTTTATTCTCTTTATTCCTTTTCTGCATGCATATCGGCGTTACTTCAGGCACTTCTTATGTTTGTTTTTTTTTTATTTTCTCTGTGAAAGCTGTAGGAATCGAAAAATTGGTATACATCTTCCTTGTCAGGGGATTGAGAACGCCCTTGCTATCTTAAATTTAGTGTAAGCCCACTGATTGTTTTTAAAACTGTAATAAATTCGATAAGTAATGAATTTTTGTACTCAGAGCTTTACTAAATTACCACGATTGAATTCTGAAGATTGTTGCTTCGGGGGTTGTAATTGGAATCTATTGAAATTCATTGTCAATTTATCGTGTTCCAATACGTACTTTTTCTAATTTTTAAAATTTTTTATACGCCCTAGAAACATAGATATTCCTAGGGCGTAAATGAACCCCGCCAGACTCCCTTGCAGTGCAGAATTTAATTCACGACTATTGTTTTTTTTCCTGACATCCATTCGTTTCTGTTTTTGTTTCGAAGAATAGAAAAACGATATCCTTAGAAATTAAGGCACCGGAGAAAATTAATTATTGATTCAAACTGAGGAACAACTTTTTCTCCGTTTCGTCAAGTCTTCGTAAATTTCTGTCAATTGCTGGATTGAAAGGAACGATGATTCTTGAAATTGATAAAAATATCGTTTGGGCAAAAGACTACGTATTCAAAAAAAAAAAAATGGTCTTACAACGATCTTAGCAAAAAAATATTTTATAAAATATCATTAATAAATAATTAATTGAGGTAGGATTTTATGCCTCGGACTGTCAAGTTTTCCCTATAGCTGATGCTTTCACGTATCGATCTTATTGCACAATCCCGTGCTGCTTTCTCGTTTGAGCGTGTCATCCGGTCTGACAGAACGAAGTCGCTTTCGAGCCTCCGACTGGCCATGCGCCACGAGAATCAGTCGGAGAGAAAAGAATCACGCAGAGAATGTAGACGGGATGTACATACGAGCGAAAAATTGATTTACTCCGATAGTTGCAAATTCCAGAGGCTGTCGCGGCAAAGTTCGAGATCCGGATTCTCGGCAGATCGCCGCGCCGGGGCATCAGGCCGGAATGCGCGCCGCGTGGTTTCGAATAAGCCAACGGGAAATACGCGAAATCAACGGCCTGGAAGAGGATGACGCTTCTTCGTAAAACTTTCTGTGCATTGTGTGAGTGTGGTATGCGCGCGGAGCTGTTGAAATCCATTCTCACTTCCAACTTAACTCGTGATTTTCCAATCGCATTGTCTCGTAAAATAAAAAATAAAAAAATAAACTGAGATATTTTCCATCGGGAGAGTTCACAATCACGAATTACGGCAGAATAGCTGAAACGAGAGCACTTTTTAAAATAATTTTATCGCTATATGTTCCTGAAAGGAATTTGTATAATATTCTCGGATGCGAATGCGGAAGAGATCACCCCAAAGAAAATATCGTACGAACTCTGAGAAATGAATCTGCTTAGAAAACGGTGTCAAAGAGGCAAAAATACATTTTGTGGATACCCGAAGACAAAGGAAATGAGACCAAGGAGGATTTGCGATATCCGAAAGTATCTGTGTACATTTACTGATGTGTTATAATTGCTTGAATATTCGGAAGTGTCATTCGGCTAAAGAAATCGTTGCAAACTGATATAGGCGTCTATTTTGCACCTATAGTATTGTTATTATCGATGTACCAGTGCTCTCATGGTCCAGAGACCTCTCCGATAGAAAAGTGTATACTCCCCCGTTGAAAAATTTTTCAGGCTTTCGCTACTCAATTTTTCCCAAGCATATTCACGTCTCGGGGGCATCTCGTGAATACTTCGTTCGCACGAGGGTGAGAAAACATAGTCGAGCACCCACACGAGTCTCCCATGAGTTCTGACGCGTGTGCACCTATGCCAGTATTCGGGGCAGGCTGAAGTTCCTGGGAACCCCTCATCGACGCACCCTAGAAATCTACATCTCATCGATGATTGAGCCTACGTATGCATATAGATATATATATACGTGTGTATGCGTCATTATCCATAGCTAAGGCTGGGGCAGTGTTAAGAGATGATATGTTAGCTATGTATGAACAGATCTAGGAAATGATGCAATAAGGGGTTGAATGAAGGCAAAACGTGGAGAGTAATCCGTGCGAGACCCCTTTGCTTCGTTAGCCTCGCGCCAGAGTACATAATAGTAATACACTCCAGACTCGCAGACTCCCATGCTGGCATCGAGAATCTCACACGGTATTTTTTAGTGGAGAGAAGAGATAAACAACTGCAATAGTTGGGTACGATATACTCGCATCTTGGGTTACAGTATCCTAGGCGCAAGTTGCCCTGAAGACCATTCCGGAGACCGATGTAAATTCGTTATATTTTTTTCCACGAAATAACGCCACTAAAAATAAACCAAGATACAAAAATAAACTCGATTGTTGACAAAAATAATTATTAAATTCAACGAAAATTTGATTCTCATCGACGGCGGAGTTCCTCTATTAACGGGGAGAAAGTTTCGAAAAGTCATGTAATCTCTTCAACCCATGGGAGACATCAAACTTGTGAGAACTGAGGTTAAAGTTGCGCGAAGTTCTCATCATTCGATTAGCGAACCAGGATAATAAATTTAATGAAAATAAGTGAAGTAACGTGAGGCCACATATACGAGTAGATGTATATGAGCATCGCGTTACGTGCCATTAACGCACGTGCACATACATATAAAAGATTAACTCACGCAGAGACATCTAATCCAACTAACATTCGCAATCATCTCCCTTCACGAGAAAAAGTATACGCGTATAGACTGTCCACATTTTATCTAAGCTCACGCGTTCTATATGTGGGTTTCGGATTAGTAGGATAGTGGTGCACTACATTGGTTATGTACCTCGTATAACATGTAATATAACTGGAAATGAAGTTGGGGGATGTGAAACGACGAGTTTCTCGCACCCTCCGACTCACGCTCGACCGATGATTACCCCTATCCGTGCGAGGGGACCAAACACGAGGGAGGAAAAAAAACAGAGTCTCTTATTGCTCTGTAAATAAATACCCTCTCGATATCTTTTCGGTGATCCTTATGTATACCCGACTCCCTTTGCCCGCGGGACACTGTGTAGGCTGCGGTGTAGAAGGGATCGTCGCGTTTGTTTGCCATTGTGATTATAAGATCTGACAACGACGACGGCAGAGGCGATTTTGACGATGATGACGACGACGATGTTTATGACGCCTTGATCGGAAACAAAAAGTTTCTGGCAAGAATAGAATTTTTACTGTTGTCGAGTCCCTAATGAGAGAAACCATTGTAGCATTGTACAATTGTCGATTCAAAATAATCTTCACAATAATCATGACATTTTAGAAATGTAAAAACTTTTCAGGAGAGAACAATAATTGAGAATTGTACTTGAGTATTCGATAAATGTTATAATCTCAATTCTCACACGACCATCACGACAATACGATCGAAAAATCATGCTCAATGATTTTTCGACTTCAATGATACAAATGCCTGGCTCACTTGGATCCTTCGTCATAAATCGCTATAAGCAAACAGCAGGAAGAAGGTGAATAATACGATTCGAAAAATCAACGAACGATAGTTGTTTCGTCCCAAAGTTGTTAGGCAATGTGATAGAGGAGCTACGTGAGCAATGTCTTAGGGGGTTGAATGAGGGCTCATCGTGTCCCATTGTCCAGCTGGTGAATCGGAGAGGTAAGACCATCAGATCGGACCAGTCCGGTTCACATACACCCGACGGACATCCGTTAAATCTTGATCGGTAACATCGAATCGCCGTGGATCGAGAGCTCCTAATCCGGTATCGTAATCCTTTCTAATCCCCCATGGAAGATCCCCCTCAGGCTGCTATATACTTCATTCCTTCCATCGTAACTACAGTCCTGTTTCCCGGTTGGCGTGTCTCATTGTCGGTGTGGGGAGGGTCTCCATGTTGACCCACGGCCATCCATTTCTAATGCGCACTTCTCTCTCTCGGTTTGCTTTCTGCGAAATCTAATCTAGCGTTTGAGTACACGTTTCTCCATCCACCGTAACGTCTACTTGGGTTTACAGTCTGTTTCTCCGTATCCCATTCATACCTTCTTCATTCCAGGATTTGACTCGCGCAAAATCGGCATCCCCGAAGCATTGCTCCAGGAGTCCATTCCTTGTTAATGACGCTATCCTTCGTCTCGGCATGCCCTTCTTACTGATTAACTATGTTTCATTCAGGGTATTCCTCTGAACCGCTTACCTTTTACTTTATAACTTATCAGCATCAGAACTATTGAACTTTGACTTGAATCAAAGAATGTAAATAATTTACAAACCTACATTACGTGATTGGATTCGAAGTGATTGAAGTTAAACTGGAGGGATGAACCTAAAGTCAAGCGTAAATGAGAAAATAAAATGGAATTCGATTATCAGAGAAAAATTACATTCATAAACGAGTTTCAATCTCTCTCTCTCTCTCTCTCTCTCTCTCTCTCTCTCTCTAGTATGCTCTCTTCAATCTTTCTTTTTCGCTTCATAAAATCAGGCTTTAAAAAATGCGATTTATGTTGGATGAAGCAGCTTGTCATTAGATTCTTTTGCATCTCAGTCAACCACTATTTTACCAAGTCAAGCAGGCACCTGATAACAATATCGGTTATAGTGAAAATTTAAGCTCATCAATTTTGTTAGTGTTTTAGTAATCATTATTGCATGACAATATAAATAGTATCTATACGTAGCCGCTACCTGTAGAAGAGTTCTTCGATATTTAAGAATGGCACGTATTTCCATTGTACCAATTTGGTAGTTACTGTTTTTTTTTCTCTCAGTCCTGACACCGATGGATAAACGGAGATAATCGTACGAGGATAATATATGATACGTGATATAAGATTATTCAACCTGTTAAATCGTAGCAGTTAAAATAACGGTTGATTTAATGAAGATAGAAAAAGCCTAAATCTCACTTTTTCGTGAAATCCATTATTACAAGAGAATATCTCACTCCAATATGTGCGTATCACATTCGGTTTTTGAAATATATTTCTCGCACATTCATCTCTCGTTGTTGTGAGATTAGATTGTCATATACTAGTGAGTACACACTCTCCTCTCTCTCTCTCTCACTCTCTGCAAGCTCTCTGACGGTTCACTCTCGGCTTTTTTCCATTTTTTTCCAGTAGCTATCATATTTGCCTGACGCCCGAGACAGAAGAGAGAGAGAGAGAGAGAGAGAGAGAGAGAGAGAGAGAGAGAGAGAGAGAGAGAGAGAGAGAGAGAGAGAGAGAGAGAGAGAGAGAGAGAGAGAGAGAGAGAGAGCGAGAGAGAGAGAGAGAGAGAGAGAGAGAGAGAGAAAGAACAACGTATATGTACCGTTTCTCGTTCACTTTGTCCCTAGTCCCACGTCCTCGTACTCACCGTCGGTTCATTCATATTTGCGTTACCATAGTGTTCCTATAAGGCTGACGCTTTCCGTTCTTTTTTCAACTGTATCTTTGTCTCGCTCTTCTCCACCACTGGGATTTGGTCCTTGTGTTTTCGGTGCCACTAGTGGCCACAGTCAACGAATAATATGAACATCGCGCACAACCTTCCAACTATTCAGAGCTTTTCCTCGTGATTTTTCAACGCTCCTCTCCCTTCCCCGTTCTCCAACTCCAGGGATGATACAGAGGGGACATGGGGCTGCGGCAAAAGATTGAAAGGGGTGAAGCACGGAAAAATCAAAGTTCGCGCGAAACATCAAAACGCCCAAGCCGATAAGCTGGCACAATGCATGATTTTCGATGTGCGCGTGTGTGGCTTTCGCATATTCCTGGATATGGCACATCTATGCATGTATGTATATCTGGGGCTCTAAAAGTTACATGTATGGGGCGTTCAATGTCAATTTAACTCAACGTGTTACACATACTGTTGTTCCATCTAAATTGAATCACGATTTTTTTTTTTTAATTCAACTGAAACGAAAACGCAGATTTTCATATTCTTTTAAAAATTACTTTTACCAGACAACGATGATTTCAAGCAACCCACGAAAGAAAATTTTCCATACACAAAACAGTTAATTGGCAAAAATGCATTTAGGAAATGTGTCATCGAGTGCGTGATCTCATGAGTAGCATTATTTGTCCAATGTAAAGCATACTGGGAACATAATATCTTGAAACGAAATAATCAGAATAATAATTATTTTATGGTTATAAAAATAAATAAAAAATGAAACGTGAGAGATGATGTCCATCTTTTTTTTTGAGATGGTATAGCGACAGTATATGATTGTTGGAATCCAAGATGGCCGAGGTACGGCTCTGGTCGAGTTTGCAGCGAGTGCCCCATATATATATATGTAAATGTGTGTACATGCTCGCATATATAACACATTGAATATCTTTGACTTTCGACGAACCATAAAACCCGATGCTGTACCGCAGCACGCGAACACTCTCACGCTTTTTCTAACTCTTTCCATTCGACGGTTTTCTCCGCTTTCGCATTTTTTTTTTTCGTATTATTGTTCCCTTTTTCCATTTGCTCGATTCCTGGTCGGGTCATCCCCGAACAACGTCAGGCATTCCAGTATCTGGTCGTCAATATGTTTCAGCGACAGAAAAAAATTTGTTACCGCAAACCCCGAGGACATGTACATTCGTAAATATAAAGCTCATGTACATGAAATCGGTCAAATTTCGGAAATTTCGAGTATCGAGATGGTCGTATATTTTCCGTAAAACGATCATTTTTGTTTCTCATCGGAATATTCATAACGATTGATAGAGAATAACGTAAAGATAAACGCTATTCATAAAAGTCTTTAAGGATGTATGGACAGTAGCCTCTTTAATAACGCGCAGTTCTCATTTTTTTTTTCATACATTGCACTTGTGGACAATAACTTTCGGATTGCAAAATTTTATGGGTAAATTAAATACTATTTTCTTCATACCTCGGTCGAAAGTACGTACTTTCGGCATCGATATCGAAGCAGAAAGCCTAACTTTCATGCATTGGTAGAACTACACGTACGCCCTCTGTAACAGCGGGAGCAAAAACTTACTCGCACGCACCGGCTTGTGCCGCGAGTCAGAATCGGGAAGACGGGAACGACGGCAGTAACTGCACGCTCATAACCTCAAAATTCGCGTCGTGTGTTCAAGTCTTTGTGAATAAAACAAAACAAAATAACCTCAAAATTCGCGTCGTGTGTTCAAGTATTTGTGATTAAAACAAAACAAAAAAACTCATTGTGATGAATAATATGATAAATTTTTGCTATAACTATTTTATAATCAACAGATAATATAAATGTGTTGTACCTATAACAAGAATTTTGAGAATAGAAGACTATATTCATGTTTCATAACTTTGTTAATAAAGCATTCTTAGCTTGAATATTGGCGCCAGTAACCATCTTGCTATACAAACCTAACCTAACTCTCTTCCGTGTTTGATGCCTGCCCCCGACCAGCAGCACTCGCTTCGCTCGTGCCTGCAATGTCGGGCAGGCATCAACACTTGTTAAAACGTATAAATCGGTATAAAAATTCAATTAGCCAGCGTACTTTCGACCGGGCATGAAGAAAAATAGTATACACCACACGGGCAGAAGATTGAAAGCCCTGAACTGCGCGATATGATGCCCTCGGCTTCGCCTCGGGCATCATCACGCGCAGTGCAGGAATTTCCAACTTTCGGCCCTTGTAGTGTAATATACTATTAAAGCATCGAATCACTTTAAGAAATTCGGGATTTTAGCATCACAGCATCGTCAGTTATGAAATAAGAGAATTGTCCTAAAGAATTTACATACAATATGATTTGATCGAAAATGGATACATATATTGTAACGAAATGACAACGCGGATATTTGTTTTTGGGGTGGGTTTATTAATTACAAGATAGTCCCCGATCGGTGACCATCGTACGGTCATAACGTTTATCCCGAGACTCCTAAACAACTAATATAGGTTCGATCGTCAGTTCGTCAGTTCTGTCAATGACAAGCTTCGCTCGTCGTTTCTTCTATCCTGTGTATTTTATTAGGCTACTCTCCGTATTCATAACAATATATATTATACTTTCGACATATATATGCTTCGAGATGATATCGTGATTGTTTCAATTTTAACCGAAGCAGAGTGTATATTATTTGCACTTTGATCGATGCCTGTGCGCATATAAATACAGTCGTGCGTATAACAGGAGAACAGCTGAGACGCCGAGAGTGAATAGGATTGGTTTTAGTGTGTGTTGGAGGACGCACGAGAGGGAGAGAGCTTGTGGATTTATGGATCGAGGTTGGTATACTGCCACACACTGCTCATGCTGCCCGGCGAGCGTGTAATCTCGGCTGTGGCTCAAGATTGCGGTCGGTTGTCGGATGAGCCCTTTGAGCCCTTCGAGTCATCAAAATGGCTTTAGCTTACATCTCTCTCGTCAATCGTCCTTACGCTCGTCTCTCGTCGTTCGGGGCTAACCGCCAAGTCTCTCTCTCTCTCTCTCTCTTTCTGTAGATTACAAGGAAGCTCTGCGGCATCTCAAACACCGCACGATTCGTAAAACGACACCTGTCGATATTGAAAAGTTAATTTCCTTACGCATACATCTCGAGCGCATACTGTATATATATGTATATAATGGGATATTTAATGAAAATCATCTTCTTCGTTTTCATCGTTGAACCTTTAATTAACAACCTGACACACGCACATAGACCGTAATAAGGTCTTCAAACCTTCTCCTCTTCCCCCTATCTCTCTCCGCGTTACTCTAAGAAGCTTCACTAACATTTTCAACTTCCGATTGCCCGCCAGGCAAAAAGACGGGAATTATACTAATAGGAAATCGTCGATAAACCGCGAAGCCATATAGGCTAGGCTTTTGACGTTAAAATAGCAATTCTCCAGTTGAAGCCTTTGCCTTCTCTGAATTGAGATCAACTGAAGGAAACGTTGCTTTGCCGATTTATCTATAAAAATTAATCTATGAAAGTCGTAATTTCTCTGAAGAAAAGAATTTGGTGATGACCGAAACATATTTGATTGCAAGGGCTTGACTGATCGCAGTGTTGAATTAAATCCGTTAATATCGAACTTACATGGATCATTGGACAACATTATCGAGGCAACACAAAGAATCATATGGAAATCCTCAGTTGCGATTGGACTGTTAGGAATCGTAAAGTTAGCAAGAAACTGGCATTTTGGTACCAATACAGGAACGGGTTTTGAAAATATTCCTCATGCACACATGCACTTGTATATATTTGTATCGCACATTCGAGAGCCATTAGCGTACCCTCTATGGACAGGGGGTTACATCGATTGTTCTCGATGAAAGAAAACTTTGTAGTTGGACGTGGATGCGTTTCTATAAAAAATCCGTAGTGGAGCTGGACCGTTGATTATAAGTATTTAAAGTGAATCCCATGTATACCGTGGCCATATATCTCACGTGTGTCTACCCCGAACTGTGGTTTTTTCGGTCTCTCTCTCTCTCTCTCTCTCTCTCTTTCTTTCTACGCATATATGTATACACATATGCGCGTAGTTGAAATGAGAGACATCAGAGGGTCGAATCTCGTCGCAGCATACAAGCATTCACCGCACCAAAAATGCGCTCACCAGGGAGAATTGCAAGCCACAGTAGAAAGCACTTTCTCGCCGTCCCTCTCTCTCTCTCTCTCTCTCGCTCTCCATCTCTCGTTCCCTCTCTTTCTCTCGTTCAGCAAGCGGTCTCTTTGCCGTATGCACTCACCAGGGGCTCTCGACGCGTCGAGGTAGAGTCAGGGAGAGCAGGCATCAGGCAGTGTCATGCAGAAGCTCTCTCTTCGGGCTGCTGCAATTTCCGCATATATCGTTCATGCACGCAACACACCATCAGCCTCCGTCACTTCGACCACTCGTTTATTCTCTCGTGCACTTTCTCTCTCGTTTACTCTTTTTTTTTTATCCCCGCGCTCCTCTTCTCTTCTCACACTCTTTCTCATTTGTTCGCTTTCTTCTCACTACAACCCCTTTCTGCACTCCCCTTCTTCCATTAGACGTTCTTTATACCTCTATCCCGCTTCTTCAATTTTTTCTTCTCGGTTTCCCTCGTTCGCTGTGGCTTTTTCTTCGTCCACATTCTCTCTCCAGCTCTCTTTCTCGCTCCCTCTTTTTCACTGCAAAGCAACCACTTCGAAATTCTTCGGCACTCGCGCGCTTTCGGTCCAAGAAGGGAGGGTTCCATGAGTTTTCGAGTCCTTGCGCGGGGAGTCTTCTTTGTGCTCGCAACTCCTCTCTCTTTTACGGGCACCCACTCTGGTTGGATTTCCCGGGCAACCATGTCACGTTTTCCAAGGATTAAATATGTAGTTTCGAATTAGTCGGGTATAAAATGAAAGAAAGGAGAGAGAGAGAGAGAGAGAGAGAGAGAGAGAGAGAGAGAGAGAGAGAGAGAGAGAGAGAGAGAGAGAGAGAGAGAGAGAGAGAGAGAGAGAGAGAGAGAGAGAGATTAAGGAGAAGAACACAAAGTTGGCAGCTTGATAATATTTACTAAATTCAACCCTTCTATTGCTAAAGCTTACGTCATCGTGCATACACCAGTCTCGTAACTTATACGCATGGAAAATTTAAAAAATTATAAATCACAATTAAAAACGTATCAGCAAATATATCGATTAATAACATTTGAAAAGGCGTAACGCAATTTATTCATCATAATGACTTACGGCCTTTCGATTTCGAGTTATCGATTCGAAGATCGGACACAATAAATTTAATTTACGCTCACAGTCACACATGTCTCAGAGTTGGTGTACAGTCATAAAAGACAAGAGGATTCTGGCTTTTGCGAATTTCACGTAATCCATCGTGTACAGAGATCAAGACGGTCCATGATATGGGCGTATCGTCGAGATTGCGGAGTTTTCGTGAGAGTGTTGATGCGTGTTTGCGCGAGACAAAAAGGTGGGCTCTAGTGAAAATTTCTGCGACGGACAGAACCCTTTCGAACCCAATTCCATTTTATTGCACATATCGTGATGAGGGTCCCGAGTGCCATGTCGTCGAGAGAGGGACACCTCTCACGTAGGAAAGAAAAAGGAGTGAGAGTCAAGGTGAGGGTAGAAAAACTTGCGAGAAAGAAGAATAAAAGTGAACGACGAGACGGAGAGTGTACAGTGAAATCTCTCGGCTTTATGGAAATCTCATGGCTATGATAGCCGTTTGTATCGAGCAAGGAACGACCCTCTCGTATATATGGGAATACGTGTAGGCATTATATTAGGTGTTCCTTGATCTAGCCTCTGACGTTGGGCTATAGTCGATATGATTCAATATTGTTCACGGTATTAGTTCACTTTTACAAAAGACTTCAAACTATGACTCATTGTGTTTATTACATCATACGTTTCAGGTATCTGAATTTAAAAAAATAATTGATAACTGAATTTAACTTTCAGGATGTTATTTTAGTTTCATTAGTACGTCGTTGATTGAAAAAAAAAAGGATTTTTGCATAATATATAGAAAATTGTTTCCATTCGATGCAGCTAAAGTTACCATGTTACGAAGTAAATCGAAAAAAAAAATTTCAGTGGATATTTTTTATCTGGCTGAAGAAGCACGAATAAATAATATATTGGAAAAAATTGCGGTAAAAAATTTTACATGTGAAAAATATGTATGACGATAATGTATTTAATTTATTTTTTATTTACATTGAATATACATTAACCGGAAAGAGTTATGCATTTTCGCATGTTATACTGTTTTATACTGGGGTGCAACCTTTCATTTGTTAAAAAATAACAAAAATTAAAAAAAAAAAACATAAATGAATACGAAATAGGAAAAATAAAAAAGCAATGTACGTCGGTAAAAATTTGTCAGTAGCAAATTAAGCGGGTAATATCAAATTACTTTGAAAAGTTTTAGATAAGCTAGTAATTAAAACGTTTTAAAAAACATCGAAATGAAAAGAGCGTAACTTCAATATGATTAAAATAATTGCAGGGGTGGAGATGGAATGGAAAATCTCATTGAAATATGCGAATTCTATCACTTTAGTCGAGAGAACGTAAACTTTGAATAGACGATACATTTACTTTAACTCACATATCTCACAATTTCGACGATTTACAAAAGAGACTCGTCAATGTAAGTGTTAGACCAACTAAAGAAGTGCACTACTCACATTTTACTTATATTTTTCATTCGGTCTGTCACGTAATTATTTTTTTACCCCTTTTAAGGTCACGCTTTTTTCAGTCGGGAGATTTTTTTCATTTACTTTTCAGTCGAGGGTGTGGAATGATACAGAATATCCTATATATATATATATGTGTACGTATACTTTACTCGCATTTACCCGCATCCAGACGTCGATATCGTTCACACACGTGTGTCAGTTGTGTACACAAGTTTCGTCTCCCCCACCCGCCCCCCTCCTCGTCAAACACTCAACTGCACTACGTCACACACGTTATAGATCTAGGGCGACGAAAGGGTGAGACATTTTTCTGTCAATCTCCCTTTATGCGCGCACAAACACCTCTCAAATCTCCCTGACATAAATATTTAGATTCAGGATTATTCACACGTGGGCAACTCGTCGATACTTCATTCCCCTCTGAAGTGGAAAACGATCCTTCGGGCATTTTTACCCCGAGTCATTCACAGGGAAACTAACATTTACGAAAACAAACCCAAAAAAAGAACGTCTTTGTTCTTTTTTTTCGATTCTGTTGACAGCCTAAAAAACGACTTAACCCTCACGATTCTGTTTCAACGTATATAGTACTTCGTCTCACAAATTTATTGAGGCGCCGATTGAAAAGCTGCCAAATTTGTTGTGTACACTCCAATCGTATCGACAATTCCATAAAAAAATTATCAGTCATCGCAAGTACAATAGAAATATGACGGGTGTTAGCTTTTGGGTCAGAACGAGAAAAAAAAAATCGAACGCATGCATGTGTTTATACTATATGCATGCGGGGCTCTGGGATCACGAGAAGTAAGCCCGATTGTTTGTACATCGGAGCTCTCGAAATAATGTATTGAAGTTTCGCCCATGAGAGTAACAAAAATAAAAATAAAAATACAGTAAACCGAGAGAATGAAGTGAGGTAGAGCAATCCCATCAGTGTCACGCACTTCCGGACGTGGGAGAAACTCTCGAAACTTTTGTTGGCAACGAGCTCGTGTACACTGATTCAGCGTTGAAATCAAACGGAAAACTAGTCGTGGCTAGGGTCGCATACGTAGTAGATTGGCATCAATTTTGAATTAAAAAAAAAACCTATAACCATTAATGCTGTATTGATATCTCTCGATCGTATATAAAATTATATAAAAATGTCAACCTCTTTCATCAATTTTTTTACTTTATGCACCATTGTGAAGAAATAATATAAAATCCTCCTAGCTATTCGTCTCCTTATGATTAAAAAAAAATAATCTTTTTTCTTGCAGAATAGTAACCCACCCTTCGTTAATACTGTACTTTCTCTTTTTTCTTTCATGATGCTCTCTGAAAAATGAGATCAACCATTTTTTTTCTCCCTACGTTTTCTTTTCGTCTCATCTCTCTCTCTTTCTCTCTCTCTCTCTCGCTCTCCTCTCTCTCTCTCTCTCTCTCTCCTCTCTCTCTCTCTCTCTCTCTCTCTCTCTCTCTCTCTCTCTCTCTCTCTCTCTCTCTCATCTCTCTCTTCTCTCTCCTCTCTCTCTCTCTTCGTCTTTGTCTCTTTTCTCCCACTGGGATAGATTTTTTTTTTTTCAACAATTTTTCTTTCATACATTACGTTGTACCATCCATTTTTTGCTTTCATATTTTTCCCCTCCGTTACGAGTGGTATTGAACTAGGTCGACCTTTTGGGTTTTCGCATAGCGAGGGACGGAGGGACTCTAGGGGTCGGTTGCTAGTTGCTATACATTTGGACGTTGCGGCCGAGGTCTGTAATACGGTGTGGGATCTGTGAAAAATACAAAGTGAGAGAGAGAGAGAGAGAGAGAGAGAGAGAGAGAGAGAGAGAGAGAGAGAGAGAGAGAGAGAGAGAGAGAGAGAGACAGAGAGAGAGAGAGAGAGAGAGAGAGCGAGAGAGAAAGGACACAAGAAGAATAGAGACAGAAAGAGATAGATTGGAAAGCGAGATTTTAAAAGCTAATGCTGAAAATGGTGGAGGGCATTGAATCCGTGCTTATTAGCATTCGTCGACGAAGGGGATGCGGAAGGTTTGAAGGGACCCATAACACTGTATCCTCCCATATCCAATGTACAAGTGCATATGCGAGTGTGTGGATGATACGGGAGGGATGAGAGGCTCGAAGAATACCGAGGAAAAAATCCACTATGGCGATGGCAGCATACCAGAGAGAGATTAAAGCGAAAAACATTATATTCCCGATCTTTTTCGACGATTCCATCCCTGATGGGTTCGCAACCGTTTGTGCTTGTTATCCCGTTCGTTATTATAACGTCCAATAGTTATAATACGAAAAAAAAAAAAACACTGTCCATGATTATCGAATTCGTATGTATATGACAACGGAGCAATTGTCATCATGGCAAATTTTATCGACAAGAGACATGTTAATTCATATGTTGATGAGGTTCGAAAAAAAGGAACGAAAAATATGAGGGAACGATGCAGGAAAAAAGTAAATTTTCGAAGAGAATTTGAGTCTTCGTTTTGCCAAGTTAAGTCAATCAGGAGCCATTCAATATAATAAGGAGAAGTTTTTTGATCGTAACAAAAAAAAAAAAAATCCATTGTGATCTCTCCACAGACAAGTACAATGAAGTTTGGTTCAAAGATTTTCGCCTCTTTCATGACGATGATCGACCGTTGTCATTTGTTTTGCTCGACTATAAAAATTGCACTTTAACGTGTTCGATCAACAAAAAATACAGACGCCAACAAAAAAAGATCAACTCGATTATTTTTGTAATTATACGGATGTTCTTGGTGCTTAAACTTTCGTCGTTTTCTCAAAGTACCCAGAAACTCGGTAAAGAGGCGGCAAGAGGTCACGTCGTCAACAGCACAACACCAAAAAGTATACGCAACGATGATATGATACATACATACATACATATATGTATATATAAATGTGTGTGTGTGTGTGTGTGTGTGTGTGTTACTAGCCGAAAACCACAAATTTAGTGCTTACAACGGGATGTTTCCGGTGGGATGCGGGGGGGGGGGGGGGGGGGGGGTTGTGAGAGGGAGTTTAGAGAAGCTTGCCAACGGTGAGGCAGTGCCGGGGGCAAGGAGCGTTGCCTCGACTTAATAGAGGTAAACTCTTAAACTCCTCGGCCCATAAATCTCGTCTCATTAACATAACGCATTAGGAGAGAGACAGAGTATACACAGGACGAGAGTATAAGAGAGGTAAAATGAGTGGGTCGGACGCGTGCTCGGTGCAATTAAGTAAGTGTGCCATTCTCAAGCGTTGAGCACGTTTCACATATATAGTAGAAAGAGATAGAGAGGCAAGAGAGCGAGAGAGAGAGAGAGAGAAAGAGAGATAGGGATATGTACCCACCCTTCGCTAAGTTGCTACATATACCCCCCTGGAGCCCAGACCGCAAAAGAGATCTTCTCCTCGCGCTCTTGGGTCCTCCGGGGATTTTGCTAGGGAGCTTTTTAGGATGTTCTTCATCGAGTCCTCGCCTGAATTCACGTGCACATGCGGGGTATATCTCCTTAACGCATCTAATATATATATATTTCGATGCAGCCGTAGGGCTTGATCCCCTCTCTTTGATTGATCGCACCGTCAATATCCCTCGGGGTTATTCCCACTTGGCATTGTTATTTAACGTCAGATTGGAGCACGAAGTTTACACGGACCCAACGTATACGTTACAACATTATGCCTTCGAGGCCCCTTGTATATAGTAAAAGACCAGAAAAAAAAAAACTAAATTGAATTGAATTTAAAATGAAAGGAGTATACTCGATGGAAATGAAACTTGTATTAGTCGAAATTTTTATTAATTATTTCATATAAAAAAGTTTGTTTAAGGGAGACGAATCAATTTTTTTGCATGGATATTATTTCGAGTCGAAGTTTTTATCTGCTCACGTTAGAGCCTCAATCTTGGGTGAATGAACTTTTACAGTATTGACAAATATTGCTAATATATCTTACCACCGTATCGAGGGTGAGACAGAATTTCGAAGACACATATTGAGCCCGAGGCACTGAAGGGTGTCCTGGGAAACGCGCGTGTACTCGGGAAGTAATTATTATACATGTTATATGTATTTATATTTGTATATATATATAATATGCGTATGTGTGTATCTACACCCACACCATAGACCATATTCGCATTGTGCTCTTTGTGGTCCCGTGGGATCGTGGAACGAACTGCGAGTGCAAACTCGCTCCGTCTGACCAAATATTATCATGGGGATTGTGCCCGTGGAAAAATGAATGAAAATATATTCTTAGAGCTACTGAATAGTTTATCCCAGACTCTCTGTGATTATCCAGCGTGCAGTGTCCATGACCAGCACACACGGTTAAAAAAGAATAAAATATATACTAGTATGAGAACTTTTTATGCTTTTACACTACATCAAAATACCGAAAAAGGTTTTATTTCATTCAAAAAAAAAAAAAAAAACGTATTCAGATCCAATTGATTTAATTGAATGACATCAATCTGATTTCAAGAGAAAAGTTCGGCAAACGCACAAGGAGACTAAATCAAGGACTAAATTTCTAGAAGGACTAAATTTCTAAAAGTTTTAATGGTTGATCAACGTGAAATAATAATTCGAAATAATTAATCGTATTGCTATAGGGTGTCTTCACAAGCATCATAAATTCTGATAAAATTTTTTACGTGTTGTGAGATTTCTTAGCTGTGTCAAACAATATCGATAAATAATCGTTCAATTAATTAATCTGAAAAATGGGCAGATTAATAAGGCAGATAAATGATTACCTTAATGAGAAATTAAAACAGCCATTATACCCCATATCACATACTAGGAAATTATTTTACGATTACTCGAATTTCGATCTGGAATGACATTCGATCGATGCTTTCATTATTTTACCGTCACCATACTGTGTTTCTTCTGTCTGGGTTCTTTCTCCTGGCTAAATCATGAACTCATATGTTCCCGGAAAACCATTATACATATATGCTGTTGCGGCAGTAAAGGGCAACATTCGAGCTATACACGTGGTGTCGCTAATGCCGTTTCACGACGATGCGCACCGTCCGCGGTAAATCTCGTTTCGCGGCTCGTGACTCTCATCCCTCGTGGTGCTGCAGGACAGCCCGCTCACTCTTCACATACGCATATATGCATACATAGAGAAGGAATACCGAGGGTAAAATGGCACATTGAGGCAAAATGAAGCACACACGGGGATGGGTTGATGACGATGGTTTGAAATTCTGATTTTCTAATATATTTTTCGGCATTTTTTTTCGGTAGACCAATGTGCCATTTGTGACGAGATGTTATCACTGCAGGGAGTTTACGTTCATCGACGTAATTGCAGTGAAGGATAGTGAGCATAGATTGCGCAGAGAGTCACAGGCAAAATTTTGATCTGATGGATAATTTGAGACCGAAAGGAAATCGGTCGTATTGAAGACACTTAGAAAATTGATTTATAGAATGACAACGCCGAAAAGATAATGACGCAATAAAAAAAAAAAATTGATCACCCGATGTCACGAATTGTTTTCTTCCTTATGAAATATAATCGCCTGCACATAATTTTTACTAAAATTTATCTCACCTTCAAGACTAACGGTCTTGAAGATTTTTAGGAGGCTGAACTTTTGAAACTCTTCAATCAATGACCCTCAAGTTTTGCAAGCATAACATCGAATACTACGGCGAAATATCTGAAATTTACGACTTTTTCTTAATTTTCACTGAATCTCATTTTTAGTTCGTTAGACAAAGACATTTTTAATCTCAGACAGAATATTAACAGGGAGATTCTAGTTTGTATTTATTTTGCTACGATTTTGATAGGAAAAGGGACGATCCAGCTAGGTAATATCAGATTCTTTACTGTTTAGTGTTTTTTTTTTTCTAGGGAAGCTTACACATGCACAGACTTTCATGTCTAGTTTGCTCTAGACCGAGAGCGGGTGGCAGACGCACACCATTCTACAAGTGCAATATGACAGAAGAAGGGGATGAATGTTGGTGGCGGGTGGCTGCAGCCAGGGGTGCGGGGTGTGCAATAAGCAAGGGTGAAATAATAAATCCCGAGAGTGCGAGAGTATCCATCCACTGCTGTGGACGCACCGCACGCGTGCGAACAAAATAAGGAAATGGATAATGCTCATTGAGAGATGGTCGCTTCGCACACTTTATTTCTCCGCCCTTAGGTGACAAATCTTCCACAATTACGCCGTAGAAATGAGATTATATGTCGCGCTCTTACACTTCTCTTTTTTTCTTTCTCATTCGGTTGAGACAATGTCGGGAATTTTACCGCCGCCCGTGTACACAAGAATTGAACGGTACGTTTGGGTCGAGTGGGGTGCACCCAACCCTTAGGTTGTAATATATATACGTTATATATAAAAATAGCTGCTCTTCACCGGAAAATATAAATTTACTGTTCATCAGTAAAATTTCATGACGTTTCATGAAATTTTAAGGGTTATTCATGACTCAGGATTTAACATATTTTTCATAAAAAAAAAAATAGATATTTTTGCATTTACGTAATGATATTTTCGAGTGGACCTGTTTTCACGCGATTTCGGGGATATAATGAGAATTCGATGTTTTTCTCTGCTCGGCTTCTCATAGCGTTACGGAGGGTGGAAAAAAAAAAGATACTAATAACTGAGCGCGCGCGTGAGGACGTCTTATTATTACGGATGAGGGGTTCTTCTTTCCCCTCCCAGCTGCGACTTCTTCACGACCCTTCTCCTCGATTTCTCATCGAATCTAATACACTATATTATATTTGTACGCACTCTAGCTCGATCGCAAGCCACGCATGCATCCCCATAATATTATATAAATATAGATATATATATATATATATATATTATTTTGTACATCTACCATCGCGTGCACGACTAACCTCTCGCTAACGGCGATATTCTGGCGTTAATACGACGTTATCGTCGTGTAATATAAGTTACGAGATAGGGGGAAAAAGAGCATCATCGGTATAAGAGTAACAGAGAACGAGAGAGAGAGAGAGAGAGAGAGAGAGAGGCGATAGTGTGACGTTATACCCTTCTACCGATATGCCGTATATTATCAAGCGGGACCATTCCAATAATTATATATGAAATGAACGAGAGCGCGTATGCGCCCTGCGGCCATGGGCTCTCTCGCTCCCGTATAATAGGAAGTGATAATTTGCGGATAAGTGTGATGTATTTTCTTGTTTTTAGCATATAGGGGGCTTTTAACAGCGAGTGGTACAGTATAGCAGCAGCAGAGCTCTATCGTATTCCTCTGATATAATATTGTATCCTGTGCCCTATACGGAGCACCCGAATGAAATTCATTCTACCACATATATTATGTATAATCAATTTGATCCGAGTTCGTTCGAGTGTGTCGTAAAGTGCACATCATACACATTATATCCTCATTTAAATTCAATATCTAAATTATATCTATGCTGTATCTAAATCATATAATAAGAACGAAATTACCGAAATTCTCCGCATTCGTATGTTCGTTAACCCAACACTTTGCGATCAGAAGTCCTCCCAACCGTGCTCGCTTTGTATATTACGTCATTTTTTCAGCTGACTGAAAAATTGCTCTATCCCTTTGTCTTGGTTCATCATTTTTAATCGATCCAGTGGAAAAAAAACAACAGGAACCTCATATCACGCTCAGTTGACCTCAAGCACGCGTATATATTACGTTTCTCGCGTTATAGCGGAAATAATTCCTTTGCCTCGTCCCCGACGCTATACCGTAGATATTAACGAAGAAGGAATCCTTTCGGTGAAGGTCCTTTTGAACGATTGAACCATGGCCTAGTATTACAGAGTTTCTGGTGTCTAACGATTACGAGCTAAACGGATGTTCGGATATCCCGTCGTCGCAGTCTGCCCAGTTTGGTCGATTGATAAGGGCACTCACGATCGGTCTAATTAGGGACACGCGACTAACGAGACACACGAGATGCTTTATGCACGTCACGGTGGTGAGAGCATACAGTTCTTCCTTCCTCTTTTGCAATGACAATCAACTCACTTTGATGCATAAACGCAAATTCGAAGGAAGTAAAAGACATCTTTCAGGATAATCACATCGATAAAGTTGAAAATTATTCAAATATTTTTAATAGAACATTTTAGTGTTATGTGCTATATCGGGCTGAAACAAGACACCATGGATCAGGGAAATCCAGTGACTATCGAAGCCTTATTGGGGCTTGAATTAACGCTATATATGCCGGGGGTAGTTCGAATAAATAATGAATTTCATCGCGGTGGTTGACCTCTTATTCTTATAGTTGTTTCGATTTTATTCTGATTGGCAATATGCAATATGTCATCTGCTGCAGCTTTTCCATCGAAGTAAACGCATTGCAAACAAAAAATTTTGTCCATGCACATTATAGTCCCATGTCGCGGTTTATTTAAAAAGCTGTTGAAATCCCAATAAGAAAAAAACTATTCGTAATGAATTATGACGTTTTGGCGTTCAGAATATCAGCATTAAAAAAAAATCTGCTGCGGGCATGAACTTTCATACATCAAGCGCTAAAAACATTCAATTCCGCAGATTCGATCATTGTCAAACTGAAAACCAATAGCTCGAAGATCCTTGAAAAGGATTCTTCGAATGTGTACTGTCCAAGCCTGAATGTCGTTCAAGTCAATGCAGAGAGCTAAGTCGAAGTTATATAATTGAAATTCAATCAAACGCTCTGTACCTTGTACGAATAAATGTTAAGGGCAAATCGATGAGGATAGATATTCAGCGGTTTTCGGTATTATCGATGAGAGAGGGTTTGAAGGAGGAGACGTTTGGAAGGCTACTCTTGCGAGAAGAAGAGAAAGGGCAAGGGAGAAATCTATATATATATATATATATGCCTTTGCGTATAGCGAAAAGGCGAATAGAGGTTGAGGTGGAGTATAAGGGGGTGCCCAGATAGCGGCGGAGCTTTGAGACTATCGATTTATTTTCGGTGACACTATTGGGTCACCGGGATCATTGTTATGCTAGGAGTTCGGTGAATCCATTATTCAGACAGTCCCGCAGCTATCCGTGTTCGTGGGTCCTGCTGAACCACCACGAGCCATTTCGTCACCAATATATACATGTATACACATATACAGGGCATATATATATATATATATATATATATATGCCCTGATATACATATATATTTGTGTGTTCTTCAGCATCAGTACCACCAAAACCAGAACCAGAATCAGCGTCTCCTACCCCCATGTTATCCTCCCCCCCCCCACCCGTTCGATTGTAATTTCTTGCTCCCTCGTTTCCATATCAATGAAGCCTTTCTACGTAATCCACCGACAACGATTCTCTCTATATTCGCATTGCTTGGTGGTTTGCACCACCTCGGACCGGTCCAGAAATTGCATTTGACGCGTGGCCCTTCCGCAATCGAGTTTCTCTTTCCTCTCCTTCGTTTTCGGCCTCTACCATTCTCCGAAACGTATATAGCACGTATATTGACTTTCCGATATACTCGAGAGCTTCCAATCGACTAGTACAGAGCTTACATATCTTCTCGGTATCGGTATATATATATATGGTAAAGGTGTTGGTACAGATTATATGCATAGAGATTTGATCCTAACGCGGGAGCAGCTCAGGATACAGGAAGTCTCGCATAGCAAACCTAGAATTCTCTATGCCTGGTGGGAATGTGATTTCCTGGCTCGCTCTCCTGCAACGAAATTATCAACTGAGCAGTACGAATTTGGATTTCAATTCACTGCAGGCTGCAAGACCCACACCCCGATTATTGTGTATCATGTTATCATACACGTGATTAATGTCGTTTTAGTGAATTGTGCGTATTCCGGATGGTTGATACTCGTGTATTTACAGCGGATTAAAGCGATCGAAGTGTTTCGACGACTCGGTGGAATAATCATTGCTCCATCGATATAATGGTATTTTAAATGTTCATGTAAATTGTATTTTGAAAGCATTTACAATGATTGTGCACCAAATCACTGTATTGATGGGATTAGGGGATACGAATTACAGTAATTCTTGGTTTACCGTATTAATAATTGTATAAAACGTATGTGTACAAGTGAAGGAAAAATTAAGTTTTTCATTAAATTGCATTCAATTTTTGCCCGGATTGATTTTATAATCATTCGCTACGATGATTTGATTCTATAGGAATATAAACATTGTGGGCCATAAATTTTTATGTAATTGTTGCATCAGCAACACACAAATTTTGAACTCAACATCGGACAATGCGGATATCTCGAAAGAGAATGACTTGTTTGTCGCACAAAAATTACATAAATTCCCCAAAAAGTTACTAAATGTTGAATGGGGATCTAATTATTTAGTTCCGATTTCAAGATTTCGTAGTATATCCAATCGCAGCAGAGTTTGATCTTTTAAATTTTTTTCGGTAACTCGATTTCCTTGACTCGTGTACGGTTTTTCGACGATTGATAGTGATATACGTTCTCCGTAGACAAATTTTCTCTATAATGAATGGAAAAAGGATGCTCGGACTAGCCGACACTATCAATCAATGCGTTCCGTCTGCTGTACTTCCATCCTGTTCATTCGCGTTTTGCTTTATGGTTGGAGAATGGAAAAAAAAATGGCACTGAGGATCGAGTACGAACGTCTGGAAAACCGGAATAGAACGATCTATCGACCATCGTCGATGGATCCGGTGTAAGAGATCGATCGATTTACGGGGGGGGGGGGGGGGGGGCACGCAGATGAGAGACGGAAATGAACGGTCTCATGTCGACGATGCATTTTACTCTCTCCTAACAAGTGGAACGTGAACGAAGTTTACCGCGTATTTCGTCCCGTCCCGTCGACTCTCGGGCGCGACAATATTTTATACCGATAAATTATTGCGACAAGCGCGGGATCCCCGCCGAACCACGGGAACACAAATCACGCACCGCACCCCATGCCAGCCAGGCTGAAAATTCTCCCTCCAGGCCTTGCACCCTCTTTCGACCATTTGTTTTAACTCGGCTTACACATAATTTTGTATTATCACCACGGTCCAATAGGTTATGTAATTATCTCGATATTTCGTGCGCAATGCAAGAGAAAAATATGTACAAAAGTTGCAGTACTCCCATTCGCCGGAATAGATCGTCAGGTGTCTTGAATTTATGAGGTAAAAATAATAATTCGAGGCAATACCGCGAGATGAAAATAAATTAAAAAAAAATATATTGCTATCGTCCCATCGCTCGAACGATAGCAATTTCATAATTGCATTTGGTGTGCAGAATGAAAAGGTTAAACAATCGCTTGATGGGCTTCGCTGAACCTTCGACACTGCTGTAGTTTGACTCCGACGTCATATTCGTATGAACGAATTCATCGATGCGAAGCCGAGTTTTATTTCCGATGTTTTTTGTTTTCTCCCACATATTTTTCGTATTCTGTTGCAGTCCGAGCTAACTGGTGGGATTTTTTTTTCTCAATCACGCGCAAATGCATAAATCAATTTTTGACACTTCACCTTATTACTGAAAATCTCTCGTGATTAGTTCTGACCATATACCGGTGTCAATTGAAAACTTGCACGGCAAGGGAGTTTTTAAATTTTAGGCTCCCTCACAGAGGAAGCGTTGCGAGGGAGATAAAAATACGAATTTGAGTTTGTGAATTATGCAAAGAGATTTAGTGCTAATTAGTGGAAAATTTATTATAATTTTTCTCCCTCATAGAGGAAGCTTTGTTTTCATGAATAAAAAAATTTTGAGATTTTCATGCCAGTATGTTCAAAATATCCCAAAACATCGAGAACCCATGCTTAGAAAAAAATTTCGGACGTTACGCACCTTAATTACGCACCTTAATTACGCACCTTGAAAAATTCAAATCTGTCTATCTAGAGAATACTCAACTAATCAAGCTGAGACTTAGTATATAGGTAAATCTGTCTTTGTTTGCTAGAATTTTTGTTTAAATCGCTCGAGAATTTTTTATTTGACGGTATTTTGAGTTTTTCGAAAAAATGTCTGAGCGCTGAAACATTCGTAATTTTTCAGCTATCGAGCTAATTTTTTTCACATAAATAGACTTAGTCACGAACATGGTTGTAATTATATTAGGCAAGAATTGCTTAGAAAAATGTTGAATTACAGAAAAACCTCCAATAGCTGTAACTTCCGTAAATTTTTCACTATATCAAGCAAAAAGTTAGTACATGGATACATTATGAAACAAGGATGCGTGGTACTAGATTGATAAAAAAATTGCTTGAGGGATTCAAATTGTTTCAAATTTTGAATTAAAAAAATTACTATCATCTCTATTTTTCGTGAATTTTTTGAGCTAAAAGTTTTTTTTTTCAATATAAATAAACTTTTACTTACAATCACGGTTGGTATTGAATTTGGCAAGAGTCGATTGAGGCATTCGGATTGTGGAAAATTTAGAAATTTTCAAACAATTACGTTATTGTGTTGTTATTGAAATCGAATTAAAAAAAAAAGCGTGCAAATGAGAAATTTTCACATTGCTTCCTCATTATTTTATCTTGCTCGCAAAGCTTCCTCTGTGAGGAAGCCAGACTTGGAAAACCCAATTGCTCATCGAGGGATCTTTGTGAGATAGATAAAGTAATGAGGAAGCAATGTGCAAATTTCCAATTGGCAAGCTTTTTATAAAAATTATAACGTGAAGAGTTTCTCCCCACTTAATATTTTTTCACCATCAGCGATGCTGAGTCCGCTCATTCAAAGCCAGCTCGCAAAATTTGTCCCCAATATTCATAAAAAAAATTATAGAACCTCGAAAGTTTTCGATTTATGCATAATTCGTGCAAAATTTCACGAAGCTCTCGCTGTCCACGTTGAAATCTCGAGAAATATCGAATTTCCGGTTGACATTCTATGGAACGCAGCGAGAAAAGTTTGAACATACCGTGTCAGAACGGGGGTTGAAACGTTGGTAGATGCCGTGAGGAAAACGTTTCGAGTATTTTCTCGAAGGTCCATAAAAGTTAGAGAAACCCGTCACTGCTGCTTACAATTGGATGACCAACGAGTTCGGTGCACGCGCGAGACTGTATGAATATATATATATATATATATATATGTGTGTATTCCCGTGATCCCGGACGAGGAAACTTTCGAGTAAGTACCTTGATACAACGTATAAGAAAACAAAGGTAAAATAAATATTTTATAAGAAGGCGATGGAAAGTTTTTCCTCGCTCTCTGGAGAAAAAGATCGTCTTCCAGTGACTTCGCATTGTTCCGTACACGCTGTGGACATTCTTCTCCGGTCCATGGATCCATCTTCTAGCGGCTTTTGTCTTCACGCTATCCATTAGGCTTTGAACTTTCACTCAACCGATTCCATACAAGGTTGATCTTTAAATACTTCATTTTTTATTTATTTATTTTTTCTTTAATCCCACGGACTCTTTTGCCTTTTACCTATCCGATTTATCTCTTGTCCATTCTAATTTGCATACTCAATTTCATTAATCGAAAATCCCCAGAGTCTTGTTCGCAGATACTCTTTCTGAATGCACTACGGTATAGAATTTGTACGAGGGCACAGGGAAACTGCGGAAAACCTGGCCGATAAATCGAGTTTTTGTTGTGTTATAACAAATGACTCAGAAAAGCTACCTCCCGTTCAGCAGACGGTGCTCAAGCCAGCAGTGCACGCCTAAGCGGTCACCCATCCCAGTATCGATCACGGCGAATACTGCTCAGCAAAATTTCAAATTGTTATGATGCTTATTTGAAATAAAAATCAATTCTCGTCGGTAGCTTACTTACAAGGAAGGTATCCCAGGTCGATCTCTCCGATTTTGATCTAACTCATATATGTTGTAGTACATTGAAAACTAAGCGACACGTATTTTTTTTTATCTGCCATTAAACACTTTAAGGGGGTGAAACCACCCTCCAAAGTAAGGCATGTCAAGAGGCCATTTGGCAGTTTCACCCACAAGGACATAATATTTTTTAACCAATCCAACTGCAAAAGTTTTCTCATAATGAGAAACGAAAAATGTAATTTTCTCGATAAAAAAAAAAAAAAAACAAGGGGGTGAGCCACCCCTAAATATTATTACATTAATGCCAAAAATGGGCAAATTCAAGTAAAAAAATCTGAAAAAAATATATATTACGTATGAACACAAAATAAAATTGACGTGTTTTTGGATTTTCCCGAAAAAAAAAAATTGGCCGGGGTAACTACCCCTGAATGCTGTTTATCTTGCGTGTACGCGAAAAATGGTTAAATTCAAGTCTAAAAATCAGAAAAAAATGTATATTGCATATGAACACGAAAGAATATTGGCTTGTTTTTGGATCTTCCCGAAAACAAATATTGGCCGGGGTAACTACCCCTGAACGATGTTTATCTTGCGTGTATGCGAAAAATGGTCAAATTCGAGTCTAAAAATGTGAAAAAAATGTACATTGCGTATAAATACAAAAGAATATTGACTTGTTTTTGGATTTTCCCGAAAAAAAATATTGGCTGGGGTAACTACCCCCGAACGCTGTTTATCTTGTGTGTATGCGAAAAATGGTCAAATCAACTCTAAGCATCTGAAAAAAAATAGATTGCGTATGAACCCAAAGGAAATTCGACGTGTCGTTGGTTTTCCCCGAAAAAAAATATTGGCCGGGGTAACTACCCCTAAATGCTTTGAATTGTTAACGTTTGTTTGTTTTCTCACAATATCATCAAATGCTTAAACAAAAAAATCATCGGGAACAAAGACAAGGTAATTTTTCGAATGAAGTTTAATACGTTTTATTGGTATAACTTATCGTTACGAAAATGATAAACCAAAAATTATTAATTTTCGAATATTGAACAATAATGATAATCGTCGAAAAAGTGTTTCAAGCAGAAGGATTTTTTACACCATGAACATCGAATAACAGCAACGTTTGTGCAGCCTTCGGTTTCGACGTCTGCCTTGCAGATTCAGTATTTTGTATATAATTAAATTCCTCACGATCACCTTTGAAACGTGTACGTAGAGTAAAAACCGCCCGAATGAATTTTGTTCATCGGGGGTAGTTGCCCCGGCCAATATTTTTTTTTCGGGAAGATCCAAAACAAGTCAATATTATTTCGTGTTCATATGAAATATACATTTTTTCTGATTTTTAGACTTGAATTTGACCATTTTTCGCGTACACGCAAGATAAACAGCGTTCAGGGGTAGTTACCCCGGCCAAAATTTTTTTTCAGGAAGATCCAGAACAAGTCAATATTATTTCGTGTTAATACGCAATATACATTTTTTCAGATTTTTAGACTTGAATTAGACCATTTTTCGCATACACGCAAGATAAACAGCGTTCGGGGGTAGTTACCCCAGCCAATATTTTTTTCGGGAAGATCCAAAATAAGGCAATATTCTTTCGTGTTCATATGCAATATACATTTTTTTCAGATTTTTAGACTTGAATTTGACCATTTTTCACGTACAGGCAAGATAAACATCGTTCAGGGGTAGTTACCCCGGCCAATATTTGTTTTCGGGAAGATCCAAAAACAAGCCAATATTCTTTCGTGTTCATATGCAATATACATTTTTTTCTGATTTTTAGACTTGAATTTGACCATTTTTCGCGTACACGCAAGATAAACAGCATTCAGGGGTAGTTACCCCGGCCAATTTTTTTTTTTCGGGAAAATCCAAAAACACGTCAATTTTATTTTGTGTTCATACGTAATATATATTTTTTTCAGATTTTTTTACTTGAATTTTCCCATTTTTGGCATTAATGTAATAATATTTAGGGGTGGCTCACCCCCTTGTTTTTTTTTTTTTTTAATCGAGAAAATTACATTTTTCGTTTCTCATTATGAGAAAACTTTTGCAGTTGGATTGGTTAAAAAATATTATGTCCTTGTGGGTGAAACTGCCAAATGGCCCCTTGACATGCCTTGCTTTGGAGGGTGGTTTCACCCCCTTAAAGTGTTTAATGGCAGATAAAAAAAAATACGTGTTGCTTAGTTTTCAATGTACTACAACATATATGAGTTAGATCAAAATCGGAGAGATCGACCTGGGATACCTTCCTTGTTAGTTATGATTTTTTTTTCCCGTGATCTTTTGAAATACAAATTATTTGTGTGCGCAATCGATGCAACAAAAGTTTCATCAAAAAGATGAAGTCTTGTGGCATGATTTAGTTCATAGTCGAAGAAAAAAATGGCTAAGATGATAAAATTTGATTCCCGGAGTAATTAAGTCGCGGCATGCCAGCATTTTTGTTTTTATTTTCGTATCTGCATATCCCAGCTTGTAATTTGTGAGTGCCTTTTGAGCTTATACAGGTTTACCAAGTAAAATCAAAGAAAAAAAAGCCGTTTAAATATTTCTGCAGATTTTGCTCTACTGATTCGGAGCGTTCAAAATTTCACTGTAGAGTGTCTTCGGAGTATTCGCTTCTCTCGCTCTGAAGAAGTTGAAACTGAGAAATCCTGGCTCTGATCCACATCTGAATCTTGTATACTCCTTACCTTTTTCCATTGCTTCGGGGTTCGTTCTCATAACCACCGAGATCGCACAGATCTCAACGGTTTTAGACAATTCCGTCTACCGTTTCACCGATATCATTTCACCTATATATAGACACACACACACACACGTTTTACACCTTGTCCTCGTGCGCTAGAATTTGTGCGCAGGTTCATTTTAGATTTTTTTATACCCGGCGATCTGCCAAGGTTTCTAGAAAATCCTGGTCCCGCAGAGCCGCGCTCAGAGAATCCTCGGTTTCTTATTCCTCTCCGCCTGGACGCCTTCTCACTCGGGGAGGATCTTAATACACATATATACATTTTACACATCCACCTAAAGTGATAAGGATATTACCCTCTTATCCGCGCTTTCTTTCGTTCTCGCACTTCTCGGTCATAGCAATCTGACGCTGTAACGCGAATAAGACGATTGCCGGGGTCCTTTGCGCTCGCGGCGCGGTGTACGATACGCTGGTGATGGGGCGAAAAGGAAATGCTGGAAAACCCGGAAAAACTTTATTGTACACCAGAATTTCGTTATTCCCTGTCGTCTTTATCGTCCCATTCTATCATATCGACTGCTCGCAAACATAGAGGCATAACTCACATTAAGTTATGTATTAAATAAAGTGGGTCACGTGCCCTTTTGCTTGCTAATAGTCGACATATATATATGTATGCTTGCAGTTTTTCGTGCACTTTTTACCTCAGGGTGCTTCTGATATACTGTCCGAGTCAAAATTATCGTCAGACCAACCACGGTCTTTCCTCGTTATCACCAACCGCGAGGCAGAAGAGCTGCAAGGATAAAAAATTTGTGTATTCTTCTTTTTTTTCTCTCATTTTATCTCTTTTTCTCGTTTATCAACGTGCTTAGGATACGCGATTGCAGCCAGAGAGGACATCAACGCTTTGAGTCGCTGAATATTTCTTCGCCCTGCATTGCCATTGTTACGACGTTGTAAATATTATGTAATTCCTGGCACATCGGACGATGAAAGAAGGAAAACAAAGAGAAGACGACGACGAGGACAAGCGTGGATATAAGATAGATGAGGAAGCCGAAGTTTGATAGCGCCGGTTTTCAACCCGCTGCTGGCAGGAGAATACATTAATTGTTCTCCTCTTGATTTTTACCTCTATATTGTCGACAAATTTACATGTACACATACCGTTTTCATCCATCTTTTCCGCTGCAAGATTTTTTTTTCGTGGCGATAAAAAATTTGACTATTCTTTTTTTTATTTATCTTATGCGGGTATTATATTCATTATTTTACTGAAAATTAACGCAAATTATACGAAATTTCTTGAGTAAAATTTTTAAGACTCGGGAAACAAATAAATTGTTAGACATTTAATCGGATTGCAAAAAAATAATATCGGTTTTCCAAGTGATTTTAACATAATTTCATTCGAAAAATATAAAATTGAATCAAAATGTCGTATTAAAAGTAATTTAACAAGATTTTGGCCTCGTTTTACGTATTATGCCACGAGACTTCTTTTTCTCCTCCCTCTCTCTCTCTCTCTCTCTCTCTCTCTCTCTATCTTTCTCTCTCTCTCTCTCTCTCTCTCTTTCTCTCTCTCTCTCTCTCATTTGTTCTGTATGCTCGGTCTTCGACTGCACATAAAAAAATATCTTGAAAATACAGAAGAAAATTAGCATATTTTTGCTCGACATATTTTCTTTTTGTCATTCTCGTAGATTTGGAACACGAAATATTGAAACATAAAATCGTGAATGAGCGAGCGAGGGGTTGACAAACTGTGGCATATGGCAATTAAACTATGAAAGCGCCACGAACAAATCTCGAGCTGCTTTGCGGCAATTCGTTGCTTACCAAGTATGTTAATACTGAATCTCCGATGAACGGAAATTATGAAACGTTTCATAGATTATATACGAGAGAGAATGGATTTAACGAGATAGATTCTCTGATGAAAATGTATATCTATAAAGAGACGATAACAGTGCCCCAGGTCATGCTTGATGAAAAAATATTCAATACGTAGCAAATTTATCTCATATATGTCATATTCATTTTATTAATACAATTTTATTTTATAGACAGCTTAAGATCCTATTTTACGCCGTTTTTGTTTATTCGGCGAATCTCTCGATATTGAACTTGCAACGAGTCTTTGGTGTTCACCAGTCTTAAGGTGTTTTCTTGACAAGAGAGCTGTTGGTTAAGTGGAAAAAAAAGAATGAGAAAGGGTCCAAGAGAGAGAGTGAGAGGGGCGGGAGGGGGGGGGGGTGTGGAGGGTTGTTGGTAGAAATGGTATGTTCCTATATACTTGGAGCTTTCGTAAGCCAACCAGTTGGGTGTTTTCTCGTCGCTGACGAGAAATCTTGGCGACAACGTCCCAACAATTTAATTTACATCGTGATTCACCAAGCCCGAACAGAGACCCAAGCACCGTCATAGATCGAGCCGGCAACGTCTCGCGGCAGACAGGGAATAAATATCCGACATCCCTCTCGCCCTTCTTCATCATTTTCCTCCTCCTCTTTTCCTCTTCATTTTACATTTTAGAACGTGCCAGGTAGGAAAATTACATTATGCACTCCCGAGCATATCTTTCTCGCGCTCACTCATTCATACTCTGGTTGTATATATACGGCTTTTTTGCTCTTTCACTCCTTCATTCACGTCATAATAAAGTAATAAGTTGCTCGAAAAATAATCAAATAACTTTTGGATTGACGTTTTCCCTAAGAGAGGACGTATACATTGCTCAACCTCGAATCGCTCGAAGATGTAATGAATTTTAGGTAAACTTTATTTTTTTTTTTCAGTTCCATCATTATTCCATCATGATTCAGTTCTCATCATATGAGAAATGTGTGTTTTACATATTTTACACGTCAAATTTTCTGTCGCATTGAAATTTTGTGAGAAACTTCGCTGATACACAAAGCCAGTGTCGAGAGCTGTTTTGTTATTTTGTTTTTTTTTTACCGCGATCGCGATTTTTTTTTACCGTATTCACGATATGGTCGAGAATACTTTTAGTCGGCAAAGATCTTTAAAATAAAATATTGGGCTTATCGTCGGTCAATTTTCACCAGGCGCCGGCGGGGACGGCCAACACGTTGAGCTTTCATATAATTGGATAGTAAAAATATTCACGGTGGTTTGAAACGTTTCTCGCAATTTCGAAAAGCTGGCACATCACGTGTGAAAAATTCTGAACTCTAGAGCCATCGTTGTCTCTTTGTGGATCTTGGCGAGGAAAAAAAAAATTGCTCCAGCTGTAAATGTAACGAGCAATCAGTGGTCGTCACTATATGCGTATGTGCCAGTCTCGTTGTTACTATTGTTATCGTTCCTCGGACATTATCGCGTCGGGTAGGAAAAAAAATAGTTTCACCAATGACTCAGCGTACTTGGTAATTTCACACGCACCCCCGGGTAAAATTGCGGCGAAGTGGAAAGCCGCATGATCGATAGATCAGCTTCGTCGATCTTCTCGCTATCCACGAGGATCGTGAAAAAAAGGTATTTAATCTTCATAAGCTCGTAGCAGCACACATACACACAATATACATGCACACACACACACTCGTCTTCTCTCTCTCTCGCTCTTAGTTCGTTAGCTCAACCCTAATCTCTCATTTCGCTCGTACGTGGTCATATATACTTGTAAATGCATTGCGGGTGACTGTATGTTCACCAGAGAGTCGTAAAGATCTTGTCGCTAGAGAGTTTACCATTTTTCACAACTATAAGACCGCCCGAGCGTTACCGATTGCAGCGCCACTGCGTTTATAATCGGCAAATGATTTCCGAGGATACGAAATTCAGGTCAAACGAAGTTGTAGAACGATGAGAAATATTATTTTTTATGCTATTCGTGAATTGAAAATTTAACGACAATAATGGAACAGCGTAAATATGATATTGAAAAAAAAAAGTAAATGAATGAATAAAGCGAGGTGGTAATAATAATGATAACGTATTCTGTTTTTTTTTTAGTTTTTTTTCCAAAGTTTATACGAGCTTTTTATCATCGATGACAGAAGACGAAAAACAGTTTTTCACATGGTTTTTCGTTCAACGAGCCGTTAAGAAAGCTCAGATTGCCGTTATGAACTTGTAATTTGATACGGAGCGGAGTTTCTTGAGAAACTACGATACTACAATGACTAAAGAGCCGAGAGACCGAACAGTTGGTTCTAGAACGAAGAGCTCGCCACATCACAAGGGTATTAAAGTTCACCAATTAATCGTTTTCTTTCAGTTGATCCTACGTCTACATACTGAAAGTTGGCGTATGGCTAATAGTGTTCCAATCACCCATAATTATTTGAGTATCACGGTTCAATGTTGAATGATAATTCGGTACATATAAGAAAAAATAGTTTTTGGCTGGTGCGGCTTTGTTAATAGGGGACTCGGTAATTGAGTTATTAACGCTGGCCCGCTCGGGAGGCTATATAACGTACTATAGTCTTTTGTTGCGTCAACGAAAGTTGCATCCGAGCACGTATATGTGTGTGTGTGTATGTGTGTGTATATTTGAATTGTATACGACCATATAGCACGAGAGCATAAACTCGCGCACCGCAGCTAAGCGACAGAGGTCCGCAGAGTGTCGTTAAAGCTTGAGCCCACGCGAGATTCACCCATTTCCACGATATATATAATATATATATATCCTCATTGCCCGTATCATACATCCCGTCCCGCATCGGACGCGAAACTATTCTCACGATTAATTAACGGCTGGGTCTCGGACGAAATGGGTTATTCCGAAGGACGTGCCATTATCGGAGCTAACACATGACGAGCACGGATGGTTCTGTATCTAAAAATAAATTCACGCGAAATAATTAAATACTACTCGGTAGGATGGGGTTTAATTTGAATATGGGACTACTTTCAAGTGCATCGCGTGAAATCTTAAATTGACTGTACGGAGAAAATATTTGACTATAATAATAATTGAGTAGCTCAAATCTGTGGCGAGATAGTGGTGATTTTTTTTTTCAAAACACAAACCGTGTCGTCCAATGCGACTGGCTTATAAAGATGGAGCCGACGAAAAAAAAGTAGTAAGCATTAATAATAGTCAGGCTGATATGTAAAGCTTAACGCAGAATTTAATCCAAGTTCTGGCTACACAAGCTATACTCATTGAAATTTCTTCGGTGATTTCAATATAGTTATGCCTAAGCATTTGTGGATCATACGAAATAGATCTTGCCTGTAATTTATTATTGAATGGGATTTTCAAGCAAAATTATGTAGTATAATGATTCTCTGGTGTCAGGTGTTCCTCATTGAACAAAGTATTCTATAAATTACAATCATTTCAGAAAATAATTTGTAGCGTAAAATATAATAGTTGTGCGGCCATGAAATTTTTTGTTGTTTTCATAAGTACTGCTAATTATAATAAGCAAAAAATTGTATTCAAGTAAAGATAGTTGAAAAACAATAAGTAGTCGTGGGCGAACGAAAATTTGACAAGGAAATTCCCAATGCGTATATACTCCCCACCGGATGAATAATTTGAGATCCGAAATTAATCAATTTTCTTCTGCGCGAGTATATGGAAATTTATTGCAACTATATCAATGGTCTCCGTGAGTCGATAATCCTCAAACCTCTCTCGTCCATGCTAATAACTAATTACTGTATACCACTTATATTGTGCATGGATAAAACAATATACACCCGGGACGATGGAGGAAAATGACGGTATCTGCGTCTCTCGTTATCCGGTATCCTATAATATAATTTAACGGGAATTTCGTGGTATATTCTATACGCGCAATCTATAATACAAAGGCTGCTGACCACGAAGTGGGGCTCGTACATGCTTCTATGTATTGAAATCACGCCTTCCTCTTATTATATACATGTATATTTTGGTGCCCGTGTACATAACGATATATAACAAACGAGCTATCTATGCGCTTAGAGCGATACAGGCACATCACACGCAGCATCCCTGGGCTCTCTGACGGTGAGAGCAGCCTGAATTCTCACTATACTAAATCGAACGAGCTAATGAAGAGCTGCGTGTAGGTATCCGCTGTCCTCCCGTCGACGATGCATCGTCAAGCTATAGATATCCCTCGTTCCTACATACATACATCCATAAATACGTACAGACCCGTACTAAATATTGAACTATATCTATATTAAGTAGCGAGGATAGCCTCTGTACGTCGTCCAATGCTCGTGTAACCAGCCATTCGCTTCAGTAATATGTAGAATATAATGTTTACGTGCACACATATGTATTATATATAAAAGTATAGATGCAAGCTCACACGAAATTCAAACTTCTATGCGGAAGGTGGTGTTGCAGGGAATTGGCATTGAAAGCGTCACGATTCGGCTCCGCTATATTGGAAATTAATACTGGTACATCCTCGTTACCCAATAATGGATGCATTACGCCAACCTGAATGCACGATGTGTATCAAACACCCCTGAGTTTCTATTCTCTCTCGTATACTCACTCGATATAAACTTGACAGACGAACGGTGGTTTATGAATTTTAGCCATTAGATGTTCAACGGAGATGCATTTATACTTCTCAATCCGATTAGTCGAACTTCTCCAGATTCCCGAGTTTAGACTTACAACCTTCGAGCAAACTGAATCTCTTCGAAAATTGTTGGATCTAATTCATGGCTCCAATGTGAAAAATCCTACTCCGCAACTTTCTCAAGTTGACTTTAACCGATCAGAAGCTGCCACCGTCGGCGCTCTAGGACACCTGGAACTTGGTTCTAATCTTACGCATCTTGAAATGTCGAGAACGTTTGTAGCAAACTTCGATAGGATATGAGTCACGTAACCCCTCACGGGGAGGTACTTGATGCACAGAAGCTATCAGCGTTGTATGCTACTATCAGGAAGACTGTCAGGAAGATAAAGTCCGAACACATCGTAGTCTGGCCACTAACTTGATACAGGGTAATGTAATGTACCTACAATGAACAGTTTTGAAATGAAATTATTTCACCTTTCCAGCTGTGCAATTGAATTTTTTTATAATCCTTCATAACACGGTTCAGGAAAATTTACCGTGAGCAAATTAGGTGATTCGAAATTTGACTCCATAGCTGGAAAATCGAGATAATTTACTTTTCAAAAACTATTTATTGCTGTTCCAATTACACCAGCCGCCATGCAGCTCATGAAATGCAAAAATGCACTTTTTTTTTCGAAAATGCACAATTTATAAAAATTCATAACTCTGAAGCAATTCACCGTAGAGGAAAATTTGTAAGGACTTGTTCTCACGGAAGTTGGCCAAGCATAATGAAAAAAGGTTCGGCAGTGAAATATTTTATATATTGTTCAAACAAATTCATAAATAAACTATAGCTGGAGGTTTTGGGTCCAACTGCACGTATTTCCAGATTCTACAGATGATAATGCAAGCGATAAATCAAAAAGTGGTCAAGCGCTGACGTAAAGATTGCTATATGAGTCCTGTGTGGCGACTGGACTCGGTAATAGAGACTCGTAATAGTATGAAATACACTTTATACGACTGTAGACATGTCTAAGAATGTACATATGTATGTATACATTGGCGCTAGAGTATATTGGAGTTGTATAGTAGAGGTCTCGAACCTGCGAGTCCACGTGCGATCAGCAAAATAGAGCCAATTACCCCACATATATAGATGCAATCGAGTGACGCTGTGAACGTTGCGCTAGTATAACACCGTCTAGCAATGGTAGCGCACCACCCTCGGGCGTTGCTTTCTCTCCGTCTATATATGTCGTTTTTGCATTCACACACACAGACACACATACGTACACTAATGACACAGTGAAGTTGGCTATCGTATATATACCAGAGGTGACGAGGCCGTAGTCCATGGTGGTATTCTGTTAGTCGAAATATATATATGCATATACATATACGTATCTATGCATACGGCACAAGGACCGATACGATATCTATCGAGAGTGAGCATTGTGCCGAGGCTAATTAATCTTATCGCTAATTAATTTCCGCGAGCGATTCGGCTCGCTCTCGCGATAGCTCGTCCAAATGGGTGATGTGCACGTCCTCTATACGTATTACTCCTACGTGCGCAGTACGCGTATATATGTATTCTACATGTGCTCTATTTAAGGATTCTCTGAATATGCAATTATACATGTAAATTTAAATAATATTCCAGATAGTACTGCAAAACGCGTACATAAAAGTACATATGTTTTTAGATATACGTTATGCATTTTACACTCGAAATATAATGATGAGAGTTTTGTGGGTTTATATATCCGATCTTGGTGTATTAAAAATGCATATCACACATATCGGATAGTTTGAGCCTACTTTAAAGACAGTTTGGAGAGAACTTATGTTTTAGTATCGCCTTTGTGGGATTAGATCCGATGTATGGATTTTTCACTCTCTTCACACTAAGCCCTGCTGTAGTACCCTCATAAATTTATAGTTTTGTCTGTTTGCACACATAATTCTAATATTAGACCGCGGTAACATAATATGAAGCCCTCTGCATTCGATGCTGATGTATAACAATATTGTATTCCACCATCGTGTTGATATATTTACGAACATACAAATCTGTTCAATGGTTTGATATGCCAGGGGGGGGGGGGGGTGGGGGGGCTTATATATTATGTACTCGTATTGCATCATTTGTAGTATAATAATATATGTATTAGGGTTGATATTAAGAGGCGCGGCAGAGCCTCGAGACAAGTACATTTCCTCCTATACCGACATGTCGAGAGGTACTACAGCCTCTTATACGCCACACATCGAGCTTATACACGGGAGTATATCTATATAACGAAACTTATTTTTCTAATTATCAATTAATTATACAGACTTCGGCAATGATATTAATACGAATATTTTTTATTTTTATTTCTCTTTCGATTGGTACCCAAATGAATGCTGTAGCTATTGACATATGGGAGATATCGCATTTTATTTTTTATTTTCGACGTACAACGATCATCATTTTTTCGCTCCGCAAATTTTTCGCTCCGCAAATTTTTCGCTCCACTAATTTTTCGCACCACCAACATAACCACACTAACCGTCTTCAGTCCCGTGTCACGCTGAAAGGCCGAAAAGACGCGATACCGGCGCATCTTGAAAAAATATTTATTTCTAGATAAATATTTTTTTCATTCAATGTGGTTCTGTGTTAAAAAAGAAAAGTTTCGTCCAGGCTGATCGCACCATAATTTTTGGTGTCTAAGTTAATCGCGTCATAAATTTTTGGCGTCCAGGTCGATCGCTCCATATTTCTTCGTGTCTAGAGGTCAATCGCGTCGTAGTTTTAGGTGTCTAGGTCAATCGCGTCATAGTTATTGGAATCCAGGTTGATGGCACATTAGTTCTTGGCGTTCAGGTCGATCGCGTCATAGTTCTTGGCGTTCAGGTCGATCGCACCATTGTTCTTCGTGTCCAGGTCGATCGCACCATAGTTCTTGACGTCCAGGTCGATCGCGTCATAGTTCTTGGCGTCCAGGTTGACCAAGCCATAGTTATTGGTGCCTAAGTCAATCGCGTCATAGTTCTAGGGGTCCAGGTCGATCACGCAATAATTCTTGATGTCAAGATTAATCGCGCCATAGTTCTTGGCGTCCAGGTCGATCGTGTCATAGTTCTTGGCGTCCAGGTCGATCGCACCATAGTTCTTCGCGTCCAGGTCGATCGCATCGTAGTTTTTGGCGTCCAGGTCGATCGCGTCATAGTTCTTGGCGTCCAGGTCGATCGCACCATAGTTCTTCGCGTCCAGGTCGATCGCATCGTAGTTTTTGGCGTCCAGGTCGATCGCGTCATAGTTCTTGGCGTCCAGCTTGATCGCACCATAGTGCTTGGCATCCGGGTCTTACGCGCCATTTATATGCGTAATGCCTTGCCGTTGACCTGGAACTTAAGAACTACAGAGCGCGAGGCCTGGACAGCGTAAAACGCATTCCCATCAACTTGGAACTCGAGAACAATCGAGCGGTAGACCTGGACGGTGGAAAACGCAATCCCGTGGACCTGGAACTCAAGAACTACGAAGCGTGAGACCTGGATGACGGAAAACTCGATCCCGTCGACCTGGTTCTCAAGAACAACGGAGCGCAGAGCCTGGACGGCAAATAACGCCTTCCCGACTACCTGGTGCTCAAAGATTACGAAGCGCGGGGCCATTCCAGGATGGTAGGTGACGGATGCCCGTCGACCTGTGCTCAAGAACTACCGAAAGTGATACCTGGACGGCAGGAAAAAAGATCCCATGACCTGAGGATCTGGTGCTACGGAGCGCACCACCATATGTCCATCGGGAGCAAAACATAAAAATAATCAAACGTAAAAATTAATTAAAAAATGATAACTCTGGGTGACGAATGATGTTCCGGAGGATCTGTTTATTGCGAATTTGTACTCGTCTAATCGATTACAAATAATTGATTGAATATATTACTTTCATAATTTATAATTAAACGTTGTTCAATTACAATTTTAATTTGTAATTAAATTCGTGTCGATTTCAAATTACATTTATAATTTGTAGTTACACAGAAGTTTAATTACAAATTACATTTGTAATTTGAAATTAAAAGAAGTGTAATTAGAAATTTTATTTGTAATGGGTAATTGAAAAGAGTGAAAATTTTAATTACAGATTATATTTCTAATTTTTAATTACAAAATGTTCAATTACAGATCACATTTGTAATAGTCCATTGAAAAAAGTTTAATTTCAAATTACATTTGTGATTTGTAAGTAAACAAAGTTTAATTACAATTTCACAACTCGGTTCGGTACAGACAATTCAAATTTCAAAGGACCTGCGCATACGGACAACATGCTTCATTTTTCTGTACCAATTCGGTTATAGACTGCGTTTGTCTGGATCAAATCGCTTCAAGGGATTTTTTTTTTGTAGTGCAATGATTTGTCGAATTTTCCCTTGTTCAGTTGACTATGATGGCTTTTATGAGTAGAATTACGTGGGTCGCGGTCGGGTTGAGTCTGCGTTTCATTGATATCTTACAAACGAAGCTCTAATATTCCATCGCGAAAAAAAAGATAGTGCTCGATACTATGAACCGACTATAGAAAAGCAATGCTTATGATTTTTATAACTCAGCGATGGTGCTTTGTATCAAGAATCGAAACTCAAAGATGTTTGAATGGATCATGCGAGCACTTTCAAGAATAAGGAGACCTCATTGATAGGATTTTGTACGCATATAATATTTTGGAGTTCGCTAAACTTGCTAACGATCTAATTAAAAAAAAAATGCAAATGATAATTCGTGTGCTAGGTGCTAGATTGGGGCTTCTGAAGTTGTGAAATAATGAAACCATTCCATAATTGTACGAAATGTTTTGGCAAGACAATTTATGCCGTCAAAAATTGTTCAATTCTACCCTGAGCATAGTAGTCGCCATTCAAAGCTTTTACATAGAAGTTACATCGTAAATATATGTCGACATATATAATGCTTTGCAAAAAGAAACCAAATCCCACCAAAAACACCATGAATGGTGTATAAAAACTTGAGACAAGTACATTTCCTTGCGTCGTTTTGTTTATGCTTAAAAAAAGATGTCAAACCCAAATATTTGACAAATAACCCTTTACAAAAAGATGTCAAACACAAAAAGTTGTCAAATAAATTCAAATAATCTAAGTCACAGTTGCCAAGTACATCAAGCATTTTCATTGTTTACATTTTTATTAACCGTTTATAAGTAAGTAACAACGCTCGAAAACGTATTGAAACGGACTTAAGGACTTAATCTGAAAATTTAATGTTTGAAAGATTTTATTGAAAAAAAATTCGCATTGAAAAAAAAAATCCGAACGAAGTACTTGGCGAGTTATGTAAAATGACTGTACAGACTACCTGTTACGAACTCGCGAAGTACTTCGTTCGGATTTTTTTTTTCAATGCGAATTTTTTTTCAATAAAATCTTTCAAACATTAAATTTTTAGATTAAGTCCTTAAGTCCGTTTCAATACGTTTTCGAGCGTTGTTACTTACTTATAAACGGTTAATAAAAATGTAAACAATGAAAATGCTTGATGTACTTGGCAACTGTGACTTAGATTATTTGAATTTATTTGACAACTTTTTGTGTTTGACATCTTTTTGTAAAGGGTTATTTGTCAAATATTTGGGTTTGACATCTTTTTTTAAGCATAAACAAAACGACGCAAGGAAATGTACTTGTCTCAAGTTTTTATACACCATTCATGGTGTTTTTGGTGGTATAATTTACCGTACCTGCACATAACCTGCTCCTAATCATTTTGTACATAATGTACACCTAACCATTTTCCGCCACGGTCCTTCGAACTCTCTTGCATATTATACGCTCAACCCTTCTTTATTCACTTTCTCTCTTCTCTATTGCCTATAATTTATGCCTTGACCCTCATCGTACATTTTCACGATTTCTAAGGCACTTGGCCAACACATCTTGCAATACGAACATTCATCAACGACAGTTTGACGACTTACTTATAGTATATTTTTTGTAGTGCTCTGCTTTTCTTCAAAATATTATCGGAAGTAATCAGGAACGACTCGATAACGCCAATATTGTTATGCCTGTTTATCTAGAGCTTTTAACTTCCCATACGGTGTCTATCTCCCAGAACATCCTTAGCATCTCCTTGTTGATTCCGACTATCGAGAGTATTCTCCTTTTTTAAATCAATCTTCTAAGACCAGCCAACGAACGAAACAACAACGAATGAAAAAACAACGAAACCAACGAACGAAAGAAACAACGAAGACGTGTGACACTCCACGAGGTATATCATATCTTGCATTTAAACATGTTAAAGCTTATAATAAAAACGTGTGAGTTGGCGTTGGAACTCACGAAATTTGATGTGTAAACATTTGAGCTCGCGTCAGTTTGGTGTGGGAAAATTGAGGTCGTGCATTGGTTAAGGAGGTACGACTAGTATGAAGAATCCAACTGACGGACTTGAATTTTTTATATGTTTTTGCCGAATACTTTATGCGCCTATTGCCAAAATTTGAGCTATATTAACCATTTAGTTTATTCGTAATAAAATTGCAAAGTCGAGCAGTTTGGGTTACTAAAGCACGTCGTCTTATGGAGACGGTTAACCGGAAGTGCTGTGATCACGGTTTTGCTGCTCACGTATCCAACTACACCCGTTGAAAAACTGAAACTTGATAGATTAGATATAATAGATATTGTAAAAAATTGAAAAATTACTCTTCACCGTGTAGTTCTGGCACTACATCATAAAAAAGTTTCAATTTCCGGTTGTAAATGGTCAGAACGATCAAATAGCACCCACAGACTTAGCCAACGAAGTCAGACTTAACAACGTCGCGAGTAACAGCTGATGGGTTTCGGCGAACATAACCTAGCTTTGTTTTGATATTATCAACGAAGATCATCTTCGTTGGTCACGTATACCAACTTATAGCATCGCCAATGCGACGTTGCCAAGTGTTTACTTCAAATTCCATCATGTTATTTATGGAGTTTTATTATTTATCACGTATCAATTATATGTATAATTATCATTCTACCGATCGTATTAATTCCACTGAGGTAATTCAAGTCTATTTTAATAGGTTTTCGGCTGATTTTAAAAAATGTTTTTTAGTCCGTTTTTGTGGTAGACATGTCATTATTATTATGATGGAGATTACTATCGAGTCGTTGACAATCTAATTTTTCAGTTTTTATTAGTTCATGCGCAATAAATTAATCATTTACCACAAAATTTTTCACATTATAATCGATAATATGAATAATCAACGCAAATAAACATAAATCAGAACAACTGTGGGTAAAATAAATTTAGACTTTTTTTTGACTCCAAAGAACTAGTCGTACCTCCTTAATCTTAGCCCGTACCATCAGCTATCAGCTGTCGAAACACACACATTCACGGGCTCTCACACGGACCACGGTGCGCGCTGTACGCTGCTCACGCCTGCGCGGCGCCGATGTCCTATACATAGAAGTGTTGGTTAGCCCCCACCGTGTGGCGCTCTCACACACACATTCACGCGCTCACATAGACACGGATCTTACGCTGACGGTCAAAGTTTTACATCTGACGCTCGAAGTCCCAGCTAGCCCCTACCGTAGACCGAGCGCTAAGATGTTTACACATCAAAAATTGAATATATTAGATTGTAAAGGTACATTAATCTTTAAACCTTTTTTATCTTCCTACAATTTGTCAAGTCGCATTGTAGGCGGTTCATCAAATAAAGTTAAGCGTGAACATAACCGTTATTATATGTATATGCTAATGGAAGTTCTCGTTTCCACGCAGAATCGCGTGGTAAGAGAGCTCAGGCTCGTCTGTCTACCTGCCTGATTCCTGCTATTGTATTTCGCGCCTCTTCCTCGAGATAGACATTGTAGTACCCCCGATCCACGCCAGTGACGCCACAAGTTTAAAGCAAAAAACTTTTGCCTGCGCTCCGTCTTCATGACAACGCGCACCACGACATTTCTCATTCTTTCGTTTTGTGCCGGTGTAAACACAAGTTTTTTTTGCACGATAGTGCAAATAATAGAATAAGGAAAGTAATATTCGACGAAAAGTCGACGTTTTATCATAAAAGTGATATCAAGGATAATCGCGGAGATCGGGGACCCTTACGAAGAGACCCCGGGAAAAAATTAATACAAAGGACACTCGCAGTAAGTATAACCTAAAAGAGTGTCAGATTGATGTTTCTAGGCAGACTCGAGCTGTAACGTATTGCATCAGCCGGGATATCCTGTGCGTGGCTTCGCACACCCGTGTCTGCACCCGTGTACACGGGATTCGAGTTCCAGCGTGGGATTAAATCAGCCCATGGTTAGACTGTGTGGCTGAATATGCTTTGTGCATTCGGCTCTAACCGAATCGCACGTCGTTGTCTAGGACACGAAAGCCGAACTCGACAGCGCGGGATTGCGTCAGCCCACAGTTAGGCTGTGTGGCTGAATATGCTTTGTGCATTCGACTCTAACCGAATCGCACACCCGTGTCTATGTACACGGGATTCGAGTTCCAGCGTGGGATTGAATCAGCCCATGGTTAGACTGTGTGGCTGAATATGCTTTGTGCATTCGGCTCTAACCGAATCGCACGTCGTTGTCTAGGACACGAAAGCCGAACTCGACAGCGCGGGAATGCGTCAGCCCACAGTTAGGCTGTGTGGCTGAATATGCTTTGTGCATTCGGCTCTCACTGAATCGCATATCGTTGTCTGTGACACGAAAGCAGAACTCGACAAGAACTCGACAGCGTGAGATGGAAAAAATGCAGTGCCAGCGCAGGTAAACATCACAAAAGACGTAAGTTAACCTTATGGCGCTCGATTGCTTTGCAACCGACGCGAGCAGTTCTTTTATTTTGAACGCTGGCGTTACACGAGTGGGATCTAAACCACGTATTCGTTGAAAATAATTTTGAAATAATAATAATAATAATAATAATAATAATAATAATAATAATAATAAATAAAATAAATAAATTAAAAAAAAAAAAAAAAAAAATCAAATTAAATTAAATTAAAAAAAAAAAAAAAAAAAAACTACGTAAGGCGTAGAATATGGTAAAGGAAGGCGGGCTAGGCTCACTCTTCCAGCAGTCCAGGACTGCTAAATCCAATAACAATAATAATAATTTGAAAAAAAAAAAAAAAAAAAACTACGTAAGGCGTAGAATATGTAAAGGAAGGCGGGCCAGGCTCACTCTTCCAGCAGTTCAGGACTGCTAAACCCAATAGCAATAATAATAATTAAAAAAAAAAAAAAAAAAAGAAACTACGTAAGGCGTAGAATATGGTAAAGGGAGGCGAGCCAGGCTCACTCTTCTAGTAGTCCAAGACTGCTAAATCCAATAATAATAATAATAATATTAAAAAAAAAAAAAAAAAAAAAAAGAGCTACGTAAGACGTATAATATTGTAAAGGAAAGCGGGCCAGGCTCACTCTTCCAGCAGTCCAGGACTGCTAAATCCAATAATAATAAAAAAAAAAAAAAAAAAAAAAAACTACGGAAGGCGTAGAGTATTGCAAAGGAAGGCGGGCCAGGCTCACTCTTCCAACAGTCCAGGACTGTTAGATACAGTGAATACTTGATTTTTATCTGAAGGATATTGATACACATTTTAAAAGAACGGGATGTTCCTGTTTTGTCTTGTCGGGTCACAGATCACGAGTATTCAGTGTCAAGCAGCAGCGGTCGCAGCAATGAGAGTGACAGAGAGGCCCGAGACCATAATCTCTGCAAGATTAGGGTCTCTTATTGTTAGTTCTGTCTAGAACGCCATCTCTGCAGGACGTGTAGCCGCTGCGTACTCAGAGGAGTGAGCGAGGTTAATGCCTTCGAGAGATGGTCGCCAAGGCACTACGATGGAGAAAAGGTTAGTATTTTTCTCAATGAACCATCCCAGAAGCCTATATAAACAGGTTCGCTGCCTCGGGCAGTGAATATTTCTTCACATGGGAATACAAATTGGTTCTATTCGGTTATATATTAGCCACAGGCTGATAAAGACAGCGAATGAACCATCTCAAAGGCTAAACAGGTTGCTACATCTGGCAGCGAATATTCTTCCAAATAGGAATACCAATTGGTGCTATTCGGCTATGCATTAGCTACAGGCTGCTAGAGACAGCGAATATTCTCAATGAACCATCTTAATGGCCTACGTAAACAGGTTACTGCCTCTGGCAGTGAGTATTTCTTCATATAGGAATACCAATTGGTTCTATGCGGCTATGTATTAGCCACAGGCTGCTAAAGACAGCGAATATTCTTTCATAAGGATAAACACTGACTTGATCAGTTGGCATATCTGCTCTGTAAAAAATATTCTTCCACAGCAGAGGAAAGCTGACTATCTCAGCCGGCGGGACCAATTTTTTACAAATATTCCTCTCAACGCTCCCGGGCGTTATGCTTGAATTGTAAGCGGACTAAATGTTTTGAACCTTTTTACATAAGGAAAGAGCCACCTGGTTAGTAGGTGAAAAATTAATTTGATAATTTCGCCATTCCTTTTCCGAGATATTCAATGTGACTCGGCAAACAAGCCGATACTCGAGACATACAGATTTGCTTTGCAAAAATTTGGCTACCCGGATACCATGAAGGATCTTGCTCATAGTAAAAATCAAAGGTTTATGAATATTTTCATTAACGCCTTCACTTGTAAAACGGTAATCAGCTTAACGACTAGGAAACTAGCGAAACGAGCCGTATTCAATAAAAGAATTAATCTTTAAGAACATTCGGCTACTGGTAGCACAATGAGCCAGCCAAGAGAGATTGCTGTCTCAGAAATGCAGACTTCTTTTGAAAACGGATTTTTTGGTTTTAACGAGTGAACATTTACATATATATAAAAGAGCAATGTGGGTATCGGGTACATTATAAAATAATTACCTACTCATTGAAATCTTTCTTGGTGACATGGTTCTTGTCGAGGCTGAATCTTGTATTAAGGTTCATCAACTTGATGCAGGAAAAAGAAAAGACGAATACAAGATAATGGAATACAAGAGACAAGAGGAAAGAACTAAATCATTTATCTGCAAAGATATTACGAGTCATCACGTAACAACCACTACTCATAATCATGAATTCTGAGACTAAAGTGACTGGTCGCCCTATTACAATTAATGGATTTTGACAAAAGTCAATTCAGTTTTCAGTCTTTTGATATTAGAGATGCAAGGGTACCAAAGACTTCGTTTCCTTGGCATCTCCGATATGGAAATTTTTATGTTCTGATACCTATAACGGTATTAGCTTAATGTATACAAATGTTATAATCATATATGAACAAAGGTTCAAGAAACGGCAAAGGTGGTTGGCACTTTCGCAAGTTCAGAGGTGGGTAAAAATAGCCCACCGCAGTTGTATCAGCGTGACGTATAATCACGAGTCGAGTTGAGATTTTGATTGGTAGTGGAGCGAGCATCTTTCTGTAACAATGCGTTGATGATACCATTGAGAAAATAGCATCGGGATGGATGAGGTCGTAGTTCGTATGCCCTAGCTCTGAAGCTACGTTCTTGATTATTTTTGCTTCTACCGGGTGAGGCTACGGGACCAGGAGGCGAACCTGGGGTACCTCGCAGTCTTTCAGCTACCACATCAAAGTGCTGCACCTTACTTTTGGAACTGCAATTTTCGGATGGGTTTTTTTTAACCATCCAGGTCGCAGAAAAAGCACATAAAATATTTTTCCCAATGGTACCCTTGGTAGAAATTGAACCAGGGCCCTCTACGTGTGGGCCGAGCACGCTACCACTATACCACTGCTCTCCCGTTTGAAGGGTTATTACTATCGCCTTAAACTTTTGATAATTTAAGGACTTCAGATTCAAAGGAGTTTCAAATAAGTAATGCGTCAAAGACGCTGTAAGTTTGGCATATTTAAAGTTACCTTGAACCAACAATTTTGGAAAATATCTCAAGTCAAGAATTTTTTTTTTATATTTTATAGCGTGATCGAAATTATAAAAAAAAAAAAAAAAAAAAAGAGAATGACATCTTCATCTGACGGACAAAAAAAAATTAAATTAGAGTTAAAATAATGAAACAAATTTTATGAAACAAGTCACTGATGGGTCAGAGAATACCCTATCAGTATTAACTGAGCTTCGTATGGGTCTTTAAAAAAAAAAAAAAAAAAAAAAAAAAACAGATTAAAAGGGATTTTATAAATTCGATTCAGATCTTAACAGAATCCTAATATTGAGGAATAAAGCAGAGGCGACTGCCCTGCACATGGCGTAAAGATTTTTATACCAACAAATACCCATACAGCACGCAACATTGCAGCAATATTTCAGCAGCGTTGCAACAAAGTCTCAGAAACATTGTTGAGGTCTGATTTTGGCCCGTAAAAACCACACCTCTATTGAGCATACATACATGCCACACTAGTGCGATTTGGGATTTTGCATTTTCAATGTACTATAATTCTCGTATAAATAATCTAAAACTATTCGATAACCAGTGGTTTTTGGGGTAATAGTCTCTCAGGAAACCGAAGGTCATAATTTCAAATGCGATAAATATTATTCATTCAGTAAAAATACGACAAAATCAGAACAAAAATTCACAAAAAATGAATTTTAGGTGGTGCAAATTTGCACTAGTGTGGCGTTTACGGGTTAATTGCAGCACTTCAATGTGGCTGCAAGGTTTCTGCAATTTAATATCTAATATCATAATATATTATAAAAATTATACTAGATTATATACACCTACGTAATTATAAGAAATTACGGAGATTGGCATACGCACGACTTATAGGTCATGCATGCTCAATACCTACCGCAACATACTTTAAACATCTACAATGTCTATCTCGAGGAAGAGGCGCGAAATACAATTGATCGATTAAACGAACTTACTTGTAAGTGAAGTTCAATCGTAATTGTATGAAGCGCCTCTTCCGAAGAGATAGCTCCCTCCCTCAATTAATTGCCCATCTCCATTCAGAGATTACCCTAGGATTGTTGCGGCAGTGCTTTAAAGAATGAGAAATGTCGTGGTGCGCGTTGTCATGAAGACGGAGCGCAGGCAAAAGTTTTTTGCTTTAAACTTGTGGCGTCACTGGCGTGGATCGGGGGTACTACAATGTCTATCTCTTCGGAAGAGGCGCTTCATACAATTACGATTGAACTTCACTTACAAGTAAGTTCGTTTAATCGATCAATTATTGTATTCTATATTTTTGTGTACATACACACGTCATGTTTCATATATTAATGTTCCGTTAATACATGCAGTAGGGATTGCTTAAATAAACAGTATGTTTCTCTATCATCCTATGCAACGGTCAATGTGCACCGTCAATGTACACTGAAAAAAAGGTAATGTAATGGCAACAAAATTCGTTTGTTGCCTGCGTTTTGTTACGACCAATATATAATTTTGTTCGTAGGACAAACATTTTGTTGCGACCAATGAATAAAAGTAATTCTTTTTGTTGGCAACATCGTTCTAATTTTGTTAATCACATTTCATTGATACAACCAAAACTGTTTGTTGTTGGAACAAAACATACTTCATTTTGTAATACAAACAAAACTATTGGATTGGGCGAACGATACAATAAGAAGACCTCGACCCATCTGTATATTTGGTTGAGAAAATAAAAAAAATAAAAGTCGACAACAAAAATGTTTTGTTGTTGTAACAAAAACTTCATGAACACCGTAACCCGTGCCCGTCAGACACACTATCGGCTTCTAACCAAACAGTATAGTTGTCGGAAAAAAACGTTTTGTTGGCGCAACCAAACGTTACGTTCGCCCAACAAATTTGTCATGCCGGCAATACTGTAGCATCTTTGGTATCGTGTGGTGTGCAACAATCGTTCTACGACCGCGTGAATGATTCGAGTGTGCATGTATATGGTGGTAATATATTTTTTCGAGCCAACAGTGATATTAAAAAAATCTAAAAAATTAAAAAATCTTCATGAGATGGATGACCTCGTGCAAGACTTACTGAACCAATGGCAGTTTGGCGTTTTAATCGACGTCTTCACTAAATTTTAAGTTATACAGACTGGCACATATACAGTGGAATTTTACAGCGAGGCTAAGCACGTAAAAGTGCGAGAGAGACAGCCAAAATTTTGAAGACATTTTTCTTCTAAATAACCTCATGAAAACAAAAAAAAAGCGTCTAACAATCATTCAGATGGGCTCATTTGTTATTTTTCAATCTAACAAAGCATCTGCGTGAAAAATCTGCTCGAAGGTTTTTGAGGTTATGTTGATCCTTAGCCTAGCCTCAAACATTCTGTCATGAAATTCTGAACTTTTTTCACGGAAAAAGCTTCCTCTGTGCTCTGTGAGAAAGCATTTTGGAAGTTAATTAGAGAACCACATTTTTTAAATATTCATTAACAATATTATAGCGGAGAGCATTGATTATCCCCATGCACTATACGATTATTACTGCAACAAAAATGATTTGCTCTGTATGCAAAATATGTTTGTTGCCGCAACAAAACTGCTTTGTTCTACGTACATAAAATATAGCGTTTCGAACAGCAATGTTTTGTTGAGCCAACAAAATATATATGTCCGTTCAACAAAATTGTTTGGTTAAGGCAACTAAATCATTCCATAGCGCAATCAAACGTTTGCTTGCGGCAACAAAATGTGTTTAACAAAACGATACCCATGTCGCCAACAAAACGTTTTGTAGATCACATGTTAACAAACGAATTTTGTTGCGCCAACGAAACTTTGGTTGTCACAACCAAACTTTTTTTTGAGTGTAGCTTATTAGCTATTCATTGCTTTTCTCGAATTTCGGGTTCTTTTTTCATGGTTATCTTCACTCATTGTCTTCAATGACTCGGCTAGGCTCCAACTAGACTATGGTGTCTCGGTAAGCATACCATGATTTTCGTCAGAGCACCATCGCAAGATTGGAAAGTTTTGCACACCCTTGAATAAGCAAGAAAGAAACGTTTCAGTAATTCAATGGATAATTGTTTCTTCAATTTTATTTTAGGCTGTTCCTATACAGTAAAATGACTGAAATTTCAATAAAAATGATAAAATTACCTGGACCAAATTTAATCATCTTGAGAGAACATATTTCACAAAATATTATAGATTCGATATATCACAGGACTAATTTAATTTTAAAAAATCGGGTTGGGAATTGGTCTGCGTAGAATGAAATGACAAAATAAGCCTTCTTTTTCGCGCAACATTCCACTTAAGAGCAACTATAAGTAGAGAAATTCAAGATTCAATCTGTTAATGGGAACTCGTAAAGTAATCCGTACAAAAAAAGTTCAACGATAAACATCCTTTTTCTCACATCTACATCTGCCTTACGTTCCACTTATAACTAACGAAACCAGAGGCAGAGACAAAGTGAAAGATTGAAAAAGGATGTTTCAACACTGGTTTGGAATCGAAACCAAGCTTCCGTCAACCCTTTCTGTTAGCTACAAACTTCTCGACTATATGCATACACCGTGTCGCGAATTTTCCAGACTGTCGCGTTTGGCATAATTCCCGCATGAACACTCTCATTCTCTTGATATCCTGAGTGAAACGAATACGCAGTACTCGCAGTACATATCAAAGCATATTTTGCATGTATATATCGCTAGTACCGGTGCGGTGGAGAGAGTTATACGCAGGGAGAGTTTTACAGGGTGGCTCAGGAGTAGAAACCAGAGAATAAAGGAAAATCTGAATCATCGTTGTCACCGAGCCACAACGAAATCCACGGAGCTTTACAAAGTATGCCTACTATTATTATTATTATTATTATTATTATTATTATTATTATTACTATTATTGGATGTATTCTAGTGCTGGATAGGTCACAGCGAGTTATATTATATCTGCTTGTTGCCCAGTAGCTATGCTCAGAGATACATACACTGTTTACGTTGGTAGGATTATATGTGTACACAAGTACACACTTTTCACCGACTTTATAATATGTACAGACGTGAAACTTTAGATTAGAGCATTATTCCGCGTCCATATGTCGGCCGTCATGTATGCCTTACACGGAAACATACCGATGGACTAATGCCAAAGGGACATATCTGTCATGTATAAGCATAGCTTATACGCCCCTATGGAATTAAACCATCGATACATATGCATAAATACGGTTAAAAGTCATGAAGTCAAATCCTACAGAGTTTTACATCTCAAATAATACGGGGACATCACCTTTTGTACAATGTCTACATAATGTACAGCGTTGTATCGAATGTAACGTCGAATTGGTATAACGAGGTCAAAAGGTGTGTTCCATATTAACCATAGCTAAGGTACACTTGGTCATAAGAACCAAGGCTTGCATCATCGTAAAATCGATGGAATGCGAGGGTTGCGCAGTTGTATGTCAACGCGAGAGATGCAGAGCTTTCTATCTCGCATCTTCTTCGGTAACCAGAGTCTGGAGGGAAACATAAGGGAGGAGGAGGAGAGAGAGAGAGAGAGAGAGAGAGAGAGAGAGAGAGGAACTCACATCTCGCTGACATCGTAATCATGGCCGATGTGCACTCTCGACCACGAGGGCAAAATGAGGGTGTAATTCATACTTGAGAGTATACTTACGCGGGTACGTGTGCGCATGTGCTCCGAGATGTCGAGGAACAAGGTGAGTATCCAAGTAAAATGTAAACCCTTGATATGTAGCATACGGGGTAGAATATATATACACTTGTACATGTATGTATAATATGTATATATACCAGGGTAGCATACTACCCTCTGGTTGCCAAGACGTGTAACGTCGTATAACGTGCGGGGAGTTTCGTAAAAGATATGCCCAACTAAAGTAACAACAGCAGTGTATATATAATATATATATTCGTTCTGCGTCTCTCACCTCTATGACGCACCAAGACGGGACTTCGGGAGTGACGAACGATATACTTCCGGTTGGCCAACGACCCTTGCGAACAATGTACGTTTATATTTATAGTCGCTACAGCGAGCTCCTGCTGGAACTCTAGCCGTGATTGATATGGCAGATGTACAAGATGCTCATTCATGGCTTTTTTTTCACTTTATTTCACGGGACATTCCCAATGGCATCTGTTTACGAAATATTTCCCAGGACATCGCGGTTACACTAGGGATCAAGAACAAGTTTTATCATGCATCATTTACTTTTTTATTGTATATACTTGCGGTAAAACTGGACGAAACGGAATCACGAAAATCAATGCTTCCTGATGGTTTCGATGATGAACTGAGTTTTTTTTTTTTTTAATCAAATCATGATTATATGACAATCCATGTAAATGCTTATTCAAGACTCGTAAGAATTAGTGAACTACACAGCGCAGGTAAACAGCAATAGAGTATTTTTACATTTTCTGAAATTATGACCCTTGACGAATGGTAAGCCAAGAAAAAACGCTCATAAAGGGTGAGAGTATAACCACAAAAGAGGTCAATTGTGTATCTTTTTTTAGTCGACAGCAACGAAAGCTCTTTGTTGTGGTCGTTCGATGGCATTTTTTAAATGTTGTGGTTCATGTGGCTAGTGAAGATGGAGGTTTTTTTCGCGTGTTTCCTCTGGGGGCTCGGAGATTTCCAATCGATGCGAGAGAGAGAGAGGGAGAGAGAGAGAGAGAGAGAGAGAGAGAAAGAGAGAGAGAGAGAGAACGAATAAAGTTCTTTTGGGTCTCGTGGCTACCTGCAAGGATTAGACGCATCTAATTTTCAAACCCAGAATTCCTGATAATGATGCAATTTAGTCGTTGAATTGAATCATTTCACTAAAATCCATTTTCTCTATTGACCACATACTCCTCCAATCTTCTTGTAAAAACCGGCAAATTTTTTGCTTCCCTCACTTTTATGGGCAGTTTGTTGGAGCTCCGAAGTTGATCATATACTATCGACTTTTTAGCTTTTTTTAAATTTCATTCTTTGCTTTGATTTGTTTGCCTTTAGTGTATTTGTGGACCAGTATTTTTCTATCTCTTCGCTTCAACTTATTTTCTTTATTTGTACAATTATCGTAATACCTTTCAGTTCAGTTTCAGAATTCTTCTTACTGCCTAATTTTTGTATGATCTTGTCCAGATCTTTGGATGGTATCTCTTTGAATGTTCCAAAGTTCTCAGTATCATTAATTGCTTTGATTTTTTTATCTTCCGATGTCTTCTATGTTTTTTTCCTTTTTTTTTCTCGATCGTATAATTCTCGCTTTCCGCAAAGAATATTCTGAAACCAGGAAGATTTATTTCGGGATCCATCTACGATTTCACTCCTTTGATATTCGAGTTAATTTTATTATTCCCAATTATTAACTTTAACGACCTCACAACATTCTGTTAATTGATTTTTTTTTATCTCTGCGCTGTTCATAGTATCTTTCTACTTTCGCAAATTTATGACACGATTCCGTTCCTCCATTTCTTATACTTATTGCGGTCCGTAGCTTCTTTCCAGGTTATCGCTTATTTTTTTATAACTTTCCGATATTCCGCCTCATTATAACTTTCACGGCGGAGAGGGATGGGGAGAAATAGAGAAAAATGATCGACGATAGGCAGACAATTTTGAGCCGGGAATTGTATGCGAGATAAAAAGTGACGTGGGCGTATTGATGCAGACGTGGAGAAAGAGAGATGGTGTTCACGCGCTCGAACCGTTTTATCGTTCACGTCATTTCATCTGACCCCCCGTGCCCCCGAGGCTGGATTGCCGATACGTTTCCTGGCTTCGTTCGCACCCTACAACCATCAGCATCCTCATACAATTTCTACATTTCACTTTTAGCCCCATTTCACCGTCATTCTTCCGTAACCACTTCTCCGATAAACAATTTTGTATCAACAAAAAAAAAACACGCGAAAATAACGTTTAAATATTGTCGGAAATTCCTCAGGCACCCTTCGATGGGACTTTTATCGGGGGAGGTGGTATAAATGTGTTTTGTTAGAATATAAGCTACGTAATTGAATAAAATATGAATTTCGAAAACAACTGCACTTTTTTTTTTAATTGATATTCACTCCATCCACAGGTATTCTACCTATTGCAGAATCAGGTCGGATATCGTAACCGTCACTCTTTATATTATCTTGATATTTCTCCTTATGCCAATCCACCCTCTAGTCGATACAGGCAGTCGAATTTTCTCGCGAGAGATAATAAATGGTATAAATTCAAATGAAAAAACTATATCGAAGTGATTGTGCACGTGCATGGCATCCAAGTACGAAAAGACGTAGATCTAGATATAATTGATAGATGACTTATTTGAAGCACAATTCTTAGGTGACGTTTGTGATATTGTATTATAGACACTTTTCGGAAAATTCCTCTAAGTTAATTAGAAATATAGGCACATTGGATGCATAAAATAAATCTTATAAATAAATTACACACGTCGACAAAAAAAAATACCACCCAAAATATATTTTGGCATATCCTCTATGGCATATCTTCTCGAAATAAGTTATACGAAGTAAGTAGATTATATTACATAAAACCATTTGGATGGATCGACGCAACGTGTACTCACAATCTGCCTGACAAGTCTAAATCCTCACCATTGACTCACTATATTTAATGGACTACAAGTATACGATTGTCACATTGTATTCTAATCTCCATGTCACTGCCTCAGTGCACATATTAAATTCGGAGTAATAATAAGTGTTACGACAAATTGCCAAAGAACCGCTCCCCCCCCCCCCCCCCCCCCCCCGTAGACAGCTTTCTATATCTCGTGTCAAATTCATTCACCACGCCTACGCCAAGATTCGGGTGTGTCCACTGGCACGGCTCAACATCAGCTGGTTTAATCCACACGATAATAGCTCGTGACGTATACTCCAACTACGAATTATAGATGTGAATAAACGAAGCTGCATTGTGCAACTCGAAGAGAAAAAGGTTCCCCTACATCGAAAATCGCCACTCACATTCGTATACACTTTTCCCCACCGATTCATTCACAAAATTCACGAATTACGCGCAAGAGATTATATACGAGAAGGGAAGGAACGAGAAGCCGAAAAAAAAAGAATCGTTCTTTTGAATTCGGGAAAATTCGGTCCGTCAGCTACGAGCTGGTACCCGCACGACGCAACAAATCAGAAGCACGTTAAACTCGAGAAACGTTAAGGGCGTTTTCATCGAGAGGACGGCTTATGCTACCGAGCCAGAAACCACCATAAAGAGAGGAAGAGAGAGAGAGAGAGAGAGAGAGAGAGAGAGAGAGAGAGAGAGAGAGAGACGCTAGAGTTGCCATAATTCCTATGTGCCAGGGCGGCAAAGTTCGTTGGTCTCTGGGTTGTAAGTAGACGACAATAGGTATCAGAAAAAGCGAGAGACACAAGTCCCGATACTAATCCAATCTAACGCTCTATATACACTCGTATAATACAACTGCTGGAGGGTATACACATAATGTACATTTTAAACAGAGGAGAAAAGTATGTGGCCTCATGGAAGCCGGATTATCGAGCCTGTGACTATCACGGTGCCACGCTCCATTAGTTCGCTTGAGATTGTAATGTCGAGTGACCCGAATACTCAAACGCATAATATATACTGTACAGCGCGTAAAACCCTTGATATCAATGTTCGTTGATAGCATCAACATGTATATTTATTTCGCAGGCAGTTTTTACGAGATCTGAGTCTTCATTGAAAACGAGCTACAGCCGTAAAACACTAAAAGGTTTGGCATCTCGCAAAGTTCCCAACCATTATGCATTATTGCAATAAGCGCTTCCGAAAAGCAATTTAAAGTACGATATTGTATTAAAAATTCTTTATTTATTATTTTAATACTACAGAAAAGGAGTTTTTACAGTCTGAAGCGGGTTAAACTGTCTTGCGGGAATACTTATATGCAGTCATACCTCATGGTGAGGTAGAATTTTGAAAATTTGAAGTACTAAGCGGTACCTACATACATACACGCATACATACATGCATATATATATATATGTTTAAATAGAGAGGGAGAAAACACGGAATGAGTTTTCTATCCGACAATGAACTGCGGCTAGGGTGAGCACAGAGGGGATACTGTTCTCTGAAAGAGGGAAACGCAAATTGTCCAGCTAGTTGTGGTTCGGGTTCTCTGGCGATTGTAGAAATAGCACATTCACACACACGAACACACACATGTATATATATATATGCCTGCATACACTGTTACTGAACGAGAGACAAAAAGAGAAAGAGAGAAGCAAAGACTATTCCCGTTTCGATTCCCGACTCGTTTTCCATCGATGAGCCTACGGCTACAACGAGCAACTATCTCATCCAAGCTCTTGTTTTAATGGAAAACAAAAATCATTGATGAAATACGATGCTCTACCTTTTAATCTTTCTTTTATTGCTTTTTACACCGCGTTTCCCCATAAACCTAGATAGATTGAATCTTTTATTTATTTTTTGCCTTTGGAAGAACGAGAGGATTTCACAAAGAAAGATTTTTCATTTACTTCTATACGAAGCTTGAAATTCTATCAGCACGTTTCGACGAGACTACCGCATTTCGCACATCGATACTGCGTTTCGTTATTTCAATGTAGACGAAGTTTTTCTTCCAATTACGTAGATCTGTTATTCGAGTCAGACTTCAGAAACAAAACAAAAAAGTATATGAATGAACAGATATGCATGGTAGATATTACGGGAGGAAATCTCGAAATCACCAGAAAATAGTAAAAAGCATGCAGACTACGGATATTTGGATTTATTTCAAAAGAACAGATTGACAATACTTATAAAATGTGGGATAATTATATACTCTAAAGTTAGTATATTGAATGTATCAGCATGTGTATTTGAAAACATTAAAAAACATGGGCACGCAGTCTTCAATGTTTTCATGCACTCGGTATATATAAAGTAGTTTTGTCAGCACGAGTTCAGCAGGAGTTCGGTCTTTCTGCCACTGCAGCTATTAGCCCTCTAATCTTAATGGAAAAGGGTTGCGCGAAAGTATCAAAAGGAAAAAAGAGAGAAAGAGCTCATAAATTTCTCCTTCTCTCTCTCTCACTCTCTCTCTTGCTTCTCTCAACGAGAGGGTATACATTTCAAGCGCTATTGAGCACAACGCGTTTCGAGACCCTCGAGAGAGTGATGCCGGAATCCCTTTCGACCTAAAAGCAGAAAAAGGGCTCACGACTGTCTGCTATAGCTCGAGAAAGCTCTTGCTCGTATATATACGACGGAACTTTGGCACGACTCACTCAGCCTGAGATTTCCCTCTTGCCTCTGCATCACGTTGGCCAAAATAGACGTGGAAGGGAGGGGGGGGGGATGAAGAGCAAATGCAAAACCATGAAAGAAAGGGATCAGAAGGATGAGTAAAAGGGAAAAGAAGTCCGAGACCTTTATGGCTGCATGAACTTGAAAATATTACACTTGCTCTCGCTTTCGTTGCAGGACTCGGGGAAAAAAACATGCCTAAAATTGATTCCACTACGTCTTCTATAACCGCTACTATTATTATTATTATCATGACTAACGTTACTTTATCTTTGGATAAATTTTGAAGAAAATATTAAATCTCGGTGTGTGTAAAATTTTAAATAGATTCGCGGTTGAGTCCCTGAGATATTCACCGTTTCAGTTAAGTTATCTGGAATTAGTATGGCAAGGCCTTTACTTTTTAGCATGACATGAAGCGGCTCAAAAACAAACTGGTGAAAAAAAATTCATGCCAAGAACTTGTCTATGGTGAGAGGATGCTATCAAAAGGAACGCGTTGAAGTTTGGAAAAGATTCAAGGTCTTGTTTTGAAGATAGTACTAGTAAAAGGGAAAGTTTTGACCGTGGACGTGGGCACTCTCGGGATCTTATGGTACAAACTTCCCTTTTGTAAGTTATTCGCCGGGCAACCCGCGAAAACTGCAACCAATCGCTAATGTTGTAGTCGACGCTTAGTTCAACTATCAATAAGTCACGAGTCCATGATATAATGAAAGTTCTCGCGGTGAATTGCTTTCTCTGCGATGAAACCTTCGTTCTCTCGGGTGAAAATCACTACTTTGTTCTTTTCTCATTACATTTTGCTGTTTCTATACCGCTGCCTTACCGCGTCTGCAATTGTGCCGCTATGTTTGGTGTTGACTTTGCCTTTTCAGCAAATCGTAATTTATCGTAGTAGTCCTTTGTCAATCTTTCTTCTCTTCTTTCTAAATCTTTTTCCTTTAACCTCTTATTATCCCTAGTGATGGGATGAGTCTCTTGAGATTCAACTGAACGAGACCTGAATACTCCTGATTTTTTTTCTTCCTCTTTTGCTGCCTCGACATTTCCAACTTCCGTCCAAAGAGCGAGTTACGCGAATCCGATAAAGTTTCGTCGTGGTGTCCAAAAGTTCGGTTTTGATTCTCCTTCCGGAAATTTGAGTGTTTATACCAGGTTACTTTTATTGTAATGCGATTCACAGAGACTTGGTGAATGGGAAATCGTCATAATTGATCAATGGTTGAAAAACGTTTAATGGAGAATAAACTTTTTCAAAAGAATGATAGGAAAGAAATTTTCAAAGTAATTTTTTAAATGTAATAAAATTGTAAGATTTAGCGAGCATTACCGCAGAATTTTGTAATCAACAGTAAAAGCTTTTTATTTATCAAAGAATTCTCCGCTATGCTACATTATTGCGATGGAAGTAATTTCAGGTTTAAAATGATGCATCGAATGCGTTGAGATTTTGTTGCAATCCCTCTTGAAATATATGCAACATTGTTGAATCTCCAATTCGTGTGAGGTAAATATTATCTTGCAACGTTCATATCTCTGCGAATACTTTTCAAACATAATCATCGTTTCAGGGCTCCTCCCTTGGCTCTTTCCTTGGCAAGCCGAGTACTTTCGCCACATGATAATACATCGATAGATTTACGTTACAGGTCTCAATTTTCTTCCATCAAGCGCATTTCCTAATTTTCAATGGGTCATTCCGTTTAGGGTATGATCATTATAACGTTTATTCTACTCAAATAAATTATGCAGGCTCGTACATGAGAAAAATGGATAGGTGAAATGTTTTCGAACGTTCATTTAGCTATTCTTCTCGCTCAATTCGTTCACCAATGGACTATTCATAAAGCAAACGACGTAGTTTTTCTTCGAGCATCTGCGCTCACAAGAGCTTCATACGGAAGTTCTCAACGTCCTTTTTAAATCATAAGGTTGACGTGCCTTCCAATCATAAAATCACGGTAAAATGTTATAAATATGAGTAAACAAGAAAATTTTATTACCCTTAGAAAATGTAATCGTTTCTTTCATTTTTCTCTCATAAATTTTCGAGATTTTTACTTTAAAAAAAAGTTGAATCCGCAATCAGCAGGTGATTTGCTATAAGACAAGTTCACTACATTTCAATTACTCGAAAAAAAAAATAGTTTAATCCTGCATTGCTTCGAGCGTCATGTATTCACTCAAACGAGCTTCAAAAGTTGGTTCTTGCAATTAAAAATCTTCAAACGAGTAAAAATCTAATTTAATTCATTTTAACCTTTGACTGCACGAACGAGAAATTTGCGAAGGCGGAAACACGTTGGTTAGCGAGTGTAATAAATAAAAAAAAATACGAAGATTACTACAGCATTTTTGACCCAGGAAAAAATTTAAAAAAATGAAATAATCCGATGTATTTCGATCTGAGCGAGATTCACATCAACATAATTATACATTATATACAGCACCTCGATTGCGAATCTGTCTGGTTCTCTGATTACCTTTATTCCGCTTATGCAAACAGGGAGAAGATGATTCTCTGGTTATTGCCACAGAGAGTTGTTAGCAACGTTCTCACTAGGTCCGTGTATGTCAAGGGAAAATAGGAGACAATCATCCAAGGGGACATGGTGTCTTGTATCTACAACTCGTATGTAATGCGGGTAAATACCAAGACGTATTATCCTACTGACTGTTATATCAACGATAACTCACGGATGTATGAGCACTAACTCATTGTCACATAGCAGCACTTATTTTTTGTACGTTGCACTTCATGCGAAAACTTTGAGGCTGCAAACGTAAACTGACGAACATTTCAAACGGTAAAATAATTTGGAAATTCGGGATTGCAGCGTATATGCCTCCGATACGTCACGCGCCATAGCGTCTTCAACTCTAGATTTAACACATCTAGGGACCCGATGAAAGCAATTTTCAACCTCATAATTGCGTGGATTAAATTCTCCGGAATATAATGGTCTCAGAGAGTGGTAGACCAAAGGTTAAACTTATGCGAAAAATTGAGTGAAACGTAATTTGAGTGAAACGTAAATTTCTGGGAGGTTAGGGTGCCGCTTTCACCACGTATATGCGTCCACTAGATTCTCCGTTTCCACTCAGGCATACTCACGCATATTTTTAACTCGGTCTAGAATATGCCAGAAACGTCACGAGATCATATGGAATACGGGACTGTGTTCTGATGGCTCGCACCATTAACCGGAGCGGACAAGACGATCAAGATCATCCTGCTGACAGATATACTATATGTAATATATTTCGTCCATCAAGACCTGCAGGTTGTCAGATAGGACCTTCCTGTTACAGATACCAGGTATGTGTATAGCCGATTCGGGACAGTGCATATTATAACGGGAATACGACGGATCGTATATGCACGAGATATCGTCTGTGACGGTTTCATCGATTTGATCCACTTTCATCTGACCCAATTCATCAGAGCACTTCGTCCAAGTTACCCGGCATGCATCATCCAACGAAATCATCATTCCATTTTGTTTGTTTTAGATTTAAAATAACTTGTCGATATAACTCACAATATAACCGTATGCCAACATAGATTCGATGGTACCCATTGGTAAAATCTTTATTTATATTCATCTGGAATGGGTAACTTGCCATTCACAACAGAGCTTTCATCCTTAGTCGCCCTACACAACAAGTCAGAGTGCAATCAAACAATCGCTTATATATAAACAGAGTTTATATACAGTAACGGCTGGAAGTCAACGAGAATGGTAACTGGTTTTGCTGAAGCTAATTGAGAGAAATTGGGATAGATCGTGGAGGAGGCGATCGGGTTGGGCCTGAGTATACAAAATAGATGGTCCGGTAGATTAGAAGCGGTGGTCGTCAGCGGGTGGGCCTTTCACGTGATTCTCTATAAACTGCTCGCGGGTATATATAGCTAATTGTGTGCCGCCATCTCTGAAAATTGATCATAAGACTAAACGGGCAATTTGCTTCAAACGGATTCAGCGGAGCATCACTATCGCTATACATATAACACACGATAATGCAAGGCCGAATAGAGATAACGGAATAAAGCAATAAGCCCAGCAATGACGAAAACAAAATTATCCTCAACATTTTAACAAATGGCGTATATGCGTGAAACGCAAACACACATAGAATTCTGCTGACGTCACCGGCTCATTATCATCCACGAGAAGTCGAAAAACATGACAAACATAAGCAGCTGATGACACATCAGATAGCACAAAAACAAATATACCAACCTTGTTGTATCCTTCAAAAAGTTTGTTTTTGTTTTAAAAGTGCTTCTGAAACATTTGAAAACAAAAAATCGGGCCGTACTTTTCGTAAATTTAGCTCTTATACCGTTCAAACAGAAATTCACAGTTGTGAAAGAATTTTACCCTTGAGCCATACGAAACCCTAGTACGTGTATACATATGTAGACACGTAAATGTCAATTAATCGTCGTGTTATCGTAAACATTGTCCTATCCATCACTGGTCACACAACAGCATCGATAGACGTGGACATGATGCACGCATATGCATCTATCGTTGCAATGTGCTACACGGCCGCAATGCAGTGTGTCTACGGTAAACGCACAACACGTTATACCAATCAGGGTGTAGGATCCTCTTTGGGTCTTGGCTCTGGTGCATAAGCTCGGAGAGTGATGAATCACTCGATATTACACGATCACGAGATGCTGAATAATTTATATCACGCTTGACTCTCGTGTGTTTCTCACCCCCCGCAAGGTCCTCAAAAATCTCGTATCAGTGGTTGGAGGTTAATGTATATACTTTTTTTTTCATATTCGTTTGTGTTAATAAAACGTCTGAAGATTTTAATTTGATGTCTGTGTTTTTCTTAGCATTGTTATATAAAGATAGACAGTTGAAGAACGGAGTAAACTAAAAGTAGATTATCAACTTTAATCGTTTTTTTTTTCCTAAGAAATATTCTGCATTCACACCCCATAATCGGTTGCTCAATTACGATTCTTGAGATTTGATTTAAAAAAAATCTCATCACCCGTTGAATTTGTTGAAAATGAAAATGACATCTGGCATACATCAGACTCGTTTGTTTTTCGCCGTGCAAGCAGTGTAAATGGGGTTGGGCTAAGCATAGCAGAAGTTACAATGCGGAAGAAGGAGAAGCATAGCGGTATGCGGCACATTGTCGTTAGCGGACGGCTCGAAAAACAATTCTCTGGGACACATTGTCTGCGGAGAGGATTAAGAGGGTCTTTACGGTGACGATAAGGGAACGAGTTGAAACCATAGAGGGATGGTGGTAGTGGCGGTGCGCTCTCGTATTCGAAACAAAGCGGGATTAGCCGTGGTTATTAAACGAATGATACTAGCCAACCGAGAGACAGAGGAGAACGAAGAATGGAAAATGCTTTTTGCCCTATACACGACGTTGCATTGCTTCGGTACAGCCAGGCTCTGTACCATAAGCGTACGTATCGCCATGTACACGGACGTTTATGAGTTGGTATGATTTCCACTGTTACTTTCCACACTAGTTCGCAGCATTATTATCCAGTGGGTGGACGGTATATATGCAAAACGAGTTTTTCGATGGTACCACGACGGTGAAACTGGTATACTTGATACGTTCGAGGGACAATGCACCAGTGCTGATCTTTCGACAGAAAACTTAGTCTCACGTTACAAAAGCTCAGCGTCGACGATATCGCGAATGCCAAACAAGACATCGAAGAACACCGTGTGGAGCTTCTACTGTTTTTCGATTACTCGACAATATTTATTTTTGCCTTTTATTTACATTGTTCAATCAGTTGCGTAAACTGCGTACATATCCGCTTATTTTTATCCATTTAAAAATAATTACATAAATTATCATTGACGTTAGTTTCGAATCGATCGCTGCTAAAGCATTTTGTGAACGCGGCGTTGAGCTTTATGCAGATGGAAAGCACAATGCTCGAGTAATGAAATATGTCTACTTAATGCGGTGACTTGAGATAGGAACAGGGAGAAAAAGAAGAGATTCAAAACCACGAGGTAAGAGTTGGTAGTCGAAAGCTCATTATTGGCTATTGAACAGAAAACGATCACTTCCACCGACCTAACTGGTTTGCGCGACGGACAGATTGAGAGTGAGGTTGGATCGTGAAACGCGCAGACACCTCTCAATAAAGAAACGGGAGCGTTCGTTTAGAGGCCATAATCTTATTTAATCCATCCGCCATGCTGCACCATTCATTCCTGTCGTCTCGATTCTTTGAGGGGCTAGAACCAGAGGTGGAGTTGGGAAGAACGAAGGATGCTAAAACGAAGGAAGAAAGAAAGATCCGCACACATCCTGAGCAAGATGGAATCAAAAAGGAACACTTGCAGAAGCTAGAGGGAGGCCTGGTACAGTCTTGAAAAACAAAAAAGGATAAGCACGGAAGAAAGTAGCGGAGTACTAGAGATGGTGTTTCAAGAGTGGCGTACATACTGCATACAGATGAGGCAAATGCGAGAGAGAATGAGAGACGGAGAAGCGCATGTGATGGAATCGATGAATGAGAGAGGGAAAAATGGGACGTGAAAAAGGCAAACACGGGAGAGGTTAAAAGAGCAAAAGAGAACGTCAAGGGAGGCGAATAGGAGGGGTCGTGAAGCTGGCGGAATGCGGAGGAGACTAGTCCTATACAGCTTGGGAGAAGCAATCTCGGCGGTAATTGTCCGTAAGCGGTGCAAAGATTGCAGCCAATTTTTGCTCCTTCGTGCGTAACGACACTTTTCTCCTGCTCAATGAAAGGGACATGGGGCGTTGTGCCTGGTACTTTTTTCATCTCTTGTTTTGCGTCCCGTCGTTTATTGCGCAATTGTTATATTTCATTTTCATAATCATTTGGTATCTCATTGATAACTTTACTTTTTTTGGTATGGTGTCGATAGTTATCTTACTGGTCAAGGCTTGATAAGGGATAATCTCTGTAACAATATCGATGGACTAATGCCAAAGGGGCTTATCGATTGTATATAAGTATAGCATATACGCCCCTATGGAATTCAACCATCGATATATACATTTACATCGTATCGGCAAGCATATGTAAATAACAGCATGAACATCCACGTGTATACATACAGGTGTATGAATAAATGGGCACTCTACATATCGAGAAAGTAAAAAAAATGCCTTGTTTTTCATGCATAAGATTGAATGCTAAGCGCCTGTAGCGATCAATGCCACAGTAGGTAATTTTTACCATCAGCAATTTTTACCTCCTCAAATTGGGGGATCAGTATGCGTGTGCTTGCACCACGGATCCGTAATATATTTTTAATGTGCCTCCGGCCGTCCAGATATTGCTCTCTGCGGATTATTTTTACGCGTGCATACGGTACGGGAATCATTGTTGACGATGCAGAGGAAATTATAGTGCTGGTAGCTGTTGGTATGGTCTGTGCGAGCGGTCGGAATCATACGGGGAAACGGTGTGTAGGATTGTGAACGCGAGAGGAGAGATCGAGCAGGGTGAATTTTTTTTTTTGGAACTACGCCAGTGTGGCTCGACAAACGAAAGCTCAGCCCACAAAACCCCGCTGGTGGACGTTGGTGAACTGGCCTCGTCAGCAACGTACGGATACGCATACACACCACGTTGGACCTTTTCTAGCCCGTTGGCATTCCACTGGGAGAAATCTGAAGGCCTCCGGAAGCTTTGCACGGAGACCTCTTTCGTCTCTTTCTTCGTCGTTCTCTATCCCTTTATCACACTCACTGTACCCGGCGCACAACACACTTTTATGGACCACCACAGTTCATGCTGGGTTTTTCCTCGGTACCACTACAGTCCAGTTTTCGGTAGTGATATAAACCGAGGTATATTCTTTCTCTTCCTCGCTCCACGGAAACATAGGTCCACGACTCTTGGGCTTGCTACAGCAGAGGATGTATAAAGTCTCGCGGATTCACCGGGGATTTGCCAGTTAAAGTATATACTTTTTAGATACATCTATACAAAGAGGAAAGGGAAGCTGCACACCAAGCCAAACTCTGACCACTGCCGCTGCTGCTGCTTCTGGTGCTTTAGGAAAAAGCTGAACGACTGAACCATTCCCGAGTGGATATAGGATACAGTGCAGAGCAGACAGACTAGCAGCCAGAGACACGGAGGTTTTATATGCGATAACCACGCTCTCTCCAGAGAGATCTCTCATGCGTCCAGTGAGACTTTTCGGCTCGACCAATTGATATATATCTCGCTAAGCTGCACGCTAGACGTACAATATCCGCATAAGCATTGCTATCTATTTATATTTATTTGCAATGATCCAAGAACTCAATTCGAATAAAAATCAAGAAAATTAATTTTTAATTTTTTACGAAAAAAATATTTCTAGACAAAAAAAAAGAAAATCCGATAATTAGAATTGTAGACGAGGATTCAAACTGAGTCATGAAAGATCTTCATCTGCGCAGTTGATGATGCAACGCGAATGTAATTTTTTAAAAATTTCCTGCCTTTTAACCCTTGAACTTAAATATCTCATTAAATAATGCATAAAATGTTTTTAAATTGTCAGAGCTCTTAAGTCAAAACAGCATAAAGAGAACGTATTATGGAATATGCACGACAAACGTAGAAAGTTCAAATGTCGGTACACTCTCCCCTAAGTAGAGTCGTTACATCTAAATATGTCAAGAGATACCGGAATCCATCAATCTGGTGACTTTTAGAATGACTTCTGCAGACTCCAATTAATTCAATCCGCTTCAACGAAACTGGAATCTCTTTTACAAGAATAAAGAACCCTCGAGTTTTCGATATTTTACTTCAATTGAAATAAGAATAAAGCACGCATGAAGTTTCTCATTCGTAAATGAATATTTCTACAAGCTTTTGCCGTCGTCTCTTTTGATAATTCGGATAGAGTTTTCACCTCGCGAGACTGGCAATGGTTAAACGTTGGGAAACCCAATTTTTTCACTTTTTCCCGACATATATATATATATATATATATATCCTAACAATGAATAAAAATGAAGCGGTTAATGAGGGGTTGTATGCTAGCGGAGCATGAGGGAGAAGCTCGCTTTCTCGTCGTGCTTTGGAATCGTACAGCAGCTTCTGGTGCGCGATGAACACTCGTGTGCCAAAAGCGGTTCTGTGCCTCATAGCATACGCTACTATGAATGCCCGGGGCTGGCACACACACATTATAGCTGTGGGCCGCGAGGGTTCTTGGTTTCTTGGACCGAGAGAGCCACAGGCAGAGGGTAGAGTGGACCCGCCGCTCGTGCACGAGCTCTTAATTAATATTCAACGATTCACATCATGAAAAGAAGCCACTTAGGGAGCGAGTACCAGAAGAGAAAGAGTTGAGAGAGATGGAAGAGGTTTCTCCGCCACGTAAAACACAAGAACTGGATTTCACTCATGAATCTTTCATCGTTCCTCCTTTCGATGCTCTAGATAAGCCAAGCGTCGTTGATGAAAAGAAAATAAGGACAATAACACTATTTCATCATTTCTGGTGATAGCTGTACAAATACAAAAATCAAATTTCTTTCGAGACTCGGTTGAATCGAACATACATACAACTCGCTCATCCTCTGATCCTCGTCTTTCATTTCGTCGCTTCTCCCATTTCCATCATTATTAACTTTAGTTACCTTCACCTTTTTACTTGGTTTCCTTACCACTGTTTAATGCCCTGCTTCTATTTTCATAAGCGTGGCCCACAGGTGCGAGCTACAAAGTACAAAGCTAGAAGACGATGCGGAAGATGAAAAAAAAGCACAGAAACAACATGGGGCAAGTTACTGGGGAAGCGAGGTGAAAGTTTTGATTAAAACTAAACACAGAATGCAAAATTCTTTCTTAGCACCAACATTTATTAGCGAGGCTGCGGCGATGTATAGCTGGTCGACGTATGAGGCAACAGAAGGAAACACGAAAATGCGAAGAGCTGGAGTCTTATCTTAACTTTGCATCGGACTCAACGCAAAAACACTGGTGAACCACGGCGAAAACAAGGTAATTTATTCTTTCAATGGCTCAGAATCTCTCTTTTCTCTTACATCAAATTTTCTCATTCACTCATCTATATACCGCACGCGAGCTTTCTCGCATTTCTCCGAGCTTACGAACTTTAGCACGTACCGGTAGCAATGACATTTATATTTTCTATTTTTCTATTTGCGCTGAACGTAATGTGAGCCCATGAGTTTATGGATATCAAAAGGATTTATTATTCGATAACTAATTTTAAAAAATGTCTGCTGTCGTACATAAATATTGCAAGGGCTTTACTTACAAAAGTATCCAGGACCAAAGGACAATTATAATATTTGTGTTTTTTGTTCACCCGACTGGCCGTTTTCATCTGTTTTATGAAGATCGCGCGAGCTTGAGCACGAGCACAGTTATCTCCGGTTCCGTATAATTACCAGGGGATACTTTGAAAACTAATCAACGATAGAACGAAAGGGTGGAAGATCGGGTGAAACGGGCGGTCGGACAGCGTCACTTGCGCGGCGAAGCACGCTGACACTAATTTCCGAGCAGTGCGAGTTTCGAAAATTCTCACGGGAAATATCCAAGAGCTTGGATAATCTGACTGGAAAACCGTGGGAACGTGAGCGGACTAGCGGATAATCCTGCTGGTTCTCACATAGCGCTTCTGGCTCTCGTGCACGGTGATATTTAGCCGAAAGTCTCGATTCTACGCGCTGTACCGGTGTAGTCTGCGTTAACGGGAATAAGAAGTTCAATGGAGCGTGTAAATACATATACAAGCAAAGCGGTTAATAAAGTTTAGGTTGTAATCTGCAGATTTAGATGTAATTACAATCGATAAAGGCAACACTACAGAAACACCACTGTATGATTCCATGATTCTTTTGAAATATGAGCCTGGATGATTGTATTTTAGGGCTCAGTACACGAAGTGACAATCCCTACCGCCAGGTGCATATTGATCGGATGTGGATACTTTGTCAACGGCGCTGGTTTAATTGTGCAAAAAGGCGGGATGCGGAACATGTCATTCCGCTGAGTGTTAAATTTAGGTTTTAATAGAACAGTTAGAACCGGTTCGATGCAGAAAATGATGTACAATCATTTTTACGAAAAAAAAAGGACCATATGAAGGTTTTATGACTTACTAGTCACATCATTCTGTACTATGAAGAAACATGGCTTATTTTCATCACTTAAAGTAGCTCCTCCACAGGATAGTTTAATTTGAAAATGGTCGAAATTTGGCATACAGGTTATTTAATATGTTATCCGAACATCTGTACAATTTGAATAAGCTTGACCACCCCGAACCCGAGATATTTACACTCAAAGTTGGCTTCATTTACACGCAACATATGCGCCATGTATGCACAGGAGTTAATTATTAATTCTACCGTCAAAACTGAAATTCAGAAGTTGATGAAAAACGAGAAGAAGCTAGCGAGAGATTTCGCGAATAATGTGAAAAAAATTCGGGAAGATTTACCATTTAGTTTTTGAGATATTGTAAGTGAAAGAGGTACGATCGAGCCTGTGAGCGGTCCGACTCTCTCTTGTTTCATGCGTGCCCGCTCACCGCGTTTCGCCTTGCCTACGTTCCCGCTATTCCCCGCCGCTCATTGCGGAGGTTCTACCTTAAGTCGGAAAGATTATCCATCGACCTCGAATAGAATGGATAACAACAAAGTCGATAAGTAGACTTATACATACTGAGGAAAACTGCAGAGGAGCTTACGGTAGCTGATTAGTGAGGGGTACAAGAGATAGAAAGGGGCAGAGCAGAGTATGAGCTAGAACGTTTTGTGGAAACATTAGACAGGGGGATAAAACCTATTACTGAGTTAGTGTCGATATCGGCAACCTAGCCACGGTAAGATGTCCCGGCACTCTTGAGAACACCTCTCTATTTTTCTCTTCGCTGTCGAAGAACAGCCCCAGTAAAGTACAAAGTCTGTACTCCATATGGTACATTCCACTTCGTCCTATAAGCAGTACAGGATATACAGTGCTTTCTTTGCTCTTTCGTTCGAACGATCCTACGCGTTATACGAACGTCAAGCTACAGACTCTCGTCGCCTCGGTTAAAAAAACCTTCTTCTGGTACATAGTCTAAAGAAGAGCATGGGGAGAAGATGCGAGAAAGAAATGAGGGAAAGAGTGAACTACGGTGCACCAGGTGCAATACGAGCGCATTAGACCCTTCTCGTTAAAACGTGTGTCTCGTTTAGAAAAATGGCCGAGAGAGGGAGAGACTCTCTATGCATATAAGCTATTGACCGTGGAACACCAGAGGGAGTAACAGCAGGAGATGCTCACTAACGTCCATAGGGACCACTGATGCAAACTCCTAAGATGGAAACTTTGTGGATAAAGACTGTTTTTGCACTCGCCGAGCAACTTCCCTAGCTGCTCATTTCTTCAAAGAGCCTGTGAGATTATGAGTATAAAAATTGAATAACGGCGTTACAGTACATCGCAATCAATTTGTTGCAGAGATAATCCAGTTCAATTGGTGATCATTCGAATAAAACTTATTTACAATAACGATAAGAATAACAAATCATTTGATTAAACTTGTATTCGCAAGGTGTAAATGAAGTTTTATGTAAATATAATTTAGTAAAAGTAGGAATACTCTTCTAATCATGTTTTCAATAAAATTTCAATTACATTTGACGCAACAAGCGTTATAAAATAATTTATCGCAAAAACTAGTTGTTTTTTTGTGGGTTGGAGAAGCTGTTGCTAGAATATTGAAATGAAATACATAACGTATTTATAACTGTTTATCGGATGAGTTTCATCAATAACGTTGATGGTCCTATTTCGAGGCCCAATCAGCCACAGCCAGAATGATAAGCTAAATTCTATATTTTCTTTTCGGTACGTCCGTAGTTCATTTGATTAGTATACAGGAAGTGTATGATGTCGACAGTTAACTCGACAAGCCCTCAAACGTTCACTGCGTAGCCTGAAATGGGCGATAAAGGGCGTGCACCGCACAATCAATGTCATTTCCTAAATTATCCCGTATAGTGGGTAATCGTGTCGTTATCCATGTAGCGTTATAACATCAATCGGACGGTAATAATTAAACGATTAAAACGTGCGATATTCCTCTACTAGCAATACATGGCAATCAAGCACTCGATAACAAGTTTAATGTCTAGCTTCCCATGCATTATATATTATTATGATATTACGCAGACCCTCTGGGTGCCCCGAGGGTTGACGAGGTTCAGCAGATGATATAAATTCGAGTAAAACTATGCCAAATGGCAAATCGTCCGAGCACTCATTGATAAAATTCGTGTGGAGTTTCCATTGAAGCACTTTCTCAACATTTAATTAATTTATCAGAGTTACATTTAAGCCGTCTAGACACCTCGTCAATAGTCATCGATGTTTTCAACAATTCTGATTGGACTGGATATGCCAATGTAAACAATGTGGCAGACATCACAGAATTCATCAAATCCCAGCAATACAAATACAAGCTCGCGTCTCCGACAAAAACAAGCTGGGATATAATGTACAAGTGCCAAAATAAACTTTCCTACAAATGTCTTGACTGAAGGGATAAAAAGCTTTGCGAACTCGGAGTAGTGCCAGTTGGACATGAGAACGTCAGCTGTTTCTCCCCATTAGTTGGGAGAAGACTATATGTCCGAGAGCATCTAGATGCTTCTCTATGTTCGCTTTTGAGTTCCTCTGGCTGGCCAAATACAAGACAGAGGCAGAATCTAATGAAGGTGTATTTCATGAACCAATACAATGGCATAATCTTCCACTTCGGGTACCAATATCTTCACTTAATGACCGACATATTGAGACAAGCTCGCAAGACTCTGTACGCCTCCAAACTTGCTTATAGACAGAAGTATATCTGTATAAAAAAATTATATCCTCGATAACTATTAAATATAGGGTCGGGAAGAACTTAAAAAGATACATTTTTTTTTAGTTTTTTTTTCTTCTTGCGATCGGTCCCCAAATGAATACTGCAGGTTTGGCACATAGGAGATATCACGTTTTATTTTTTCGGTACGCCGTACGACCACTTCGCGTTGAGTTTTGTCTCCCCCACCAAAATTTTTCGCACACCTATGAAGTCCCGCTGAAATCACGTGACGTATGCAACGAGTATACACTGGTTCACTCTATAATGGCAGTGCTCCTTTTTTTGTCATCTGAGTAGCCCCTTTCTTGTCATTCCAGTGCTTGACACTGAAATGGCTTTGTTGCATCGCTACCTATGAAAGGCCAACTACATTAGTAACCTATTGAAAATCTTGATTTTTTTTGCAATCAGTCTGATCAAATTTAAGAGTAGTAGTTTATTGCTTGTATTAATAAATTTAATTCTCTTTAAAATGGTTAAAGCATTGAAATTCTTGAGTTTAGCTCAATTAGTGCCGGTTGTTCCATCTCTGGGTAAAATTTATCTGACGGGTAACCAAATGTAAAGGTATAGAGTTATCGTTAGATAAATTTTACTCGACGAAGGTGGAACGATCGGGCCTTAATATATTGTTTCTTTACATATTGTAGATGAGCTTCTCTGATTTTCTTTAGTGCTTATTTGACCTATATACGAACAACCATGCACGAAAATCCGATTCTTGGTAGAAACTCACATTGCAGAGAAAAAAAATCAGGAGACCTCATTGATAACGAGTAATGCGCAAGAAACCGTTGGCAGTCCACTGAGCTTGTTGAAAATCTAATAACATGAAACTTAATGATATTTTGCGTGTAAGTTATTACATCTTACTTATTTGTACCTAAGAATTTTTGAAATAACGAAACGATTTCATAATTGAAATAATGAGTCTTTAGGAACCCAGTTCGTCATAGAGCAAATAATTTTCGATCCTGGCCTAAGTATAGCAGTAACCATTCGAAGCTCTTGCAAAGACAGGCTAAAATTCATATATGAATACTTTGAAAAAAGAAGCCAAATCCCCTCAAAAAAACACCATAAATGGTGTACAAAAACTTGAGACAAGTACATTTTACCTGCGTTGTTTTGTCCATCCGTACAAAAAGTTTTCAAATAATGCGAAATCACTTAACGGACAGATTGCCAAGTATACCTATCATTGTTATTTTTTCATTAAGTTTTGTGATAATTTATGTACGGATGGACAAAACAACATAGGTAAATTGTACTTGTCTCAAGTTTTTGTACACCATTTGTGGTGTTTTTTTGGGGTATAAATCGACAGCAATGTGGATCTTGGGTAGACTATAATACCTGGAGGAACCGTCATGAACATCAAATGGTTTAAGATATCGTAGAATCTTGTGAGTTACACTGAAGCAACCGTGATAGAGAAATAGGCAGAAACCGAGGATAATTAGTAATGAACTTATGCATCAAGCGTGGTTACCTTCATAAGGGAGACCGAGATCTGCTAGAGAGGAAAAACAATTTTCCATGGTTAGAATAGTGTATATCTGGCACAGGAAAGTTAACAAGGAATAGCGAAGGCAAGAGAGTTTTAGCTGAAGACCAGAAGTATCTTTTAGTGCGAAGACACTTTGGAACTCGGTATATTTTTCATTGACGAATGCTAATATCCGAATTCTATATCATATCAATACACTACACATCTCCATACAGCTTTATACTGACGCTATCAAATCAACATACTTCAGTGTTGTAATGAATTGAACGTCCACCTTCCATATTGATAACTATTTTTCTTAACCATCACGTTTTAACGAGTGACAGAACCATTAGTTCCTTGACTTTCATTTTGACGATCAACTAAATACAATTCGAGGGCCTCCACATGGATAGCCAAACACAAAGTTCATGATACCATGGGAAAATTCTAGTTCGGAAGTCGTATATGCCATGACAATTTTATATCTAAACTAACAATACACTGCAGGGTACACAATTACTCCCCTTTCCATCCCACTTTATTTTCTTCCTCTCTTGGCCCTCTGCCTCCTATCAAGTTTCGATTTCACTTCTAGTATTTTTTTTTCTCTATTATATTCGGGAGATTCTGTACGCAGGGTCTGGTTATCGAGGCACGGTGCAGCACTCGTAGTATAGCCCTTCAATAGTCGCTAAAATAATAATTCAATGGTTCGTCAGTGATGGGAGCTGGAGCGCAGGATTGACATTTGGCTGAGGCCTTTTAACCCTCCAGTTTGGCGAGCGATCCTCACTATTGGCATACACTCGGTATATGTATACGTATAGAAGGTAGTGCTATACTACGCGAGTACGTGGCACAATGGGTGTATATCTCTACCCTGTACGGATTTCGTACCAAAAGATCGCAGTCCCAATCGAGTTAGAAACGTAGTTACGGGCTCGTTTCATCTCCCCCGTGGGGCGTCATCGTCGACTTCGGAGAGAACCTAGGATACGATTCACGCAATACAGATGTATGGGTTATGCGTACAATGATGCTTGGAGAGGCTTCTTGACTCTACGCTCGTAATTTTGCTCGAGAATTACGTTACATCGAAGCTCCCTGTGACTATTCATATACGCCTCCACGCCATTCGCTGGAAGGACAGAGAGAGAGAGAGAGAGAGAGAGAGAGAGAGAGAGAGAGAGAGAGAGAGAGAGAGAGAGAGAGAGAGAGAGAGAAAGAATACAAGGCAGAGTCATGGCTCTTTGGAAGCAATCTTTTTTAAGCCCCCTTTAGCTGCTCTTTCGTATAACCCGAGGTCTTTTGTGCGCCCGTATGCTGCTTTATTGCTAGACCCGGAAAGGAATTACGTTTGAAGTATATCCCAAGTCACGATGCATCAAATGACGTGTAATATTGAACAATGTTTCTTTTTAGGGTCACTGAATCCTGAATTTGCATCAGTTTTCATATCATGTTAATGACAATTGTTTCAACACACATAAGAATTATCATTCGATTTTCACATGCTGATCTGGCGACTTAATCGTTATATATCGTTCAGCTAGACAAACACGACGCTTCACACCTTACACTATGATTTTCTATTGAAATTCTAACTTCCTGTAGCATCTCAAGGAATTTATTTTAACATTATAAATTTCAATTCCAGCTTTTCTGGATTTGAAATTTTTGCAGAATCGTGGTTTCAGTAGCATTGGGATGTCCTGCCACAACAAATACCGTAGGCAATCTGTACAAGATGCAAGCCTCCATTTGGGTAAGTGCAGGAATCCAATACTATATAGCAGAAAAGAAAGACGTAAGGGAATAAGGGAAAGCGAAGAGTGAAAGTATGTAGAGAGCGAATTAGGGGCTCCATATTCTGTACGCGTTGTTTGTGGATTCTGGCTAGAGTTTCTGGCACTTAGATACGCTCAACGAATAACGAGAGTCAGGCATTGCGAATAGAACAACACATTACATAAAACTTTCTCCACTTATCAAGGATTTAGATCATGAATAGATCATGAATAGAAAATCATGAATAGAATAAAACAAGTGAGTAGGTCAGTTAGACGCGTGGGAGGCAGATAGTGGAAATGAAAGGGATGAAGGATTTAAGACCAAAGTGCGGCGGTTACGGCCCTTGTAGCTAACTTTCTCTCTCTCTCTCTCTCTCTCTCTCTCTCTCTCTCTCTCTCTCTCTCTCTCTCTCTCTCTCTCTCTCTCTCTCTCTCTCTCTCTCTCTCTCTCTCTCTCTCTCTCTCTCTCTTGGATATACTGTACTGAACTTCTCTGCATAGAAGTGCTGTACAAAGCTGGGGAATAGAAGACTGACATGCGAAGAAGACGATATCACTAAAACACTAATAGTACAGTCGCAGTAACAATACGGGAGTACTCAACGACTTTGTTCTATTAGCTATACATAGAGATGAGTTTGTACGTTCAGGCGAATCTCAATGTTTCAGTTCATTCGGCCACCAGAAAGTCGTTTAAAACATGAATTTGTCTACTCCATTCTATACGCAAGTGCTCTTTGGACTACATTTAGTGCCAAAGATCGACTGCATGCTGCTGTCAGGATATCCCTTCAACGCACTGTCGGATCGAGCATCACATAGCACTGATGTATATTAAATGTTTGTAGGCATGCGAGTAACCGTATTCCATCCATGCGGTGATCATTACGTCCGTGACAATAGGATACGAAATAGTATGAGCATGTATTCGACGATTCACGTTACCTACTATATCGTCTTCTGTCCCTTATAACAGGCAAACGGTCCACATATAGTGAGGCTTCTGACGCCAGAAACTGCAACACGCAATACAATAGTATGAGGCATTTTCGCTCACTTTCACCAATCGAAATTCTCACTATTTTCATAAGGCAGACTTATTATTCTAAAATTTAGAAGACTTTGAAAATAATTCATGGCTTTTAATGTATAAGGTTAATCAAATGAACGCTAACTTTTTTTTGTTTTTCACTAGTAACGGAAGTCAGAAAAATGTCAGGGGAATCGAAGGATCCATCTTCGAGGAACGTAATAGTGACAATGGAATTCAAATAGTTTTGTTAATTGGTCTGCGCATACCGTTGAATCTCTCTTGACAAGTCATAAAGTCAATTTTGTTTGCATACATTAATACTTGCTTGGCAACTCGTTACTCTGCTAATTTTACATTTTCATTGTTCTTCCTCCCTTCAATCTATGAAACGATTTAATGCATATGAAAATAATTCTGATCACAAGCTAAATAATAATACATAGAAAGTATACGCAATGGATTTAAATCATGAAGGGATTAAAATTTCCGCAGCAAACTATGTATCCTATATGTACGCTTTCGGGCTTTTGAGAATTTTAACTTTCAGTAAAATTGAGAAACCTTGTTGCACAAACCCCCTGGCATGAATTGGTTTTCCCATATTCCCTTCTTCACGAACCCCTCGACCGTTGGCGATGCTGAATTAATCTTATTGTAAGTGAGGGTAAGCCGTGCGAGAGCACCGGCACGTTTGGTCAGACTCTCCTTCCATCATCCTTTTTTCGATGTACATTCTTTCTGAATGCATCCCCGGAGGGTGTTACATGTTATATAGACACGTCAAAATGTCCTATACGGAAATCCTATTTTCCATTTTAGTCGGTGATTAGTGGTGTCATGCACGAACAAGTTTGAATTAATCCGGCCACAAGAGGTATAGAAATAAGTACGTATATATATATAGACTCAATAACTTTGTGTATTTTGGTGGCAGAGTTGCTTTGTTTATCATTACGAGCTCAAAAGCCGATTACGATTCCTCGAATCACTGATCTCATATGTCGCTTTCCCAAAGAAGTTCCGCACGGCGTATTCGTTAGAGCTCTACATGGAAAGGGAAATAATGGGGATAAACAACTATTGTCTCAAGATTTATCTGCAATGTTTATGTAGCAGAGAAAAGGAAAAAAAAAAAAATGTGTGAATAAAACCGTAAGGTATGGTTAATTTGGCTAATTCATTGATGATCTCGGATCCCCTATCTTCCTCTTCAATTTCGTTCAAGGAGCATTTGCAAACGTATTTTTTTAATACCATTGCGCTTGGGGGAGAATATTGCGTTGCTAATAAACTGTCAAAAGAGTACTTGCTTCTAAAACCAACGTAAAACCGCAGAATATACCGTACCGCAAGGATCTATATAAGTTGTCTGGTCCTGTACTTCGAACTCTCACGTTTCTCTCGCACTTACGATGGCGGGAAGAATGCCAGATCTCTCACGATTCAAGTCGACAAGAAACACAAGAATCAAGTGTTAGCGTACGCCCGACGCTTGTGAAAAATAAAATAGAAGTCCAGTGGTGTGTGAAGCAAGGAGAGTTAAGACACGAAGAGAGAGAGAGAGAGAAAGAGAGAGAGAGAGAGGGAGAGAGAGAGAGACAGAGACAGAGACTTATAAGAAAAGGGGGTGGAACGTTATGAACGTGAGGAAAGGAAATATGTAGGTTGAGAATCGAGAGTAAGGAGCTCGTGCAGCGGGACGATGGGGTGAGTAGTTGAGAAAAATAAGGAGAGGAAAACGTGTATTTGCCTGGGTGGAATAAGGAAACACGCCCGAGCCAACGTGTGAACTATCCACGGTTACGTGAGAGAAGGTGGAAGAAGCTCTTAGGTGGTACCAGCAGCTTTTCAATAAACCGCGAAACTCATGGCCCACTTTCCGCTCTCTGTTCCCTCCAATTCCTATTCTCCTCCGCTCGTCGGTACGTTCGAGACTCACTTTTCTCACCCCTTTTCTTTCCTGCCGTTGCTCCACCAAAGATGGAAGAGCGTGCTTGTTCTTGTTACTCCTACTTCTCCTTTCTCTTCTTATTCTTCTTTTTCTTCAACTGACGTCAAGAATCTATAAAAAGTTCAGTGTCGCGACGAGAAATAAAATACAAATTTTGCTTTTGGAAATAAGGCTCTCTCTCTCTCTCTCTCTCTCCTACTCCCCATATATCTTCTTTCAACGAGCTTTGCGCGTATTTGCCGAAATCGGCAATTAATAGCGAGGACAATACAGCAGTTATAGATACTTTGCCGAGACGAGATACAGAGAGAAGGAAGTTGGAAGATTTAGCAAAGAGCCACTATTTGAAAATGACAAACGGCGCATAGCAGCAGTGGAAGGAAATGTGATTCTGGCAGAGATGAGAAGAAAACAAGGAATCTGCAAAACCAGAGATGAAGTCTCAGAATTTTGAGCAACATTTTGGTCTTTATTACATTATTTTTCAGTTATCTTCTCGTTTATTTTCATTTTACGAGATGGACTACTATAACAATTCGAAGGAACGACCGAAACAATTGGAAGGTCGATCGGGATTTGTTTTGTGGATTAAAAACTATCGCTCGTTCAGACAGTTGATGGTTACCTCATCTTGCCAAGTGAAGAACCGGAGAAAATTAGTGGAAGTGAACGTTCACGTGTACCATATACAAACACCTTAAAATGGTTTGCTGTATAATAATAGTCATAATGAGCAGCTACGAAGTATCCATTCAGGCCTCCGGTGAGTCACCGTGATAAATGAAGATTGTCATCGAGGTGATAAAAGTTTTACTTTATCCAAAATAAAATAGTTTTCCTTTTCCAGCAGTGCGTTGACCGTGACACTGCCGTGAACGAAAAAGAATAAAAGAAGAAAGAGGGCGAGAGAGAGAGAGCGCGAGAGAGGGAGGGAGGGAGAAAGAATATCGTTGTTGAAAGTACTGCTTTGGTTCAACCGTTCAAGATCGGAAAACGAACAGCTTTTCCGGCACGGAGCGCTCGTGTTACTTTCTTTTCCCCCTTAATCCTCAACAGGCTCAAGCCCTTCAACTCTTGGATTCTTATATCCTCTGCTGACAACCCCCGGTCGCTATAATATAAGTTACGTAAAATGAAGGGAACAAACGAGCGTGCGAGACGAAACGATATACGAATAAAAGAGATGCTGGAATAAAAGCATCGAAGCACCGCGAATCTTGAGATGGAAATCTTTGCAGCTTCGGAGATTATGATACCCTCCGGGCGAAAGCTCCTTTTCTTCCCTTTATTTCTTATCTTTACCGGAGAAACGAGAAAACGGCAAAAAAAAAATCATTGAACAGGCTCTTTTCTTCACGCAGGTAATAAAATCACCCGTTTTGATAGTTATACGATTTGCGCTTTATTCTCATTTTTACATTCATTTTATTTATCATTCAGTTCGTCGTAAAAGTTATCGTAAAGCACCATTGATGACATACTATTCAACGGGATTAAACATTTTTGTATAATCTTCTTTCGCATGGAGCCATTTTCATTATAACGACAGATTCAAGTCATTGTTCATACCGAATTACTGAAATATTACTTATACCGAATTATTGAATCAGAAAGCTTATGCTCTGATATTGTCGAAGTATTTGAAGCATGATGCAAGGCGGAGAAACTTTCGTGTCATAATTTATATATATTGGTGGGACATACTTCGGCATTGAACGACTCTTGAGTTAGTCAAGGTTGAACGGCTGCCGCGAAACTCGTCCAATTTATCTACCAGCGAACGGTGGTTTAGCAGCAGGCTTTCACGATCCGCTGTGCTCAAGCTAAGTAATACGAGAAACTAATTAGGAACAGTCGTTGCCGTACGTCGCCTGTTCTCTCAGTACTTTAGCACGTATAACTATAGGATTTGGTATAACATTTGAACCCAAGCACGTATTCGGCGTTTCAACGTCGTTCTCCCTCACTTAATCCCACTGCTAACGTGAATATACGCAGAATCGTCGATGCTTATTCCATTCTCAGCTGAATTCCAGTAAAATCCACGCATCATCGACTGTAAGATGTAACGGTCGCATGAATGAGATCGTAAATCTTTTAGATCAATTATACGCGTTAATGATTTTTGCCTCGAGGGAATGAAAAACTGTAATATTTAAGAGCTCTGTCACTGGAAATGACATTACATGAGAATTATCAAGAAGTACTGCACAATTATATAGTATCCCAGCAAACACAACTTGGTTGATTTTCAGAACTTTTACGTAACAAAAAATATAACCAATATATCATATAATAGTCATCACAGAGTCGGAACTTTGCTGTTCAGCACATAAATGTGATGGAGATGATATGCCCGAGCGTTATGTATTAAATACGTTCATGAAATATGTAAATTTGATGCAACCAATAACCCTCTATGTTACCTCTGTTTGTGTGATGAAAAAAATACAGAAATTATGGACGTAACAAATATGTAACATCGACAGGTAAAATTTTCATCACACAAGTACGAGATTGTTATGTGCACCCATGATACATACAAATGTTATGGATTGGCTTTGTAACATTTACAGAACATTGGTATATCACTGTTTAGTAGGATTTACAACGCAACAATTACGTATGATTTAGCACATCAATGTTACAAGGTACTTTTAGGTAACAAGCTATACGTATTTGTTATGTTTTCAATCCTCCTAAACAGTAATATACCAATGTTTTGTAATCGTTACCGGGCCAATTCGTAACATGTTTACAAGTCTTGGGTACATATAAATATCTCGTGCTCGTGTGACGTGTTTTTTACGTATTACTGTTATATACTTGTGATGTCGATAATTTTCTATATTTTTTCCACATAAATTTTTAGGTTATGTGCTTAAATCATACACGCGTACGTGCGAGTGAAAATATCATTATTGATACACAAATATATATATATTTAATATATTTAGTAAGTGTAGTATATTTCGTGTACAGTGAACATTTTCGGAGGTAAGTTTCAACAAAACACTAGTTAAAATGATATAAATATATACGAGTATGTGCCAGGAAAAATACGCATGTATATATCCCAGAATATTTTTCTAACCTCTTTGGTTACTTGGCAAAAAAATTATTTTCAGCTGAACGGACGATGCTCTAGCCAGGGTCCTCTTCAGAAATTTTATTGTAATTATTCGTTTTTTTACTTTCGTTTGATAGTTTTGTGATGTTATCACCAGTTTGCGATTTTTCTATGTCGGCGTGTTCAATTTCACCTTTTTTTTTATTTTTTTTTTAGGTTAGTCATACGGCGTCAAAGAAAACTTTTTTTGGTGGAAATTTATGAACATTTTGTGAATATCGATGGCTGTGTATGTTGTTTATCTTTTGTTGTTTTTTATATTTGTTAATTGTTGATTTTTTTGTTGAGATAGTGGTGGATTTTTAGATAATGACAAACTTAAAATTTTTCCTCAGCCACGATGCGATAGAAGTTTTCTTTTTATGAAAAGAACAATGCGATAGAAGTTTTCTTTTTATGAAAAGAACAATGCGATAGAAGTTTTCTTTTTATAAAAAGAAAACTTCTATCGCATCGTGGCTGAGGAAAAATTTTAAGATTGTCATTATCTAAAAATCCACCACTATCTCAACAAAAAAATCAACAATTAACAAATATAAAAAACAACAAAAGATAAACAACATACACAGCCATCGATATTCACAAAATGTTCATAAATTTCCACCAAAAAAAGTTTTCTTTGACGCCGTATGACTAACCTAAAAAAAAAATACAAAAAGGTGAAATTGAACACGCCGACATAGAAAAATCGTAAACTGGTGATAACATCACAAAAATATCAAACGAAAGTAAAAAAACGAATAATTACAATAAAATTTCTGAAGAGGACCCTGGCTAGAGCATCGTCCGTTCAGCTGAAAATAATTTTTTTGCCAAGTAACCAAAGAGGTTAGAAAAATATTCTGGGATATATACATGCGTATTTTTCCTGGTACATACTCGTATATATTTATATAATTTTAACTAGTGTTTTGTTGAAACTTACCTCCGAAAATGTTCACTGTACACGAAATATACTACACTTACTAAATATATTAAATATATATATATTTGTGTATCAATAATGATATTTTCACTCGCACGTACGCGTGTATGATTTAAGCACATAACCTAAAAATTTATGTGGAAAAAATATAGAAAATTATCGACATCACAAGTATATAACAGTAATACGTAAAAAACACGTCACACGAGCACGAGATATTTATATTATAATTCATTTATAAAACAAATCCTCTTTATGACGTCTTTGTGTAAGTAAATTACGTGTAATAATAGCGTAACATTGAACATCATTGCTACGAATATGACGCATTAAAGTTACTTGTTCTGTTTCTGAATAGTTACATCGATGTGCTGAGAATGCTATGTATTAAGTTTCAGATTAGTTACATCGATGTGCTGAGAATGCTATGTATTAAGTTTCAGATTAGTTACATTTTTGTGCTGAGTATGTTACATGTTGCGTTCTGTAACAGTTACATCTATGTGCTCAATATTTTCCATAATTATTACTTATAACTGTTTCGTAACGAAGACTTTCCAAGAGGATGACAAATTTGAAAACAAGCACTGCTTCATTTACGGCGCCTGTGATATAAATGTTACATCCAATATAACATCTGTTACAGAACATTTTCGTAACTGTACTGAAACTGTGTTTGCTGGGATTATCAAGAGACGCGATAATAGTGCCAAGTATAAAATAAAAATTTTAAATCGTATGGGCTCAAACGCTGCGGCACTCTTATTATGCTATTATGTACAACATGGCAAAAAAAAAAGCGTTGAACAATTTTTTTTTTCTTTATACAGCCCTGACTATTTTGTATTCGGGCAAAACTCTGCTCATCTTTTTGCATGAGCGATAAGAGCAGTACAAGTTTATTTTCTTTTGAGCCAATATTGTCTCGGTACCAATCGATGGTGTCGATAAGTATGCGGGATGATTTTTCTTCGTCTTGGATATACTCTTGGGTATACCGAGAATCAAGACTTTGATTTCACCTCTTCACCTCTCACCCGAGAATCCCTCTCGTGTACGGAGTTAATCGCGAGAATTTTGTAGTGCGATCAAAAAGCTAAATCATCCTTCCCGTGTGGAAATGTTGGTCGGGAAAAAGTGTAGCCCCCGATCTGCCTTCCCTACTTAATATCAGGAACTGACCGGGCCTGGACCGTCTGGGCCTGGCACGCCATGTAACGGTCATCGGGTCAGATTATGATCTGCCCAACCTGTCCAGAGCACTCCAGGGATATGGCCAGGCCCTTGTCAGGGCCCTATATAGAGCCAAATGAAAAACGCGGGCCAAATTGGCATAATAAATATGGTTTATTATTTATAAATTAGCAATTAGGAATGATCGATGAACGAATATAAAACTGTTATTCTATTATTTTTGAAAACCCTGTAAATTTTGAAAAAAAAAGTCATTGACTGGGATCGAACCCGGTATCCTCCAATCGACGAATTCAGCACTTTCGATCCTCAAATAATTATTAAAAAAAAAATTAACGCTTTCGAGGTTTTTTTTTACGAGTGCTTCCGGCTTCGTATTCCGGACGTTATTCCGTCGAAATTAATTTTGAGCCTACCTGAGATTTTACCTGAGACCTACCTAACGACCTACCTAACGACTGGCATGCTACCACTACGCTACTGATTCCTTATTATTTTCCTGTATTTAAATGACATACAAGTTCCAATGAAAAAGCGCTGTCTCAACGGGCTGGATATAATAGCGTGATATTCAGTAAAAAGGTAATATACAGAAAAAAATTTATTCCATTGTTAATTAACAAATGGATTTGTTTAATAATAATTGATATTATCTTGTTTATTAATAATTATTATTATGTAATATGGCTGGATAGAATAGCGTGATATTCAGTATAAAGGTGATATACAGTAAAAAAAAATCATTCAATTGTTAATTAACAAATGGAATTGTTTAATAATAATTGCTATCATGTAATAATGATAATAATAATTGTTAATTAAAAAATGGATAACACAAGAACTAGAAGCATCGAAATTATAATATTCATGTAATTAATTTACTTAGTGAACCTTAGCTAACAATTACATTTCTCAAGATCCATGATGTAGTTTAAAAATGAAAATTGTTATTTATCAATGAAATGTTATTTTTTCCTTTCGAGTTAACGCAATCTCCAAATATGATCATTTTCATTTTCAGCCGAATTATTTCGCTGAGCTATTGGCCTCGAAAATGTGTAACGCGGCGATATTTTTTATCCCCTATCCGCATCTCACTCTCACGGACAGATGTCACTATCGCTCTTTCTCTTTCGTTGCTTTCCTCTCGCCCGCCAACCTTGCCCAGTCGTTCTTTCTTTCTCTCCACGCATACGCGAATAGTTTCCGAGGAGTCCGCGGACCGCGCTATTTCTCTTTCTTTCTCTCCTTTCCACACGCGTGCCATATATATATATATATCTATTTATGTAAAAACTCGGATAAAACGGATGGAGCTGCTATGCCTATGCTGTACGCGCGAATTTTTTGCGATTGCTACTTTGTTGCTTATACATACATATGTACACGCATAAACTTGCTACAACACTTTACAACTTGTAACAAGTTATACCTTATGTTTTGTATCCCAAAGATTAATCTACGTTCGTTAGATTTTAACTTTTATACACTTTTGTGATTAAATTTCATTCGACCATTTCGAATACATAAAAAATGTTTAAATTTTCGAATTTTTTATTTCTTCCGAGTTATCCGAGTTTTTGCTTATTCAAGGTACATCCTCCCTAGATTATCTCGGATAAACGAGGTTTTATTGTATATCATAGGTATTATATAGGCATAGCCACGGCATAGCTCACAAAAAAATACTCTCTTTAATTATTAAAAAAATAACTGGGGTTAAAAAAAAAAATTCGGATTAATTTAAAATTTGTATAAATTAAATTAATATTTTCTTACATCAAATTTATTAATTAAAGTAATTAAAATAATTTATTTAGTAAAACAATGAAAATAGAATTTAAATATATTCTTTCAAACTTTCAAAAAGAAGTGAAATCCCCTACAAATACTTTTAAAAATTCAAGCCAGCATGCAGTTTTTGGTTTATTATTCGAAACATTTCCAGACAAATAAATGATCATTAATATATTATTATTCATTTGCAATTATGAACGTGAATGATAATTAATTGATTAAAAAACATAACCGCAGAGGTAAAACTTTTTATAACAAATCTGTGGGAACTACATATCCATTTTTTTGCTGGATTTTTTGAAAACAAAATTCTAATAACATACCAACGCATAAATAAATGAAGTAGGTTTCTAATTGTCGGGAACTGACCATAATCTATTCGGGCAGGGCACTATGTAAATGTTGACGATCTAATAGATGAAACGCTACTTTTTCCTGACCAATTCCATGGAAGGGCCTTGTCAGGAAAATCTGATCAGGCAGGGCTGGCCGGGGGCGAAGATTAAACGAGGATGTCCCGGCCTGATTTCCACACGGGTTCTGACCTCGCCCTCTATTTAGCACTTGGAGAATAATTTTTACAATGGTCGATATGCCAAAATGACTTCTGGCGCATGAAAATGTATAATTATTTTATCTTATTTGCAACCATGATGGAGCATGGGCATCAGGAGAATTTTGATTTTCACTTATCAATGTTTCATCTCGATACTCAAAAAATATTTTATTGCAAAATTTACATCAACTGAGAAAGCTATTGCAGGAAACAATACTGAAAGAGCAGTATGAACTCGAGAAACATAAATTGTTGCAAGGATGTGCGAAGAGTCGTTGGCATTAAACATATTTTCTGCATGACTTCCGTGTGAGGTTTACGGTCTGCAGAAAAGTTTTTCTTTCCCAAATATTCAAGGTCAAACAGGCAAAGCGAAGCCTTTTCACAAAGGGGTAACCCTCATTAATACCCACGGCGTCTGGAGTAGCCTTTGTCTCAGTGGACTTCCTTTGCTCATTCACTCCTCTCGTTGTTTTTGTACTCTCGAGTAGAAGACGAGCGGCAGGAGAGTCTTGTTTGAAGTTTCACAGGATAGAATTTCTTTTTCGAGCTACCTCTGCTAACCCCTGTAATTTTACAAAATCTTTTTCCACCTTTAGCCAATTTTATTGTCAGAAACGTAAATAAATTCATGCATAAAATATTCATATCATTTCTGTATTTGTGTCTTTTTTTTCAGCGCTCAATTTTTGTTACATTCGCGAGATTTAGATTGAAGGAAACTTACGTTTGTAATGAGCGAGATATTTTCTATCGAATAATAATTTCTAAATTGATCGTTAACGTCACAGAAAGATGAACAGTATGTGTATCTGAATCCATCGTTTGAAGTTGGGGTAGGGGAGCACTATTTTGTCGACTGTAACATACCGTTGAGGTAATAGTTTTGTTGAGATGAAATCTAACTTCAACATATGATCTTTTTTGGATCATTACTCGGCTGTATTACTTGACTCTCCCAGAGTGTCAGGTGAAGTTAACGATTTTAAAATGTTGGAACAAAATCTTAAAATATTACTGATTTAACATGCCTGTCAACTAAAGTTGAGGTTACTCGCAACGTCAAATGATAGATCTACCGACATAAGCCCAACTTGAGAGTAACCAAGAAGGTAAATCGTATTTAAAATCTAATTTTGAATAATGAGGCCCTAGAATTCGAGAATTCATTTCGTGCTGATCTGGATTATAGAGTGAACGGAATCTGTTTTGTGACCGAAGAGGCTGATGCACGTATACCTAGCTTGTCCCTTCCACATACGTTTGCCAATTTCCCTCATCAGTGAAGTCAATATGTGCTTATACCAGAGAGGCGCTCGTCTGACTGCAATAGCGTGCTATAGGTTAGCGAGGAGAATATCGATGACATAAATCAGACGACGAAACACTATGAAGCGACGTAGAACGACAATGAATCCTGGGTCGGTGGACTTGCGACAGATCTAAGCTCCCTCGGCTTTACAAAACAACTACGCGTCGAGCCGCCAGCAAAAGTGATGCATCCATACAGGTACTTAAGCTAAGCAAACTCGGAGAGTTTTTCCTCTTCACTTCTTTTCTTCCTCTCCGTAGCGAAGCTCCAGATTGTTGGCATACATACATACGAGTCATCATTTCATCCCTTCACCGAGCAACGAGATGCATTTTATCATCGTGGGTTCTTCTTAAATAAACCATGAAGCATGGGAAATGTGGTCATGACCGTGACATACCGCTATCGATAATGTATATCGTTGGATCACTACATATTTGCACAATAGATGAAGACCGGGCCTCGTGAAACTACTCGCTCTGTAGAAGGCTCGTCTGTAACGTACAGCGTTAAATTATTAATAATTGATTCTCAATTTATTTCTTAACAATCATCTGTAACTTAATACGAGTTACTTCTGAATATCATTAACGTAATAGCGGGAATGCATAGGAATTGAGGATAAGCTAAACTGTACGAGGGGTCACATCAAAATTCGTTCCATTTGCTGAACCACGATAATAGCTCGGTGCAAGATTGCATAGCCGGGATGATGTCAAGGACGTGGGATTTTAAAGCTGCTAAGAGTATATGTGTTTTCTTCGTCCTGTGTCGACAGCAGATCACAATGATTCACCTGCGAGTGTAAGCGGGAACGGAAAGGTAATGAAAGCAAAATCGAAAAATAAAAAGGCCAAGCAGCGGCAGTCGAACCCCAGTACCTTCGTCACACTACCGTGAGCATTGCGACTCAACGATGTAAATGTTCGGTGCTTGCTTGTACTATTGTACATAGTAGTGAAGAGGACGCTTGAGCACCTGCCAACGAACACGTGCGTTTTGTTGCATCCGTTGACCGTTGACGATACGCTCGACGACCGCGAAACCGTTGCTCCTTATTATCGTCGATTTACTCTTCCGAGTCACTTGTTCATTATTTCGAATAGAGCTTAGTCGTTTGAATAAAAAAAAGTCCGTAGCGTTGGTACGTCATTTTTAAGAAATTCGGCAGTGGCAATGTCTCTTTCTCGCTGCTAATACTTATGATCATAAACAGGAATTTATTATTTATATCTTTAGTTTTAATAAAGATTGAATCTAAATCTTTTATTTATTAATTACCAATATATTTTAGTTTGAAGGGCTAAATAGCCATCGGCTAGGATCACCTAGATCAGTAGAAATTTGTATAATTAATGATCGAGCAATTCAATCTGATTACATATTTCAGTTTCTTTGGCAATATACAAACATTGGAAACCTTTTAGGGGGGGGGAAAGGGTACGGAATTTACCGAAATATCTGTGTACTGATAATAAAGCAGTAGGTGGTTGTCATCTTTTATTTGGGTGACCTAAATAAGCGAGAAAGATGAAATGTATTGGATCACATACTCATCAGTCGAATATCTGAAAAATGAATAATGGCTGGTTTTTAATACCTTCAATTTTCGTGAATTAAAAAATTCCAATATCTTCGAATCTCTTTTTTAGGCAGGGTCTATGGGGTATCTTGTTTGGGTGGTAATTTTATACCCAAATAAAAATTGCCAACGTTATTATCAGTTGCTGCATATGTTGCGATAGACCACATTTCCCCGCTTAAAGAGGAAAAAGTTAAGCTCTCAGCTTATATATGTCATTGGCTTATAACAATTATATGCAATTTACTCTGCTTCATAAGTCATTGAATCTACGGCTCCGGAAGTTAAATCAGTCAGAGCTTTGACACTCGATAATTCTATAAATATAAGCATACCAATTCGTCGCATTCTCGAGAGGACTGTTCACGAATCATCTATTATACCAATAATATAATTATATTCGGCGATATTTTGAGAACGTCCGTTATTGAATATAAAACTTAATTCAGAATTTGTAGAAGTAATTTCAATGATGGAGTCTGCATGTTGAAGACAGACGTAGGCTCAATTATCCCAAGTGATCCCTCCAGCAGACAAGAAACCTTGTTGTATTCTGCCTTCGTCGTTATAGATTATGGAGATATTCAATCACAGCTGAGTTTCAAATATCCGTACGATATAGCGGAGAGAAAAACTCAAGCGTTAGCAGACACAGCTCAGTATCGGTAATGTTTGAAACGTTACAGGTTCATAAGTTAAGAACACGTCCACTCCGAATTTCGGTTTGTCTTGCGTTCTTGAGGAGACAGGTACAAGTCTACAGATTATATGTGCTCGAATGTTAGAGAGATGGATTAACCGAGATATCTAAAGATTCGTTTTCACGCTGGTGGTAACCGAAACTACGACGTGGAGTCTGTTGCAGAAGAAGCCAGCCTGGTGTGTACGAGTTATACCACAGAGATAAAGTACTACTTATCCGTGAGAGCTATACCACTGTGACCTAAGAATGCAAGAAGAGACCCATGAGACCCTCTTCATAGTTTCTGCTTGCAGCTGAAAGTTGCACTCGAGCCGAGTCAGCATCACCTGTGGCCTCGTGGATCCGTTGTTTAGCCAGTGCTTGACTTCCAGCATCTCGTGTAGCACCACTTTGAGCGCCACTATAAGAAACTCGAGTATTCGCCTTCGGAACTATTCGCTATTACGCTTCTTCGCTAAGCTCATCCACGAGCTACATAGCAAAAGCTAAAAGATCTGTCTGAGATGCAGAAGAACCAAGCAGTCGGTAAGAACCACGAGAGAAAATGGGAGGCTCCGTGGTTACTGCTCTACTGAGAGATCAGCAATATTTCCGGGTGCAGCTTCTTTCCGAACATAAGAATGTTCAGAAAGCCACTTGTAATACAGAGAAAAAATGTTGTACGTCAATTTATCTCTCTCTCTCTCTCCCATATTTTCTTCCGCCCTAATTCTCGTACTTCGCATACATGGGAGCTGTTCGCTTTTCAACCGGGTAACACATACGATTTCAAGATGATGTACGCATATTCGGTCAAGCATCATGAAAATTGAAGAGACGGAGGCTGTCCATCTCGGTTAAAATTGATGCGAAAGTTTTCCAGAAGAAGAAATAAGTGACCGTGTCGAATGATTTATCCTAAGCATGCTGAACACAATAAAAAGTAGATGTGACTTGCCAGGTCATCTGGATTTACGAATTTTCTAAAGACCCTATTTCCGGATAGAATTAGAATATATTGCGTGAGATATAATCGCTTGAATCTATTTAATGACCATCGGATTTAAAATATATTACGTATTCGCCTATAACTGCTTTTATTATACTGCTTTTAAATCCGCTTTGATCTGATCTCAAAATGTATGAATTATGGTAACAGGATTATTCGCCACACAGACAATTCATTTCGACACTTCAATTCAACACACAGACAATCCAACATACAGACAACTCAACACACAACTTATTCAACAGAAACAATAATTAAATTGATGTTCTATTCATAATAATTCAATTAATTTATTTTTCACACATCGAATCACGTTCATCACTATGACAATTTTTTTCATCACTATTACAATCGGAAGTGTATGTGTTCACGATGTTCAATGTGTATGAGTGAATAGTCTTTATGTTATTTTTGTTGTGTGTTGAGTTGTCTGTGTGTTAAATTGTCTGTATGTTGGTTTGTCTGAATCTCGAATTGTCTGTGTGTTGAATTGATGTGTTGAGATGAATTGTCTGTGTGGCGAATAAACATGGAACCGTGAATTATAGAGTCGAAGTTCCCGTGATGAAAAAAGTGCATCAGTAAACAGTGCTAAAATCTCAAATTTCTAAATGAATTTGCTGTTTTAGAAGCTCGTTAAGGTACGACTAAATTTAAAAACTGCAAACTTATTGTATTCAAGTGGAAATTACAAAAAATAAAAACTGCTCTCTGATGAAGGGGCTACTGCTCATACATCCTTGAGAATCATGCCTTCTACTGTCTCAATGTAATCACGGGTTTGTTTATCTTAGCTTATGTAAAATATCGAGCTGCTGTGACCCACGAGAGTGTAGTACAGGTGTTGAGGGTAATGCAGATTATCAGTAAATTATTCCACAGCAACCCACCAGACTGAAGCTTGTGACTCTATATCGCGTCTCGCGACGCCCGAAGAATCTTGCTTTGGCTTCCGTCTTTTGTTCATATTATTCCTCTCGTTCTCCTCCTTCCTCCCGCTCTTTCTCAACTTTTCTTCCACCTTCGTTTGTCTCTTTCATTATCTTTCGGTCGGTCTGTACGAGGCGTGTAGATCGGAGTGCGTGTGTAGGGCGTGCGACCGGATGTTCGTCGTCACGCTTCGCCAATCCACCGTTTCGTTACAACCGATGCACAAGAAACCGGGGCGTCGGGAGGACGTACCGCACGATACGCGCCCATACATGCGAATTATTGTAGTTACTAGCTCATATAAAATGGACATGGATACGTGGTGTTACAGAAGTGTCGCAATTTCTCACATCTCATTATGTATGATAAAATATAAACGAGTTGGCCCATTGCCATTATGCTAGAGATGACTATTTTATGCTGTTCATATACGTCAACGGTAGGCAACGTGATTGAGCAAATTAATGACTTCAGGGTTCACGATGTCTCATGAAATTAAGACTAAAGAATGATTATTCATGAGAATAAGAAAACCGATGCCGTGTGATTGAAAGCGTGTCCGGAAATTTTTCGTAAAATAGAAGATAGTAAGGTCGACGAAGGCATAATTGGTGATGCAAATGGAAGCATCGTTATGTTCTAAAAGAGGACGAGTATGGGAGTGAAATCAGCGGAGATCCCAAACGTTTCCGCGAACGGGTTGTCAAAGACAAAATCCCAAAGACAAGAATGGAACTAGATGAGAAGAGTGAGGCTGGGAAATCAGAGAGAGGGAGTGAATTTACGGTCGTCGTCGTCGTCGTCGTTGTCGTTGTGGCCGTGGGCGAGGACGAAGAGAACGTCGAAGCTGCAGAGGAGAAAATCCATTTTCACTGTTTTCTCAGGAGTTAAGGAAAGCGTCTGTCACTGGGGAACGAGGAGACCTAGAAAATGGGAAAGGATGAAGGAGGTAGAGAGTGAGAGACTGGTTCACGAGAGAAAGAGAAATACAAACTGTGCTCGTAGCTTCCTTCAACGGTGGAGTGCAACAGTTTGTCGAGGTATTACGCAGTATACTGCGGCAAAATGTACTACAGTGAATCTGCAATTGAAAAATCCGCATCCACGTCGTAAATACTATAGAGAAGCAGTTGTACGGATTAAATTTCTTTGCAGAATTTAGTTTTTTTTTTCTTATTGAAAACTGTATTGCATAGTTGTTGCAGCGATAAGCCGTGTGATAATCCATATCTATGTACGCAGTCATCATAAAATGATCAAGTATATGAAGGACATTTTTACCACATGGTTACGAATATTGACAGCTATAGCGTGGCCAATTATCCGTAGGATGCGCTGCGTCAACACCGTTAACATGTATACAATCGATGTATCTTGTGGGGACATTGTATCACCACATAATTTCTAATTATAAACCCTGCGGCGACAAGCTTCTCTTGCATAATTTTGATTACCCGAAATCAAGAAGCGTCTTCGAACTATATTGGCCGTGTTACAGTATACTTTAGCACTACGTTCGAACTTGATCCGTGTTTCATACTCCTCGTGGCATAAGAGATCACGGCAGCTAAGTGAGAAGCCCTGACCTACGTGACTTTAACAAACTCCGTGTACGTTAGTACTGTGACTGCGTTCGGAACCTCTCAACGTTTCTACTCCCAATAAGTTTCGGTCCAAGTGCTCTATGAATGTGTCTGCAGTTGCGATAATACTATATACCACAAGGCCCCGGGTACAATTTGCAACGGTGTCGGAAGTGCCAACATATTTCAGATTAACGTCCCCTAATAAGGGATGATATCTGCAGGCCTTGTGGGAAGTCTCATGGGAACAAGGCAAATCATACTATACTAATATTATACGACTGTATTGCTGCTTTAAGTCCTACCACTACTGGCAGTGCCATTATTATCACTTCGCAGTATAGTAAACTGGGAAGGACGGCTATCGTTGCTATGTACCTACTTGATGATGTTGGAAAGGACTCGGTAATATGGCAAACCATACGTATACGAACGGCTCAAGTGTATCGACATGGGAATTTGGTAAATTGGTAAGCGATATGCGAATAGCGTGAAACTAAATCGAGTAGCTCTCTCCGGAGTATGCAGGCGATGGCTTGAATACTTAAAGTACGTGGAGATGAAGCCGAGTAGGATAACATCGGAAATAAGAGACCTGTCGGAGGATACTGCAATATCAAAACAACTCTCAGGATGGCTTAACGAGAAGAGGATTAGTGAGGCTGATCGAATCGTAACTTGCCACAAAATCTTGATAGCGCTTCGACTGTTCATTAATCCCAGTGTTTTGTCTTTAAAGTCGCTTATCCCGCAAGGGGAGGTTAAATCCAGCAAATTATCCCCTCTCTATCGTTTCTATGTGATCATCCAAACTGCATAACTCTGCAGTATTAAAGGAAGACTATATAGTGATATCTAAGTAAAAAAATTATTATAATTTCACCATCGCATAAGGCTGTTAAGTTGACAATACCTATTTATTTTTATTTCATGTTTGCCTTTAAAACAAATATCTCCGAAAATAATACACGAAATTTTTTGAAATTCGCACGTTTAATTGTAACAGTACTGGCTGCCATTGCAAGACATAATCCAAGAGCCAGGATCCGGGTAATGATGAGGAGAGTAGGAAAAGTTCGAGCTCGTGTGCGTCCGTGACACAGAAGAACAAACACTCCCCCTTCGTACTAAAATTTGACGCGCGGTTTCGTCATATGCGCAGAATGAAGTCATAAAAAATCGCCCCATGCAAAGCTCATATAGCGGGAATGCAGGAACGTGGGTTGCCACGCAAGCACACACATGCCGTTGAGCTGTAAAAGCCTGACTTGTATTTTATTACAGAAGATTGCCTGTCGGAAACATGTGTATCTCGCACCAACCGTTATCTATATGTGCATACATGTACATAGATATCCCACCCCACATTACGTACACACCCCCCTGCTGCTATCAATTTTTTCCCCGACTCGCAGTGGGAAAATGTATGGGGCCAATATCATTCTTCGCACTCTTGACACAAACAATAATGATCAGTAAGAGACTCGGTGTATAGGAGAGAATCCAACATTTTGCAATCCCCCGTCGTCCCGTCTCTTATTAACCCTGAAGTTCATAGTAAACTCACAAATATAACGCATCCTATTCCAATCGTGCATCGAGTAGCAATGAAGAATTCTGTATTCCGATTGATCCGAGAGTTTAAGGCTAATCTAATGACAAGTGGTAACGTCACACGTGTTAAATCACCCTCTTGACTCGTCTAGGGATTAAGAGACGCATTGTGGCTTCTCCATTCCATGTATATATAGTGTACCGAGAGAATTAGCCCCAGTGGGATATCAATTTATTCGTACGTCCCATACGGGTGCAACGTACCACCTAGGTTAACACCTTTCATCGGTCGAGGCGTGCCTCCAGTAGTTAGCCCCGGTAAATTCCTAGCCTTGAGTGAACGCACGTGAACGCCGATGGGATATATATGGATATATGCAAGGGACGAGGGTATAATGAAATGGGATTGAAGGTAGGAGGGCTGGTGGTTTGTAGGGTTCTCGGGCGCACAATGACGTCTCGTCTCCATAGCGTTGCATCGAGAACGTACAATGGAGCCTGATGCTATATGCTTATATATTGGGACGCTAGCCGCCTCTGTTTGGTCTCTCATCCTCGGCTTCAGCTTCCATGATAACCATCTTCCTTCGTGGTACATGGCTTTTGCTTTCATCATCTTCGTCCTTCCCAGCAGCCTTACGAGCCTTTGTATCTCGTCCGTCTTCATCTGTCAGGCTGCATATCTGCGCGTGTTTCGTGCATATTGACGGAGAAAGATATAGATTGGACATCAGAAACTAGCGAAATTTCCGGTGTCTGTATCAAACGTTCGCCTGGAAGATTCGCATTCTAGTCAACGACCTATACTATGTTAATCCGTTGAATCAATGATCCGAGTAATACAGCGGTAGCACGGGATTATGGACAGATTCGATTCCAGTGCTCTCAAGGAGACATGAGTTTTTCGGGCTTTTGGCATATCAATCAAATCAGAGACGTAATGAACAATGACCATACGCTGAAGCTTAATAGCTTACTCATTAAATTGACGTACAGGAAGCGTTATCAACGACTGCTGTAAACTATTGATCCAATTAGCTCTACTGTTAGCTTTTGGCGAACGAACTCGTTGTGGTTCTCTCAAGTCTCAACCAGCAATTTGATTTCATTGAATGTAAGTGAGGACGCGGGGCAAATACACAAGTGCTCGGTAAATTTTGTAGTGTTTCGTATTCTGCATTGACTTTCCTGTTAAATAAATAAACGAAAGTGATAATAGTGCGCTGTGCAATCCAGGGTTAAGATTTTTTTAAGTGCCTGAGTTTAAAAATCATCCCGCAAAAGTCCTTAAATAAAGTTTCTAAATTTCGATCTCCTAAAAGTCCCAAATAAATACCGAACTTTCGTAGAAGGCCAGACTTAATTTGACTCGTTGAAAATCTCGATTTTTGTTTTAAATCACGGGTGAAAAGTGATCGAGCAAGTATTGGGTGTGTCAAAGAGTTATGAAGATAGGCTATAGCCATCGAAGAAATATAATAACTTTTAAAAAATACCATACAAATTTTACGGGCACGTGAAATTTGAAGGGCCTTCAGCTACGACGAACCTTCGGTCATGACGGACCGTCGACGATCAATGTGGGTCGAAGAAAAGTCTTTTAGTTCCACAAATAAAACCATCCAGCAGACTTAATTTAACGTGATGTGAGAAAACATTTCCTGTGTTTTTCTTCCTCCGCTATAAGAGCCCTATACTAATGCTTTCTCTCTCACACTTTTCTGACCTCTCTCTTCCATCACCTCAATCCCAAAAACTAATCATCACGTTAATCCCAAAAAGTAACCATCACCTCAATCCCAAAAATCAATAAAATCATAGTCTAATCATGTTAACATAAAGTCAAAATGGAAACAAAATGTGTAGATCATAATCAAAGTTGCAATATACATAGGCACTCTCTCCGATCACCAGTTCTCTCTTCTCGAATGCGACACAGAGACATTAAGAGGGAAAGAGAGACCCGACCGGATAAGAAACGCTACGCTCAGTTTAAATCGCTCCAGCCAAGTCAATTTAAAGTTACAGCGCATTTTAATCTATCACGTCTAGGAAGGATGAGACGTGGCTATGAATCGTCAATGACAGACAACTCGATCAAAGACGACACGTTACGCGGTGAACGCGATCGCGTGCCGCCCTCACTGTCACCGATAGGCGTTAAGGGACGCGCGATGGAGAAAGTCTCCCGCGTGAGGGTCGGAGGTTTCAGTTCGTCACAGGGGTAGCTCCCAGCTCTCTCTACCCCTCTCTCTCTCTCTCTCTCTTTCTCTCTCTCTCTCTCTCTCACACACACCCACACACCTCATTCCCTCCCTTTAATATACCCCGCTCTTGGCCTATACCACTTTGTCGCACGATCGAGTATGCAGGCATCGTCGAAACTTTTCCAATCGGGTAGAAACTTTGTTCTGGTAATTAAAGCCGCATGAATACTCGATGGGCTTATCTACATCGGTTACTCAGTAGAAAGAGAAAGGCAGAGACGTACAGAAAGACAAGAAGAGAGAAAAAGGGTACGGAGTGAGTACTTGCATTCGCGAGGCACGTCTCCAGACTCGCTTGAAAAGAGCACACAGTGCCGATGCAGAGCAGCTACGGTGTCATATAGTCGTCGTTGCGGCTACAGCCACACTGGAATGATCCCAACCTAGGTAGCAGGTGAAAGTTCAAGCTTCCGTGGGGAAGCATGAGAGCGCAACGATAAAAGAAAAAGGTGAATGTTCCATAGCGGTGCCACTTGTTTGACCACTAGTTTCTGGCCTGACCGAAAACCAACGAAGCACCCATCGGGACGTACTGTAATGTCCATGTACAAACATCGTCTGCCAATAATCGGTTTTCCTAATCTCGAGCTAGAATTTCCCACGCGGATGTCCATTACTGCAGTATCAAACCTCAAACTGACGATTAGGACCTAAATCGCTGGATATTTTACATCAACGTAGCCTGCACGTTCAGTACGTTCTGGCGCTCCACAACTTTCGAGGAGTTATGGACTCTCAGCGAGATGAAGTTTGGTCATGGTTATTATACGCGTGGATACAGCATCAACAGAACTAAAAGTGAGATCTAGCAATGTATATGCGCATATATATATATATATATATATATATATATATATGCAGGAGAGTGAGTGCCAAGCATGTAACGGTCTCTCTAGCGCTTCGAGTCTAATGAAGAGACGTCTGGGGAGCTGTTTCCTCTAATCTAACTGTGCGGAAGCTGCGCACCGCACCTGCAGTAACCACGGTATAGCGTACCATTGAAGTATCGTGGCTACGTGCTCCGCCACTGTTTCCCCGATGATACAATGATACAAAGCTGTAGTGCGTATTATGATGCTGGCAATGAGAGAACCAAACATACTTCACACTCACCATCATCCTCTATACTTGTATAAGTAACAAGTACTACATTCGCTCACGACCAAACAAGCCGGAAAATTAATTTTATTTCCCGTGGAAGGCCGGCTAGATGCAGGCGAGGGAAAAAAAAAAGTTAACCCCTGAGACCAGAAAGTTACTAAACGCCGAGGACTTGTACTGCAGCAGCATGGCGAGGGTCACGATTGCTCATGAGAATTAAAATTTATCTCTTTCTAATTAAAGCGTAGGTAAATATGCGATAGGATTCATTTTTTGATAAATAATATCGAAAATAAAATTGAACATTATGGTCGCTATCTATTTGATATTTTGGACTCTCGATATCAACTGTTTAAGTAGACACGTGAATTGAGATTCCCGACGAAGGTAATCTTGGAAGTTTCCATTTGACAATTCTATACACTTTCTGAAATTCCATCAGTCATAAATGATACGTGCTCGATACGTACGTATTGAGCATTTATTGGCTATGCCAATCGTTGCCGTGTAGTGAAACGGGAAGTGAAAAAAATAGCTGTGGTCGAGCTTCAATTACTTGAAATTCCCCAGTGTTTATGAGGGATGCAATAACATTCACAGTGATAGGACTCAAAAGACGGAGCATATATATATATATATATATATATATATATATATATACATATATACATATATATATATAAATGCCTACGGCATAGGGAGAAAGCGGGTTGAAATGACTGGAAACTCGACCACCAATTTTGGTAGCCGCAGTCCCGGTCCTTATTGATTTTTTGTTCGTCGATCAAACGAAACCCACTCCATCCTGACAATTATTTCGTTTTGTATCCAGCCAACCACCCAAAAAAACAAAACCGTATATGCTTCCATGCAACAGTGTAGGAAAAATTTCCGTCACAATACTTGAGGGGTCCTTTGTGTCAGCTCGTTAGCAAACTCGTCACTGTATTTATATGAACAATTCGAAAATCGCTTTGATTCCCTTCAAGCCATTCGAACAATTCATTATGTGTTTTATGTAGCCGCAGCAGGTTGACGGTACCTGTCCATGCATCGTATATTCCGAATCGATGAGCCAGTATAATTATTCAATGCGCTTACGGAAATAACAATTCATTGTACTAATCATGCTAGTGGAAAAACGTCGCTACAAATAATCTGTCATAGCAGTAGGGGATCGTACGAAATTATTCGAATAAAGGAGACATAAATACATCGGAACCAAACCGATTGAAATATAATTTCCGGTGCAGCATCTTTTCTAAAACTTTGTTTATTCACTTGTCCTTTAATGCCTGGCGTTTACAGTAGGCACCTAAAGGTAGCATAGGTTTAACGTAGCGTAGGTTTAGCGCAGGTTAGATGCATTTTCTTCAAGATCAACGAAAAGTCGTTTGAAACACGCATAGTTCACGATAATCATTCAGGTTGACGAGAAACTGGTTTAAGGATTCCGATATTTGATAACTCACATTGAATGAGTTCAGTACTGCGAGATTCGATGGGCTATGTTTTTTTTTTTTTTTAATAAAGGAATTCATGTTTCAGATTAGAACTGGACCCTCGAAATATAAAATGTATACACAGTAAATATAAAATATATTTATAGTAAATATAAAATATAAAATATAAAATGTCTAAACAGTATAGTCCTGTATTTCTGATGTTTTTTTTTTGCAGCATACCAATCAACAGTTTAGTAATGGACTATTCGCACGCGGTGCTATAAATAAATTGAGATAGCTCATGCGATCGTGATGGCTTTGCGGCCCTCTGTTTCGTCTTCGGAAGTAATAACGGTCGTACACCATGTTGTCTTTTTTCAAGGTCTGCCTTTTCTCCACGATAGCTCTTATAACGTATGTCGGAAGCTTCTCTACAAGCATAACGTGAGTAAGAGTCCCGCAGGGCTTTCTATCTTTCGCAAAACCGGTTCTGTCTTATAAGAAATGTGTACAAACGTTGTACCTCGTCACGAGTTCGTGTATCCAACACAATATCTTGGATTCGTAGCCTGTGGTAATGATCGTGCGGGGATTTTCCACGTGTGTTTTGTGGACATGATCTCAGTTTTCCTAGCCACAATCAAAGTAAGAATCACGAGTGTGGAAAACGCGTCTCATCATAAAATTGGAATAATATTATGTCGCAATAGAAATCGGTTATTTCGGAGGTATCTCCTCTTTTGCCAGAATTTGGTACATATTTGGTAAGGAGACTTTTGAAGAACCAAGTTAAGACTGGGATTGAGACAATTTTTTTGACTTGGGATACTCCCCTCCATTTGTTTCCAACATGACTGCCATATTGTCTGATTATTGACTGACAGCCATCATGGGGAATTTATGAGAGATCCAGGAAGGCAGAAAAATATTACAAAAAACAGCTTCGTAGATCCAACGGGATTACATCCGTACGGGTGCTCCTCGTATACTTTAGAAACAGAATATGCACTTTTATTTCAGAGATAATTACTTTTCCACTCTGATGACATGGATTCGCGAGATCAGGCTGATTTGTAGAAAAAAAAACGAGAGGTGAAGAACAGAAGAATCCCACTTTTGTGCTTTTGTGACGGCTCATTCACGTCGCTTTTGTCGTTTCCGTATCATTTCTGGATGAACTATCATCAAGTTACATAACAGCAATAAGGCAGGAAACCACTGACCCCGCAAATTCAACGGGATTTCAAGGACTGCACAGAGGTACGCGCCATTTAATAACATGCAAATTCAATACTCCCATAAAGGAACAACCCCAAAGCCTCATACACAGAAGATGCTGGAAGATCGACTGCATGAGGAATAGAGAACGTCTGGAAAGACGTAATGGCTATCTCATCCAACCACTACATAAATGAGGCCTTGAAAATGCGCAACGGGGACTGGAATAGCCTACAACTAACTTACGCGCCCAGGTAACAAATGTTGTCTAGTGACCAAAGGGGCAGCATATCGTGGTTGTGCCATCATTTGCACGTGCACGAGTTATATAATATATCCGGATATGTAAGGTTCTTCAAGGTTACTCCATGAGATATTTCAGCAAAATTTTCCCCATTACCGAGCAGACTCGATTCAACAGAATTAAAAAAAAAACATGACCGTCAGTTCTGAATCCATAGAAAGTAATGCCTCACTTGAAACTATCAGTCTAACCTTGCATTTGAAAGTTCAGTTGGTAGATATTGAACATGGACGTTCGATTAGTCAGAAAGGGTGGCACGGTAGTGGCCAAGCTATGAAGGAGCCAGCAAGAGATGGAGATCAAATGGAATGGCACATGGACAGAAGCAAGCACGGCGCATGTATTCTACCCGGTCAATAATTAAATTCCGGAGACGCCTCATATCTTATCGGCTCTCGGGTAGCTGCGGGACTGTTCACGTATCCGTATATTCCTGTGCTCCAGTACACGGGAAAGGATGCAATGCACGGGCTCGCACGACTGAATCCACCTTCGCAATATCTATAGGAAATCGCGCGTGCCTGCAGAACCTATAACGTCCACCCGCCTTCCCCCGGCACGGAATAGAAGAGCACGTTGAACAACAGGCACGACGCGGCACATTCGATTTCGCGTCCTATACTCTACTGGCTAAGTCTGACTTGCTCACTCACTCATCGGTATGGCTCGTTCGCTCGCTGATTGCATACGATGAAATGAAGCCCGCGCGCTTATCCAATTTGCCGCAATGTAGTATGGAACGAATCATATAGGTATAGAGATTCTCAAAAGTCAACAGTGCGATGAATCCTGCGGAAGTTTGTTTATGCCGGGTTGACACGATGAAGCTGACGAGGTGAACGCAGGTGCTTCGTTGAACGTAGAAAGAGCGGTTTGTTCACGTCATTAGCTTCATCGTGTTAATCCGGGATATTGACAGCCACAGGCACTACGATGGTACGCTGAGGACAATATTTGGGTATGTATAATGTCATAACTACTGAGGTAAATGGAAAACAAAAAACAAAAAAAAAAGGATATAAAAGTATAAGAGCGTTTGGTTGGTAGCTTTCTGGTGTTAAATGGACGACTCTAGAAGATCCCGATAGAATTTTGATCAAGCGTGAGAAGTCATATGGTACTTAGACAGTTTATGAGACAGCCATGAAATTCAAATCTTAGAATTTTCATTCTCTACGGTAGAGCTTATGTGCCAGACATACCTCAATTGTTTAGATGCAGGAAAATCAAGAAATAATGTTTCATAATGACATCTGAGTGCCTGATACGTGACAACATTCCAATACATGAAAGAGCTGCTGCGATACACATGAATATTCATTGTTGATGGCAACAAGTCTTCATAAAACATATCTATCTAGCCTGCGTATTGTTTTAACTGAAAATTTTCTATGATTCTGCGAAGGACGGTTTGAGTTGAATTTATTAATACCGAACGAGCATCAATAATGATGCACCTTATTGAGTCTATAATAATCCATTCCCTCGGCCCAATATGTCCATTGCTCTATGGTGTTTCAATCGTGGAGTTCTATATTTCATTAAATGTATAAAGACATCGGTGTACGTATGAGATATTTTTTTCACAACGTACGTCAAGTACGTTAAAATTTTTGAAATTTTTCCGATTTTTCGGCACTTATGATGGTGTAACTCCCAAACGAATCGGAAGCTCATAATTTCCTTTCGAGGAAAACTCGATTATAACTGGTCAAATACGGGTAAAAAGTTTCAGAAAAATCGAAGGTGTCGCAAATGAAAAAAAATATTGATTTTGGTTTTTTTTTTCGAAAAAATCTCAAAATTGTGTCGTTGGAAAAATTTGCAAACATTTTTTGTGGAAAGCTCGAACTTATTGATACATTTTATGCTTCTATCATTTTTCGAAAAGAATCAAAGCTCTTGAAGCTAGAGCCAGTTGAAAGAAGTTTGTTTTTGAATCGAAAAATTCACAAAATCAATACAGGTGGCCTAATAGAAAAACGGCCGAAAAGAGGTTCTTTTTTTTCAATAGACGAATTGAGAAAAAATTGACATCAAGATCGGCGTCGGTCACCTTCACCGATTAGGTAAAATTCCATGGAATCCCCCATATAATAAACAAACATAAATATTGCATCTACTGTAGACTAGACGGTATGACCAAGCAGATTGGTTTATTTAAGCAAGTAGGTACGAGTAGTCCATTGAAATAATTCAATTAGGAAATTCGGTTGATGTACAAATAAAACCTGAAATAGAGTCGCCATTGAACCAATATATAATGTAACTAATTCTATTGTCCAAGAAGTTTCGAGTTGCAGAGGGTAGAAGGTGAATTTGATTAATTCCATGATTTACGTTAAAAAACAGGACAAGTTTTTACTTTCGTTAGTCGTACAGAGTACAGAGTCTCAAATTTTATTTAAATGATTTCGCAATACCGCGAATATTCATCACATCCTGAAGTTTCAAACTTCAATTTCCTTTCTCATCGATCTTCCGTACATGCACTTCTACGAATTTGAAAAATAACTTCTATCAATCCTTTTTCATCTGACGTTGAACACGATTATAGAAGTGTGGCGTAGCTATGGAGCTACGATAATACCTCAAAAGTTCAAACGAAAAGCAATGCATTCTTTGAGGTCTTTTACTAGGCAAAGTTATGCAAGTTTCACATTGTTGCAGATAGCGTACAGCGTCAACAGCATGTAAAAGCCTCTTCATCTCTTTTTGTCATACAGTAGTCAAAAACTTTATGCAACAAATGAACATAGGAACCGTTATATGACGTCAGAAAGCAAAAAGGAAACTCTGTGGATAAACCTGCAGACAGGGAACAAGAGTAAACAACACGGTCTTGGTAGCAGTACTAGCAGTAGTTCAGTCCACTGAATTCTCTACCTCTTTTCGTACTTTCTTTCCGTATCTCTGTTCTACTTTTATCGATTCAATTCCACTTTTTCTTCCATGTCTCCAGGTATACCCAGCTCTCTTTTAAATAGCGATCGCAGTGTTTATACAATTTATCTTGCATGTAAAAGCACTGAAGTAAATATCATTTGTACATTAAACGAGGCCTCGTATACGTTTATAAGTACTAGTGTTGTTGCTTTACTGCTGTAGAACACCGGGCTACTTCATTGAACGATCTATCATAAGCGATACTGATAAAAAGTTTTCCGCAGTTTCCCTGTGACCATATGAAAATGCGATGCAACAGTGAATTAGGAAAGAGTGACTACGGACAAGACCCTGTAAATAATAAAATAGAGAAATATACGTAAAAACATGAAAAAATGTGTACGATGGAGCCATTAATAAAAATAAAAAAAAAAATACAAATCATGGGTATCAGGAACATAAAAACTTCGCGCTAGTAGAATAATGTATTATTTTAATGTGAATTTTGATATTATATCTAATGTTGGAAAGATTTTTTTTCCATCTCGTTTCCCGAAACTTGCATACAAGGATTCGTAAAATTTTTCAACTAAGATTTCTGGTACACGCTATATCGGTAATATGAGCATATTATTCTGGTCTTTATTACACGATAGCCGGGCAGGTGTGATTGGATACTGAAAGGATCTTTTGACGGTGGCCCAGTAGTGCGGTTGCATTGTATACGCATGCAGAGTGAAGGAGACAAAGATAATATAGGACATACCGGTTTCGTTTTGGAGGGTAAAATTTCGATCGCAGAATCTCACAGTATGCAGATCGGCAGCCCGGGAGATAACACCTGCCGTTCTTCAACACCGCGACACGGCCTTCGCTTCTCCACTCCTCTTTAATCGTTCATTCTCCGAATCTCGCGAACATGCCCTACGTTTTGTATTCTAGCGGCAAAGGCCGTAAACCAACTGTTTTTTTTTAATGTCGAGAAGACTTCACGAATCGGAGTCCCGTTGATATTCCTATAATATCTCTGTCCCCTCAAAGTCAGCAATCTTATCGTTCACGTTAGAATAAATTGAACAGAGTGGGGAGGGAGGTCGGAACAGAGAGGCCTACTCTATTTGCAACTAATATTTGGCTCCTGTATAGCACGGGCGTGTCAGCGACTTTATGCATTATTCATTCCATTCCCACGATATACATTCAAGGATGTCGCGATCTTCATATTTCAAGTGTATAGCCAAAAAAAAAAAAGTAAACGAAGAATCATTGTCCATATCAAAGGACTTGCGTATGGATGGATGTTCGGATAGCCATTTTAGTTTTATTAATTTCTCCGGAAGAGCCGACGTTTCAGTCGTATAGTCCGGTTCCTCAGGACTCTGAGTCGTCGTCGATTCTTTAAGTATATTTTTTCCGCGTACTAGCGATGTGACACTTACGCGAGAGACTTGCAGAATATATTCGCAATTCTACCGGGTGCATCTCTACAGAAAATGATTATATAAAAAAAAAAAACAGCTCTTTCAAATAACATCTTTACCGAATAACAACTCTTTCGGAATACAAGCTTCCGGGAACAAAAGTCTACCGAATGAGTTAAGCATATCACGTGAAAAAGAGGACATTCGATAGGATGAAAAATTATGACTGTAATTAATCGGCTCTTCGCAAATCATAATGGTTATCAATATATATCGTGAAAATTGAACCCGTGTGTTTGAGATGCTGGCCTAACAAATAACTGAACGAGAATACGGCGGATAATATGATCGATCACACAATACTGCCAAGAAAGATTCCGGCGAAAACATTATCAGAGAAATCATTATTATTATTATTATTAGAGAAAGAATTTAGCGGAATGGATACTTGCGCAAGTAAAATATAGATATGTGAATTTAATATACTGTGAGAAATCGATGATTGATACTACGTGATTGGAATACCAAACAATTCAATATTATTACGATAGACGGAATATCCGCTGGGATAGCGCAGCAGCTTCGCGATGAATTCCTTCGACATAGCCAAAATCTCCTTCGCAAATTAGTCTGAGAATGCATTTCGCCGGTGGGCAAGGATCGAAAGCGTTGATTCAATGGAATTCATTCGAAACCCAAAGACCAAGGTTTCCATTAGTATAGAGTACACATTTGCTTTATAAATGTACATGTATACGTTCATTGAGGCTTGAAAATATCGACCATGAGAGAATACGAGACGAACGAAAAAAAAAAAGTCAAACAATATTATATTACGTACCCGACATATAGAACATACCACGGAATATTCGTTGTGGTTAGGCTCACTGAAAACTTGAAAATGGTATTCCTTTTGTTTCGAATCCATTATGGAATGGGCTGTAGCGACGTGCTCGTGCGTTCATCTTTCGCTTACTTTTGTTTCGTATTTTTTTTTTTTTTATTTCAGTTTAACCTGAACGAGACGCAGCCTGGCGGCAGTAACAATTTTTTTTTTTTTTTTTCATCTTCATGTCGATTATTGGGATCAGTTTTTTTTTTATATTCGTCTCGTTTTCGCGGTTACGATCATTATTCGGACTCTCAGTCACGGCTCCGATCTACGGTCTCGCATTTTTTCTCTCCCCGTATATCATCACGAGTACGACAGGGTATCTTTATATTGCTCAAAGTTTTTTATCCTCTGCGGTCGTCCATTTTTTTTATTCGCTCTCACGACGACTCGCTTACTTCGCTTTCTTCCTTCAATATTTCCAGGCAGACGACTCGGAGTCTCTCATCTTCCGGCCAAGGCTCCTTCGGTGCGGAGATTCAATTTTGTTTTTCGCAATATTCTATTGCCGGGAATCGAATGAATGCGATTTACGAGAAATATAGAAATGCAATTAAAACTTTCAAATGAATAGACACCTGCGGGAGATGGCTGGAATGTTCGTTACATCTCTGCAAAGACTGTCGATTCAGCGAAGCCCTTTGAATGTCAATAAACGCTTGTAATTTTTTTCTTCCGTCAGCGGTATTTTTTAATTCCAGATTGTCCTCACAAAGTACATTTGCACCGTATAAACTATACTGGCTGCAACGATTTTCAGACATTTTCAATTCCAGAGAAGGTTCGATTGTAGCCGGAAACACGATTTAAAAACAAATCGACTCGCAATTAAAAATTGTATTTGCGCGTTCTCCGTACACATACGATGGTGTAAGTTATAGTTTCAATGTCGTTGGTGGTTTTATTGATGTTTTACTCTGATCGTTTGAAGTACTCGTATTATTTCAGTGGTGTTTGGTAAAAAAAAAAAAATCGTACATTAAAATCCGAGTATATGAAACTGTATAATTGTTTTGTTAGATAATGATTTGTAATTCGAATTTCACAAAAATTCTACGTCAAGTCAAAATAATTGAATGAACCTTTTAGTTGCCCATATTTATCAGGTTAATAATACTGTTTTTTTTTTTCGGGATGAAACTTTGCGAAAGAATAGGATATCATTAGCAAATGCTTGATATTGAATGTGGCAACGAGATCCGCGGTACTATTCGAATTTTATAAAATTAGAATTTTTGTTTTTTGAAAAATCAATGCAACTTCACCGACTTCAATGAGCGAGTGAAAAGCAGATATAGTCGGTAAGGAATAAAGAAAAGGAGAAGGAATTGGAAAATTCCATCTTGCACATTGCTACCAGGCGTTTTGTGTGGGTTTAATCATCAATTTACTGCGATCGTGAAGATTATAACCCCCGAGGCAACTCGCGCTACGAGCTTTGTGCTCTCATTCGCTGTAGTTTAATTATCACATTGAATTAAGAAGTCAAATGACATTGATGCGGATAACAGCATTAAAAAAAAAAAAGGACGCGAATAACCGCGGGTTGATATTAACTGGCGAATGGTGTAAGGAACGAGCTGCAAATGAAAACTTGACCACTGGTTATTCATAATTTTTACACACTCAAAAAGTATCCTGTCGGGGAAAGTTAAAGCTGAATAATCTACTTGCTAATAGAGGGGCTCGGTAAATGTGAACATTTTTTGAGGAAACTATTTGCAATTTCAATTTGAATTTTCTTTCTCATATCATCTACTACGTTCAATCTGGAGATTTGTTCGAAATTTTTTCACGTTAGCAAAAATCATTACAATTTTGCTAAGTGACGTGTTATATCACCGGGTCATTAGGCATACGGACGATTGGAGGTTCGTTGTAGTTGCACCCTGTGCAACTGTCCATTTACATTGTCGTGGAAGGGAAGTGCGCACAAACGCTCGCATACGTCTCTGTCGAGAAACGAGAAAAGGGTCCGAAGGTATACCAGGCTTATCAGGACGACCTGAGCCACACACACGCGCGCGCGTGTTTCTTGTCCCTCTTGCCCCCTCGCTTTTGCGTCCCTTCATTCGCAATGACATAGTCCTCGTTCGTTTAAACGCAGTGACCATAACAATCGGGCGTTATAATAGATTTTAGTGGACGATAACAATGACGAGGGCTTTTCATTGGAGGGAAGCCATAAATGAATCTCGGGGGGGGGGGGGGGGGGGGGGATTTTCCTCACAAAAAGAAGGCATCGTTTAGCCAACTAACCGTTTGGCCATGACAATGGGATCGTTTTATCGTACGATTTCTCGGTCATCCATCGTTTCGTGCTCATCCAGCCCAGGTGCGTTTTCGATCCCGTCGGATATGTGGAAATATTGCAACCGACGAATCGATACATTTGCTTTGATGCTCCGAACTCTCACTCCAGTGCGATAATGGGAATTCATCTCGTGTGAATTTAAATAATTTTTGTTCATAAATTTCTTAAAATTATTTTTATTTTGTAGTATTTTTTGTGCATAAATAAGAAAATAATGTAAATTGACTAAAGATTGATTTTGCTTTTTGAATGATACCATTCATTCTTTTCTTATAAGACTATGTTGAAATATAAAATTTTTGTTACAAGACTTCGTTAAAATATAAAATGTTTCTTATAAGACTAGGTTAAAATAAATTTTAAATAACTTCCCCCGGACAACATTTATTTATTTATTACGCTTTGAATTCATTTGTCCCCCTTTTCTGGCCAGAAATCCAGAAGACTGCTAAATTTATTTTTGTTTTGCATTAGTAAAATTTTGAAAGAGACACTGAAATAAAATTTGTTCTGAAAAAATGTACGCTGTCACACGTTGCGTTTTTGTAATTCGCTATGAGCTTTGCCAATGATTCGTCGATGATGATTTTTGAATATTTACTTTGATGCAGAAAAATATGGCCACTGGAGCATACGAGTAATGAATAAATGGCTGCAGAGATGTTTATCGCACTTGGCAGACAAATGAACATGAGCTCAGAAAAATTTACGTAACATTCGGAACACGAAGTAGTGATGTGTTATCCAAGCTCGGGCATCATGAACCATATAACGTACATAAATATCTATTAGTCTTATAGCCCTATAACTGCCTATCTCGACTCACGGATGCTGAGCTCGCAATCGGATATACGACTTTTTTTTTTAGTGACCTAGCTGCAGAATAGCGAAAGAGACAACGAAGAGAGAGAGAGAGAGAGAGAGAGAGAGAGAGAGAGAGAGAGAGAGAGAGAGAGAGAGAGAGAGAGAGAGAGAGAGAAGTGAGCACAAACAATCGACGCTTATCTATGAGAGGCGCGCAAGCGGATAAAATTTTTATCGACACCCATTCGTCGTTGTGCTTTGCCGCTCATTCACCTGCGATCGGTGCACTACTTCGATAGTTTCATCCTACGTATATATTGCAGGAAATTTCGTTCAGTCATTGGCATCTCTGAGAATTTTTAGCCAGCACGTATGTGCTTGCTGAAGATAAAAGCATGTGAGCATGTTTTTATCTTTGTCCGATCAATATTTATGTTACGAAATAGCACAATCAGCGTACGAGTGGCCATTTACCGTAGTACAGGAAGCCCCGACGTTGCCTACTTCTATCCTCGAAGCTGCATCGAAAGTCTCCAATTTTCATGTAGATGGTGAATACGGCAAAGTGATTTCGTTCGGATATGGCTTTTGGGACCTCGATAAAGAGACTTACGATCGATATACGTATCAGCGGTAACGTTTCGGTGAATCTTATTCTCCGGCGAAGGAGCGTGTATGGCAATAATTCGTTTTAAACGCGTCTCTCAATAAGTCGCCTGAAGCTGTTATAAGCCGAGAAAAAAAAAATGGTTTACCCGTCAAAAAGCGAGACTGGACTTGGGTCAAGTAATTTTTGGATAGTAAAGTTGGTAGTAGACAAGTAAAATTGGTTTAGGAGTTGGCACTCAAACTTTGCATCGTTAGCCCCAGATAGCCCTTATTATTGAAAAATGTACATTGGGCATTTGAAAAAGTATTAATATCAAGATAAAAAACTGCATCAGTCTGAAAAACGGTCTGAGGAGATAATTTTTTCTTGGCCTCTGACCTGGGCACAGTCATTATATTGATACGAGCGCGATTGTTGAACGGATCTTCGTTCACGAATGGCGAGCTATATTATCTAGCCTCGGACAAGCCAGTTTCGATTCTCCTGTTGGGAGGGAAAGCTACGTTTGCTCATGGACTCGCCCTTTCTGACTTGGCCGAGTTTCCGCCACAGGCCAAACTGGATGCCATAAATCTCATGTAAATTCGGGCCGCTTGATTTGCAAGCACAATTCCAGGCAATTCTACGATCTCACGTCGCTCGAGGGTGCCAGCGCATCCTTTCCGGCTCTGTACTATTGAGAATCTTACGGAAGCTTGCTCACACGTTTCTATCGTCTCTCTCTCTCTCTCTCTCTCTCTCCCTCTCTCTCTCTCTCTCTCTCTCTTTATCTCTCGTTCTCTCGCCGCCTCTTTTCATTTGAGTACCAGTTTTTTTGCATCGTTTTCAACTGGCTGAATTGTTTTATTATTGTATCAATTTAAAGCGAACGGAAAAAATGTTCAAGCCAAACTTGGTTTCTTTCGAATTTTATCATCGGTATACTGATCATGAGAAAAGCATGCATATAATAATTGTGTGTATTGGATGTTTATCGGAATTTAAGGTATGTCGTTCGAACAAATATATTATTTGCTAGAAAATATTATTTTTTGAACATATATTGTATAATAAAAACAAAGATGCAAATTAAAATGCCCGTATTTTTTCCTTTAAAAGGAAACCAAATGTAATGAAAATTGTTGCTCGTATAGCGGGAGCTTTAATGCGCAAATGAAATTTGTTTGTTGTGTTCCACAGTGATCAGATTATGCAACTCAAATTTCTGAAATTTTAGGACTTGGGCTTTGGGCTTGCACGAAACCAGAGCTATCACATCTCCGCGGGTATAGAGTAACGTAAACTCCGTACACTGGTTAAATGAATAAACAATTCCTTTGTGAAACGAGAGAGAATAATATATTTTTAAAAACTGCATAAATGATGATTTAATATGTAGCGACGTGTGTCTTGTGCGGAGGTTGGCTGCTATCTGGTTGTGTATTTCTATTGTAAGTGCGTATGTATTTTCGGAGAAAGTGGAAGGCATGGAATCATAAAATACGAGATTTCTTGCTCTCTGTTCTTTCTCAAGTTTCTTGTTAAAAACTGAAGCCCTCGAATCTTATAGGGCGCCACAGTGAAGCTGACTAAACAAATACACTTTGTGAATATTTGACGATTATTTTGGGTCTTTCAAGATTTTGAATTTATCGAAAATTAATTTTGTGAACGGCATAAAATAATGAGAAAGCAAAGTGCAAGATTTCAATTCTCTACCTATTGAGCCAAAAATATCATCACTGCCTTAATAAGGAAATCGTGCATCCAGTAGTTCCAGTCTCTTCTACACACGATAATAAATCTTGCTCTTGATACGAAAGCTCTTACCGCATTTTCTTACGAAATAAACTAAGTTTACGAGGAATGCTTCTGAATGAATAATAATCTAAAACGATGATTTCTTCACAATGAATATATATGTTATATATATTTTTAACAACTATTTTCATGGCAAATAAGTTTGCATGATTAGTGATTCAAATGGTCATCTGATAAAGCTAGAAACTTCCAGAAACTTTCATATGACAATAAACATGTGCATGTCAGTGAAAATAACATGTGTGGACAAAACTGACGTCGCTCCCTCATTTTCTCAGTGCTATACCCGGTCTATCTTTACGCACGAACGTAACATGTAAATGCAATGGGGAGTAGGTGGATTGTGGTCGACTGCAAGTGGAAAAGGGAATGGGTTACGTTGGAAACGATGCACGCGTACAAACGCGAAGTGTCACGTCGAAATGGTTTGTAGTAATTCACGTTGGATCGCGTCGGTGTAAGCGACGACCGACCCTACTTCTCTCTCTCTCTCTCTCTCTCTCTCTCTCTCTCTCTCTCTCTCTCTCATCTGGCTGTTAGGTATAGTACACGTTAGCTCGTAGGCATATTAATGGGAGTCGCACGACGACGACGACGACGGTAGAAACGCTGACACCCACTACGTTAAGAAACCCATTAGATACCGTCGGACACCGGAGGCCACCGACACCATTCCCTTCCCCCCGCTCTGTATACGTTTTGCCGGACTATAAGGTCGAGAGTGCATTGTTTTCAGGAACGCTGAAATATCACCTCGTCGTATATGGTTGCATCAAGCGGGGACGACGAGTCGAGGACGTGAAAACGTCTCGCAAAGTTAGCGTGCTTCGGGTTTGCTGTATTATAGCTCGTCGCAAGCACAAATATTCGTTTCCGTCGGTTTCAACTCGATTCGTCTTGCGTGCGTGCAGACCAGACAATCCAAGGCCAAGAGAGGTCTCTAAAGGATCAATAGCAAAGATAGTAGAATCGAGAGAGAGAGAGAGAGAGAGAGAGAGAGAGAGAGAGAGAGAGAGAGAGAGAGAGAGAGAGAGAGAGAGAGAGAGAGAGAGAGAGAGAGAGAGAGAGAGAGAGAGAGAGAGAGAGAGAGAGAGAGAGAGAGAGAAAGTGAGTGAGTGAGGGAGAAAGATCTTCGGTATGATCAATATTGATTACAAACCGAATAAAACTTTTCGATACAGCACTGTTTGATTTTAGGCATGCCTAACACTTCGATCCAGTACTCATTGATTTTGGGCATCCATACAACTTGAAAATTTAGCAACATATGATCATTCGATTAAAGTTGTTTCTCTGCCATAGCAGCAAACATGGAATATTGGCATTAACGTTGTTGGACGGTAATAAGTCGGCTAATGTATGAGAGTTTTCTATTTCTAAAACCAGCTGCATACCCCGACCGGGCCTTCCAAATGGCTCGAGAGATGGGACATTTATACTGTACATACAAATTCATAATATGGTTTACGGAGTGAACATCGAGAACGAAGCTCTTTGTCGTAATATAACGGGCATATGCCATATAATATCGATCTTGTTCCTGGGAAATACAAGATCCGTGTATCGCTTAACGCTTTAGCCACAAGTGCGCGCAAAAAAAAAGCCGCATGCAGAGGCGGAAGTTTGCACATAAGTGGTATGTACCACTACAGCGAAACCTCTCACCCGGAGTGGCCGCGGAGGGATCAAGCGCTTTCATACTCGAACACGAGGTGCGATCTCGTTGATGCGATCGCGCACACTGGTGGAAAACACGAGATTTCAACACTGCGTCGGTAAGATGGTGGATCAAGGTGGAGAGAGATCAACCATTGATAACCGGATGTACTGCACACCACAGGAGGCGATAGCAACAGTTGAGTAACAGTTAACATTTTTTAAGTTCGATCTAAAAAAAAAACAACATATGTTATGTCGCTGTACTTCTAGCGCATGTTCCAAGTGGTCATGCACAACATACTCCCGCTGTGGAGACTTCTTCAGAACGCACAGTTGTCTTCATTTCGAGGAAATGCTGGAATAATCATTGAACCGCGTGGGCAAGCTCCGTCCCACAATTTATAAATTTACTTGCTGCTACTACTATTTACGTTAGAATGCAGGAATTTTGGATACTAAAATATAGGCAAAGTAGCCTCTGTTAAAAGTGGAACCTGCACGCGTTAGTTTATACTGAATGGTCGAAATGTGATGCGTAGAAAGGGGCAGAACTTTCCGAAGACCCGTTAACTATCGATAAGGGGCGAGAGAGGGTTTTTTTTATTGTATTTTCATGCGTGTCAAAGATCGTTTTGTCCAGCTGTAGTAGTAGGAGGTTGACTTAGCGGGGGTGGTTCGATTGGGATGACTTTGGGCACCGAGGGTGGTTCTTATGTAGAGTACGGGGCATGCTTAGGACCAGCAGAAGCGTTGGTCTTTAAGCCGCTAGTGGTGAAACACCGGGAAGCAGGTCTCGTTTCCCATCAAGTTTGCGGTAAGTTCAAACGTCTTACCTCTGCTCGATCTATATATGGTCCGAGAGGCATTATTCACGTATCGCACAAAGGAAGAACGATGCAGTGATTGGCCTTTATAAGAAGACGACAAAAACTACAGTGGTTGGCTCTTGCTATACTGGAGGTGATTCAGTGTAAAGAAACTACCGCGATCACTGGGAAAAGGGGCGATGACCAACGACTGCATATCGCTTATCCCATACACGCGCAGCTCGACGTGAAGTATTGGCGCGTATCCTCGATGGCATAAACTATATAACTACCAACATCGCTCTCGCCTTTGGCCTCGTGGTAACCCTTTTGCCTCGCTATCTCTCTCTCTCTCTCTCTCCCTCCCTCTCGTTGATCGATATGCCTTACACGTCGTTTTCGCGGTATTAGAGCATTGAAATTCACTCCCCGAAGCTATGCCTCCGAAGAAATAGTACGCTAGTAGCGTCCATAAAGTACACGTAACTCGTTCTATCCCACTACTACATTATACTACTTTTGTCTCCGTCTCTTCCATAACTGGATAGGGCAATCAGTCGATCCGGCACGTATCAAAAAAAGAAAAACCTCTAATGGTGGTTCGAGTTATACAGTATAAGGCTTAGAAATGTTATTCGCATATCAAGTAAAATTTACGAGTTTGACGTCATTAAACAGCTTATTCTAATTCTTTTATGATTGATAGTACCTGCGGCAAATTCAAAATGTATTATTCTCGTAGAGTCAACGACGTATAGAGTTCACTATGGCTTATCTAAACACGATTCTTGTATCTACAATAACAAAAATTGTCAATCGATTTGCTCGATAGACTTGTTCATTGTTGGAATATAAAGTAATTCTACGTACGGGATTATTTGACGGTCGGATTATTTATCACTTGGAGACCACTAGAATGTTAACGAGATAGCAGGTCTTCTATCGCTGCGGGCTTCGGGGCGAAGCCTAGTGAAGTGCGATAAACGTGGAATGTAGGCGAATCGTCGATATGTCGCGTGGTATACAGTTGTATATCACTCGAAAGTTGAGTGTCCAGTTTTAGCAATATTTTTATATGATTTTTGTCGAACTTTCGATATATACTTTGGGGATTATCGCGCATACTTTGTTAGAATTTATCAAATTCATATCTAGCGAAAGAAAATAATTATTGCTGCTATATCAAGTAACTCCTTCGTCGAGTACATAGCCGTAGTTTTACCGACATTTAAAAATAATCAAACAAACAGTCCCGTAAACAACGTATAGAGAAAAATAATTTTTTCCTCAGCATAAACAAAATTTCTAAGGCTTACAATCCAAAAATGTGAAGAAAACATTGATCGCTAATGTATTTGGGAAAAAGGATGAATAGCATTAGCATAATTCCGCGAACATCCTGCCCCGGTGAGGACTATGCGAAGGCGAATAAAGCCCGCGAAATTCTTCTGGCGAAAGTTTGACAGGCGCCAGCGCGCGATTTTCAGTATTCTCTATATATATTTATAACGAATATATATGTGTGTGTGAACAGCTTCCGTTGGAATAAGGGGGGCATGCGCAGCGTTCGGCGTCTCGAGCAAGTACGATACTCGTCGCACCCTCTACAACCCTTGCATCTCGCGCTCCCTCTCATTTTAACCAATGCAACGGTAGACCGCGCGGAAATTCTCCGCACGTTCGCACTTAACCGCCGACTATCCGAGTGGCAGCTTCGGGCTTACGGTCGCAAAAAAGCTCGTCAAAGCTCGTCTCGTTGTCGCTAATCGTCATCGTCATTCTCAAACATTCACAAAAAAAAAAAAAAAAAAAAAAAAAAACGTGCCAGTCAAGAAAAAGGAATGCTAGTTAATTCAATCAGCGTGATCGAGCGCGTGTCCGCGCCACGGTCCCTAAACAGCATAATACTTTGATGTGCATTGCTATCATGATAAAAGATCGCTCGTGTTTATGAGAAAAATAAAGAGGAGGAACGAGAAAGAGAGAGAGAGAGAGAGAGAGAGAGAGAGAGAGAGAGATAAAAATTCGATGTGAGTGCGTCTTTGATGAAGTTGCTCGGAATTCGAATGATAATCCTCCATAATATTCCCACCATATCGACTACTCGAATAATTTTCTCGTATCCCCTCGCGTGTATATGCGCGAGTGTGATGATGGGTGAACTGTTGTAAAATAAAGTACGATAGTCGATTCATGGGACAAAAAAAAATACGGATAATTCCAATGTGACTTAGAAACGTGAACAAAAATTATAAGCGAAAAAAAAAACAAAATATTTGTTACGAATTCAAGGATAATTGGAATTTTTCTTCACAGCTACACATATTATTTTAGTTCCTGTTGTCGCGCATTCGGTGAATACGACACGCGCTTGATGCAAAAAACGATTAACGCATCGATGATTGAATAATTCAAGACAACGAAAAAAAAGAGAGTAATCTCGTGTTTCAGGATTGTTCATTTTTTTCCCACTATTTATTCAAACTTTTTTCTTGAGCTTGCGAAGATCGTTGCAAAATAGTGAAATCTTGTTTTTTTTTTTCTTGGGCAAAAGTGTCGCGTCAATTCATCACGTGGTTCGAAGAAAGAAAGTGAACGCGGTGATATAGCTTCACGAGGACCACGTAAAGAGACGAAGATTCGAAGGAATAATGAACAAGTGAAAGGGAGAAAGTGTTCCAATTTGCGAGAGAATCGTTAAAATAGAAGAGATTACATTTCGCGAGAAACTCGATGAAAATAGAGTGAAAGCTAGAGCTAACTAGAAAGAGTATCGAATATCTTTACATTTAATTTAATTTTCGTTTTCTCCTTATTTTACACTCGCACATGGCATTTATTTCTTTGAACTCGATAAACGCATTTTTCGTCACAGCGTTTCGACGTTTCTGCGAAAAATTCAGAGTCAAAAGTGTCCTTTTGTTTTTTTGTTTTTTTTTACGAGTAAAGTAGCGACTGATGTGTAAGTATATTTTGTCTTTCGTTGAGATATAAGTTTGTGTTATCGTTATCATTAGAAGGACGATATCTTCTTAATACTCGAGGGAATATTTAAAGGGTGAACTGGGATGTGTGTGTGAAAGAAAAAGTTTTGGCGAATTCGAGGCTATCTGTGCAACACGTCAGGGAGACTAAAGAGTGTGTGTAGTATAAGTGGAGGGCTGAGAGAGGAGGAAACATCGCGATAAATATGGTGATGAAGATGGCGATAATCGGGCCTGCCATGTGGAAATTATGGAGCATCGGTTATCTCCTGAGGGTCGTACTTGGTAAGTTTTTCCCTGTGCGACACTTTTTTATCCTCTCGTTTTTTTTTTCCTGACAAAATCGTATGAATCTTGTGCTCGGAAACAAACGAATTTATGCGACATCTTAATTCGTCATACGGTGATAGGAACAATGAAGTTTTTTGCGTGTGAAATTGTTTTTGGAGCAAATTGTACGAATCCTCGATGCCCAGCAATATTATTCGGAGCTTCGAATTGACATCAGTGCATGGATATTTTTCATTACATAGCCATTTTCTTAGACGGATTAAAGCTATCATCGTTGAAAAATACGATTGATTTTTTATTGCTCGAGTCCCAATTATTTATTACAGAGAAAAACCATGATTGGACTTTTAGAATACAATGAACAGGACAATATTCAGGTGAAATAGTTGTGAAATACGATTGGACTAATACGTGTGCTATTATACGTCATAGAGCATAGCTCATAGAACGTAGCACTTAATTTTTTTTTTTTTAATTTGTTTCAACCGAAACATCGGAGATATCTCCACTGGGTCGAGTAATCCCTGCGTTGCACCGGTCTTCCATAGATCAAAAGTATTTCATGCGGCATTAGGAAAGTTTTTTTGGCCGGGAAATTGTTGGGAGTCCTTTAATTTTAAAATGGCCGAAAAAAGAAAATTCAAAAGCGTAGCGTTGATATCAAGATTTTTAGAAAACTTTTTTTCATTTATTTCCGCAGAATTACCGTTTGAGAAGTAAAAACAGGACAACGTCCTTGGACGAAAATGACCGCCGTAAAGTGGAATGTCCCATATATTATACCGATTATCAAAGTTGATAAGTACGGTAGTAGATTAAACTGTATGTATATAGTACGTATATAAAAATACATAGACAAGTTTATGTATGCAATGACGAGTGATCGCGTTGTTCGAAGCACTTAGAATACGATCTAGTCATTCGCTCTCCATTTTTATTTCATTCTCTGAACGATAAGATGTGTATCTAAGACGAATTTTTTAAGTTTTTAGCGGCAAGGACGATTATTTGGCAGTGCACGGTATCAGATGTATATACTAGATAAATATATATATATATATATATTTCACGAGTGACGGCGCGAAGTCACGAGTTTGCCAGGTAAACGGATGACGGAGACGTTTTTCGACGAGCGCACGCATGCAAAGAATTCCATTGCGAATGAATTCATCACTATTGTATGCGACTTCGATATTAATGCTGATTGCACGTACAAAGATACGAGTATAGAATGCTCTTCGATGGCATTATTCTCACAATTTTTTACAAGCTCAATTTCATACTACACACAGAGAATGACTTCGTAGTCCAACTTTTTACTGCTTTTTACCACAACTTTGCTGCGTATGCAGACGGGAGCGATTTAAAACAACGAAAAGATCGAACCTTTTTTTTCTCGTTCTCGTTTTCTGTATCCAACTCGTTACCCCCCCCCCCCCCCCCCCCCCCCATTTCTACAATCAGGAATAAATTTGACGCCGAATAAAAAATAATTTAAAAAAAAACGATTTTTTTTAGTCAGCAGTGAATTAAATTGCGGCTGGTGGTGGCGGTAAAGCGTCGTGCCACTGGTGAGATGAAAAAAAAGTGCGTTGAAACGTTTCTCTTGCTGTAAGGGAGGGGGAGAGAGGGAGGGAGGGAGGGAAATGAAAAAAATCGACCTCCTGTTGCACACCCCCGAGGACCCTCCATTGTCCCGTAATTTATTGGTGGATTTTTGTTTTAAGCTGTATGAAGTTTTATATTTTAGCCAACTCGTATATATCTATGCGTATCTGTATGTATATACGGTAGGCGTGTGTGTATGAGTGTATCTCGTATATTCGAAGGTTTCGGTCGCAGGCCAAATTGGGAATAATTTTCGGTGAATACGCGAGCTCGTGTGCTATCGCGAATATAAATGTAGACATGCACATTTATATTTCGAAATGGAGGATAGAAGCCCTCTCGTTTAATATAAACAAAATGCCTGTGTCGCAGTGCTCTCGTCGATTTCTGACAGAGATCCGATAATTGAAAACTTTCATTCATCAAGCCAGAATACATTCATTTTGGTGCAATTAATTTATCGTCCAATGAAACATTTCAGTGAAATATAAAATATATATGTATGTAAGAGTAAAAATGCACGAGACGAGTAAAAATAAATTGATCTCATTCCGTTAAATTCAACGACAACCTGTACAATATACAATGAGATTACAGAAATTTGGATGAAATTACTAGCGAGAAAGTATGTGCAATTTCAACGGCCGAGGACGAGAGGAGTATGTAAAAAAAACTCTTGCCTAAGACTCTTTTATGTTTTGTGGATTATTCAACATAGTCAATTGAGTTTCAACTAACTCAATCGCTTCCTAATTTTTGATGGCGAGAGGAATAGCGCTGTTCTCGGAAGCGAATAAATATTTGACAAATTTCCTAACAGAAAATATTATTTAAAGGCTATCCAGAATATCTCTAATTTTACTTCCCAAATACGTGATGTGGATTTATCCAACGCTTGAACTTTTTTTTCGACAATTCAGAGCAGTTTTGTATTGAAATAATGAGAGCGCCCTGAAGAAGGTTTTCGGATGCATTGCGATCGAACCACATTCTCCCGGAATTACCAAATAAAATTTTCTACCATCAAATATCAAATTTTTTTTCGCGTAAATCGTCGTAATTATCGTTTGAGCAAACTAATTTGAACCATATCTTTTTCTAAAATAACGAGCATCGCTGTTCATATGAGCTGTAGGAAGCATACTATCTTTTTCAAGAATATAATACTTTTGACGATGAACAATTGCATAATCTTCATAGACCTATTTGAATAACGAAATAGACATCCTAAGGGAGAGTCAGAGGTGGCCACTACCATGGCAGTCCTCCTTTGGCAAGTTTCAACAGGTTGTGTGAGGTGCATTGTACGGCTCTAATTGAATTTGCTTAGCTCGCCACATTGCATGTTCTATCTCCCCCACTCTTAAAGCACTTGGTAAACCGCTCTCTTGCCACATGACCTGACCGTGTCGATTACATATGGATTACTCGGTTAATGGAAATTATTGCCATGGCAACTCTCTCCTTCTCTCATGGCAATTCTATAAGAGAGAGAGAGAGAGAGAGGGAAACACACACAGGCTGATCTTGACTGATGTTATATGAACTCGGAGTATGAAATCTCCTCCGGGAGTACCTTTCAACGCGTGAATATCAAATATTTGCAGAAATTCTACACCAGGCCAAACCTTTCATCCTTTGATGAAGTCCGAATTATCTACAAATCGGCAAGCTTAGGATGAAATTTTTGGATAAATTAGCAGGTATTTGATAGATTATTTGATACAAATGAGATCCATTTGCCAAATTTCATTAAGTTTTATAAATTTTGTTCAGGCCAAATGATTTTTTTGTATTCCAAGACTCATTTGTTTTTTTTTCGCGAAAAAACTTTTTTTCATCGAATTATAAAAAGTAATAAAGTTAATAATTAAAATATAATATTCTACATGTCTCTCAACTACCTTATGTCAGGACATATCTCTACGTACGATTGACTGTGAATATACTTTTTACAATATGATACTATCAATTTCGTACATACGGTCTAAGATTTTGGTGAACGTACTTCATTAAAATAATTTAAATTCCCAGTTTCCTTTCTTCATAGTAGGGGAGAGGTCGAATTTTCTACAGAACCGAACGATTCGATCTGCAGAGAAATAAAAAAAAAAAGCAAGATTCAATAAAGACACTTTTAATTCAGCTTCGATTCTGAATAAAAAGTCTGATTTTATTGAATCTTGCTTGCTTATTTCACATCATTACATGATCACATTACAATCGATCAACAAGAAATAAAGTATATTCGATAAGAGTGAGAGAGAGAGAGAGAGAGAGAGAAGAAAGACCCAGAAGGGACATTGGTAATGTTCGGTAGACCTATGATTGTGTAATATCTAAATTCAGAAAAAACTACTGAAAATAATGAAAAAAATTCGGATAGTAAGATGTGAAAACAGAAAATATGAACAAATGCTCAGACGATGGAAAAGAAAAAGTAGTACAAGACGAGAAATGTTGTCCAACCATGTATTTTGTGTCCTGAATTTTATTATTATTTTACAAGACTATGGCGTATCACGACTTTCGCGAGAAACCGCGTTCGTTAATGAATAAAAGGGTATTGTGGTTTGAAAGCACGAGGGTAGAAGAAAAAAAAACAATGTTTGCGATCGACTATCCTGAACGTCATGCATGTCTCTGGCAAGCGAATAACAGCGATAGAGAAAACAGAACGATTCTTGTAAACGGGTGCCTCTCGTCTCCACCCAAGTGGATTCGAATTTCATTTCTCTTTTATTTTTGTGACAAACGTCGGGTAACTCGTACATGCTGCGGATGCACTGTATTCCTATACAGTATGTATTGCTAGCTCTTGCAAGGAGCATTGTTATATTTCCAGAAACACAGGAAAACTGGATTAAACGAGAGAGGAAGGAAAAAATATAAACTCCAATAACGCGAAGCGTCGGAGTGCGTAATCCAATTGTGATAGAGACGCAAAGATGACAACGATTGACAAGAAAAAGAAAAGTATATCGTTTTTTTTCCTCTTTCTTTTACTCGAATTTAACGACAAGCAAATGTCAAGTGCGTTACGCGATTGTAGCTCCAGGCAGCATCGAAAAAATCCTGTACTGTATATTCAACTCTTTGCATTCGTAAGCTAGTTTATTCAACTCAGTTTGTGTCGAAAAGTTTTTTTTTTTTGCTTTCAGCTAGAATAAATTCGAGCTCAATGACGATCAGTCGAAGGCCCTGCAGGACAAAAATATGATAAAAATCTCAGAAATCTGAGAAAATGTGATAACTCATAAAATTTCGTCCTTCCACGTGTACATAGACTTTTGAGAACAGAATTATCAATGTATACATTATAAAGCGTGGACCATCAGAAGAGGTCGCGGATTAACCACAGAGTCGTCAAGGGTGTGGCTGGATAAGTGATCTTCTCGTTATTTGTGGATAAATTTATGAGCAGCAAGGCAGTTCATCGGTGGTTAAAGAAGCAAGAACGAGAGCGAGAGGGAGTAAAAAAAGACGCACGGCTACCGTGGGTATTGGGTATGTTGCACTCCAAGCTTTACATACTAATTGCCGGGACCCTATAAACTTTCGAGAGTGCACTCGAGAGGCGCGGGTTAAGGAGAAAAAAACAGAAAGTAACCTCGGGTGGTTCGGGGGTTCAATGAGGTAACGGACGAGAAGGCGTACTCCTAGTGGTAATTTTGCCAGCAGAATAGACGAGAGGATCCGCGAATACAGGATCTAGAGGTACCGAGAGAATCGAGAGAGGAATTAAGCTTGGTGGAAAACGAGGTATGAAGGAGAAGAAAAGATAGGAGACGCGAAGAAGAAAAAAAAAGGAAGCTTCAACACGCGAATACCGCCTCAGTGCATTTGTATATTTAAGTGAGAGTGAGTGTAGTGTATCTGAGAGAGTAAGAGAATGGGGAAGAGGTGAGGATAAACGCGGGAAAAAAATTGAGAGAGCGAGCGCGAGAAAGAGGGTTAGAGAGTGGGTTGCAGGAAAAGAAAAAAAAGGGGCGAACGATCCCTCGAGTATTGAAGCGATTTATGAGATCGTGCTTCGCTGCCACCGAGAAACTTTGTACCTGCGGGATAAACGGTACAGAAATTGACCCTTAAAATATACCTATGTAGATTTAAATCCGAGTACTTGGATTATCATATCGCATCATTCCTTTGGATCTTCACGTCAGCGGAATTGATTTTTCAATAAGAGAATATTCCGTGGGAAAATATCCCTCATTTTCTCAATGTAATTCGTCTAATTTGCTCGGCAAATTTTTCCGCTACTTCAGGGACAAAAGGATATTTTTTATACGGGTTGTAAAATACTCAAACTTTCGTAAAAATTTCTTGGAAAAAACTGCTGATGTATCCGAATAAGTTTTAAAATTTATTCATAAGCATATGAAATCACGACGCTTTTGATTTTTTTCTTATCAAATTGGCATTTCTTAATTTGTAAAAGAATTGAAGAAAATAATTTTTTTTTTTCAATCGAATGAACAAACTATTAATGCATAGTGCATCGTGTGTTGCTGACGTTCGACTAGAATCGGTCACACATTGGAATGGACTCGTCAGCTGGTAAACGCGCGCGAGAAGTTATTCGTGCGTATGCGGCTCGCGATAATACGTTTTATTTAATTATACAGTAAAAATACGTAGCAGAGTAAGGTCTGCTGTTCGTCGTTATTGGATGCAATCACGCTCGATGATCCGGATAATTAATATTGCGGTGCTCGTATTGTTCGTCGTTTGGCGAATTTTGACTTTCAGCGAGCATACAAAATAATATACGAAGTTCAGGTACGATGAGTATACGATCAGCTCACCTATCGACCCTGTTACCTGATTATTATTTCATCATTTTCGTTGACAAAATTATTCATGAAGATAATGGAAGTTGTAAGGCGAGCTTTTGTAGTCCATTGATGAGTTGTTTTTTTCGGTGCATAAAGTGTGTACTTATTTAGGGTGAAAATTTTTTTCGAGCTCATTGATAGAGCTCTTTAAAAACTTGAAATTTTAAAAACTTTTAAACTTTTAAAAAGTCTTTAAAAACTTATATATTTAGGGAATTATCATGCACACATTTTTTTCATATTATTTTCCAATTTTTATCACTGCGCCAAGCAATGAGATAAAAAAGCTTTCGGCAGGAATATTTCTACCGGGAAGTCGAACCGTTAATTGTTACGTATTACGTCACTCATCATCAACTCGGTTTCCAAGGCAACGAGGCTTCATCGCGGTACTATATAATATACTATAACGTCAACGACAACGCCCTATGTGATTTCATTAACCTCTGTAATTCAATTGACCGACGTAACCGGGCGTAACCATCCTCCGTCCAGCAGCACGAGACCTTTCGCGTCCCTCGTCTGCTCAGTTCTTCTCTCGTTCTCTCTTTCTCTCTACTGCTGCTCCTTACGAGGGAGAAATTATCCCCACGTTGAAAAGATTAAGCTTTGAGCGCTGTTCGTAAAAAAATAAAGGCGAAAAAAAAGAGTTCGAGACCGTTGAAGTGCACTAGTCACTTCGAAAGGGCTCTCGATTATAATTTTTAACCGCGAAACTTTGCTGTCAAAAAATTTCTCTTCGCTCGCAAGAAATATCTCATTTTATCGTTTCATTTCACTCGAATGAAAACGATAAAGTGAAGTAAAGTAAAGTCTGTCGAAGAGAAAGCAAGAGTGAAGATTTTTCTTCGCTGCATCCAGTCAAGATATATTCAATGAATAATGATTATTGATTACGTCTAGACTTCTTCAATTAGAGTTTTTAAATGACAAAAAGGGAACTCTCATCCTCTTATTAATCTTATGTTTCAAAGATCAAAGCATTCTTGATCAAAGAATGATATTCATAATGCAGGTGTAATTTGTCGATGACTTAAGAATGTGGATATGCTTGCTCCAAGAATATATGTAAGCTTGACTTGAGATTTTGTTTTGAATTAAAACATCGATATTCGTTCGATCGATGGGATACGCGCTTCAATATTCTCAAGCGGCATATTTTTATGCGGCTAATTTTATTAGACATCGTCCTTTAGTACTGTCATAAGCGGAATCTTCATTATGTCATTTATCTTCATCGTAAAGAGCTATAGCAAGAGACAATATCGTGCTTACTGTAAGTAAGTTTGTACTGCATCATTTCACATTGAATCATTTTGAAGTAGAAAAATGAATAGTACAAGAGATACGATAGAATAGAGCTGAGTAAATGCCAGCAAGTAGTAAAAAAAAAAAAAAAAAACACAACTGGACCAACGAGCTCTTTCCTCAGCGCTGACTATGATTTGATATAACTCGTCGTGTTTTTTTTTGTTTCTGTACTTTATGCATTTAGTTTAACGATTATGCAATATATCGTTAATTATAGGTTGCTCGGGCGGATAGAATAAAATTTTATTTCTATATGTGAATGCGTTGAGTTCTATCGAAACTGCACTTTCGAGGTGACTCGAACAAACGTATATGTGGATGTTTTAATAAAACTCACATTCCGAAATTTATCTCACTTGTCGAAACTACGTTGTATCATACGAAATATATGATATATCTCATTAATTGTACTGAGAGCACATATTTCATTCGTAAATGCATATAACTGAAAAGGATTGCTCGTTAAATTGTACTAAAATCTGCTCAAGCGTGTTCGCATATAGCGACACACGTATTCCGCATGAAATTTAAAAAATATAGAATAAAAGCTTTTAAAAGCTTTTTTTTATATCCCGCACGATGGAGGCTCAGCAGTAGTGACGAGAATCAAAAATAGATTTTTCTGTAATTTCGAACGCATGGAATTTTTTTTTCCTTTTTTTTTTTTTGGTGAAATGAATAATGATGTCCATCGGCGTAGAGATAAAAAAAAAGTGCAACGTAGCGTGTACTTGTTCTGTGTACGTGTACTGTTTTTTTAAATCTTTGAATAATTTTTTTTAAATTTATTATACTAGTTTTAGACAAAAAGTTACTAATTAAAAATTATGGACTGGAAAAATTGACGTTAAAGAATTATGAATTGTAAAATTAATAACGGTAAAAAAAATTATCAAAAAAATGGCTTTTGTCCCGAACACAACTGGTATCATGAGTGATGCGAGTGCATACCCTCACACATACGTATCCAGCCTTAGAAATAACTGCGTACTTTCAACCTTTTGAGCGCCATACTAATCCATTTTTATCCGTATTACGCTATACCTGCCCTCGTAATATATAAATGGATATTTCAAGAAAGATATATGTCTAACCCAAGCGACCAATTTAGCAGGCGTTTTCAAATTCATTCAGGGATAATCAGCATAGACTGAGATTAATTACGTTTGAATTTAAATTAAAAAAAAAAAACTTTACTCATTTAATTATTAATCCATAATCTGGAAGACGAAATCTGCATTTAAGGTTTTGTGCAATATGACCGATGATACCATAAATTGTAAACAAATTGGTCCGAAGGTATCTTGAGTTTTGGGGAAAGGAGCTGAATCTCATGGGCTGCAACCATCGATTCAATGTTCTGTAAATTTTTTTATTTTTCTCAAAAAGAAAACCTAACGCAACTTTCAAAAAAGTTGAATTTACGAACTGGGATGAGAATATAATGAGGTCTGAGCGGGATACAAAATAAAATATTGGGAGCTGATAAACGTATAAGGTATGTTTGTGCGAATATTTAGAATTTCATTCAAAATTAAATCTAACGTTTACGCGACAATTTGCAAATTTTCTTTGATGAAAAAAGAACAGCCCAGAGTCTGCGAAATGAAGAGGAGCTCGGAGAGATGAGTGGGCGGATCAGGTGTGCTCCTGCTAGCTCGGAAAAAAATCCATTAAGCTCTTTGCTCTGCGGGAGCTTTTGCTTAGTCGAGATGCTTGCACAAACGTTTGAGCGTAGTCAGTACCTGTTTTTTTTTTTTTTATTACTCTGAATATCTCTCGCTACCCTATATACTTTAATAACTGCGAAAATTGAGAACGAATGGAATACGAGAGAATACAGTTTGGGATTTTTAATTAATGCGAGTCTTGGATGGATCATCCTTTGGAATGGATGAATAACGAATTTACATTTTATTTACCGATTTATTTGATGCAATCCATTTTTTTTTAGTCAAAACAAATCTATTAAACCAAAGAAAATTCATAATAAATTAAAAAAAAAAAACTTATTACGTAGGTAATCGAGCAAGTTGTAATGCTGTGATCAAGTACATTTTTATTCAATTCAAATTAGTTAATTTTTTTACTCAGATTTGCTGATTTAAATGCGAACAATTTTTTTCCTTGGTGTAATGAAATAATTTTGTTTTTCCAGCTGCAAGAAGTTTTGTTGTTGTTGTTTATAATTCCCATATTAATTTGCATATGTGCAAATGTAAATATGCATATGTGAATTCAATCAAATTTTCACGAAATTATATAGATGCAATCTTTGTCGTATCAGCCGACAGCACAAATTGACAAAATTCGGTAAGATATAGCCAGCTGCAACGTCCGGGTTTACCGGAGTTTCCGTGGGAGTAGCTGCGGGAAACAGCCCGAGGGATTTTCAGGGAATTCAATGAAATATGAAAATTGGAAAAGGTTAAGGGTTGTCGGATATGTAATCTTCGAGAGACACCGTACAATTGTAAAAACTAAAAAAAAAACCTTTTTCGCCATCATTGCTTAGCAACGATTCTTGGCTCGTTACGCAAAGAGAGAGAGAGAGAGAGAGAGAGAGAGAGAGAGAGAGAGAGAAAGAGAGAGAGAGAGAGAGAGAGGGAGAAAGCGAGAAAGACAATATAGGGGAGAGTCACGATGGAGCGTTCCGGACCGATGTGATGGACGTCACTGAACCGTCGAATAACCCCCCCGGGGGTCACGTGCTGTCTGTAATGCCGATGTGGCAGCACGATTACAAGCACGAGTATCGCATCAGCGGGAGGAAATGTGGGTGGTTCACGAATCAGGAGTAAGAGGATGAGGAGGATCGAGGGAAGGGAGATTAATTAATTATTATGCTCAATCGGTGAGCCGTCGCCAGCGGCGACCACGCGCTCATATACGTGCGGATGCACATACATATATCCGGCGGCGATACAATACAGCACGAAAAGGCTCGTACACGAATGTGTTCGGTTTCCACAGGAAAACATCAGCTATTGGGATTTCCGCGCTGGATATAATTTGACTGTGTAGCATGAAGCAACAACGAAACATCGACCTCTGTATCGAAATCGCCAGAGCTTCGTTAAATCGGCTCGGTTGGCACGCGCGCGCGGAGTTCGCTGGCCTCGTTAAACGGCGCACAATGATACCGACGATTATTATGCAATGGAATCCGTGAAATACATGCGAGAATAGAATTGTAGGTTCTCGTTTTTGGATCTCGCTCGATATCATTGTTATCATTACCGCGGCATGGCGAGGGAGAAGGTGGGAGGGAAGGCGGTGGGTGACTATATAATCTAAAATTGTTATGATAAATTGCGGTTTAGGAAATCGTGCACAGCATGAATGTTGCGCGTATTAGAAACGGGCCGTTTGGCAGAGAGCGCATTGCACAGTCCAATTATCATTTATTGCAGTAATCACAGCTACTTATACACATATTGCATGAATAATTTTAACTCAATCGATCATATGTATATGAATGACTTTGGCCATGAGGAAATTTCCGGATTTGACGTCAAAGGCAGACTGATGTGAACAATTACGGTATACCTAAATGAAAATAGTTTTGTGATGAGATATTATATATATCATGCGGAGTCACTCCGTATATAACTTCAACCACAACCTACCATGCATCATCTCATTTTGCTCTGAAACATCAGCTTATGCTAATATGGTTCATGGAAGAGCAGATTGGGTAGAACAGTTTTTTGAAAAAAGCAATGCATTTTGGAATTGTTTTTTTTTTTTTTTTAATTGGTTTTCGTTCAGTATCTCGCGGCTGGATTGCGCTACAAGATTTTCGGATTTCTCATTTTATAGTAATCATACGGACTGTCATTGACAGTACTCAATCTCAATCAACGCTATTCCATCAATTTCTCAATTATTTAGGGGGCCATTAAATGTGAATATTGTTTACGAGTTCATGTCAAGCCTAAATAATATATTGGGGTCGTTACATTTTGTAGAGGGCATTACGATTGTAGAGTCATAGCGTGTCAAAACGCATTTTTGCAGATGCATATAACTTTTAGAAAAATGTATTTCCTGCGTATATACCTTTTCCAGGTTTTTACGTTCTCCTCTCTTTTATTCACATTTCCATTTTATTTCTAGTCCACCCTCTAGAGCGTTGTCTACAACCCCAATCTACCTAACAACCCCTATACTGTATCGTATATTTGGGCGAGAACATAATGAAAGTGGGAAAAACTTGGCCAATACGTCGCGGTTTTAAAAATTTCCGGTGGTTACTACGAGTAACACCCCCATTCTTCGGAAAATTCACCTCTCACTCAGCAATTATCGTACTGTTGAACGGTCACCCATCAAAGTAAACGATATGACCTATGCTGCTTAAGATGGGAGACCACCAGAAGAGGGTGCCGATCGCGTATCTATCACTATGTCGGTCACGGAAGCGATCGTATAAACGAGTATATATACATATACGTAATAGACAGGATCGATTAATCGAGGGATCATTTCACAGAATCATTCTTCGTATGATAAATATCTCCCGGTGTTTGGATTATGGCAAATAAACCCGTCTTTCGGGAATTACGAAATTCTCTTCCTATATCTTTACCAACAGAAAAGCTACGCACTGCGGGCGCGAGATTAGACCAAGAGAGGATCAGAAGGGGGGGGGGGGGCACGAGCTTAGGGTATTTCGATCTGTCGACTCGTAACACCGTAGGGCTAATGGAACGAAATTATTGCTAGCATGAGAGCTACATACAACAGTCCATGTTCGAATGAGACACACACACACACACACACACACACACATACTCGCGCACACCACGCATCAACGATTTAAGCCCCGCGAGGGGCTCTTCAAGAGGTCTCGTAGGTGTTCCACGGAATCTCGATAAGCTCTTAGGGTCGAGTTTGCTTCCTCAGGGCGAATTCGAACAGGTTGGAACAGTTTTTTGCCTCCTAAAAGGGATTTCGATGCCGTCGGTGTGTGAAACTCCTTTATTCATGTCCATGCGCTGTTTCACATTTTTCGCAGTTGTTATAAAATATCAGCAGCTCGCTCGGCCGGTGTTCCGGCTCGAATGAACACAATTTTTTTCGTCATAAATGGAGATACATTGACATTGCGTGCAGCGGATGATGGTATATGTGTCAAGAAAGTACATGATAACTCTTGATGTCGAAGAACTCATGCAAATAAGTCTTTTGCTGAAGCTTAGGATTTGTGTTGAATATTTGATATTCATGCACATACACTTGTGTCTCTGGCTCTAGAAAACTTGTATGCATTTGAATCATAATCTCTTTAGCTACACCACTGCAAGTTGTTGATGTGGTACATTTAAAGCTCTACACGAAACTTCACTACCCAATGAAAACTATACCAGAATTTAGGCTCATTGAACAAGCCTGACGAATTACGACTCTATCACGATACAACTCTCCTAGACATGAGACACGGCTAACATCTTTACCAGAAGTTTAGTCGAAATCTCTATCCCATTGCAAGTCTACCAGATGAAAACTCTCTATCAAGGCTTATGGCAAGTATGCTCCTGGATAACACAATAAACTGCCAGTAAGTTTCCATTAGCATTGCCAGAGAGTCATTGCCTGGTCACACTTATATTTGAGTAGAGATTTTCGTCAGAGCCTCATTTTGATAGAGCTGTTAGCGGGTCGAGAGTGTCTTCGTGTGATCACGTCTCTGTATGATACTGTAAGGTCTACTTATTAGGTATATATATGTCATGACTTTGGAGTTTTCTCTGTGTCGACTGGATGCTGCGAAAAATTAACGAAAAACGAATATTTCGTGTCTCTCTCTCTCTCTCTCTCTCTCGTTTACTCTTGCTTGCTATATATATATGCGTATTACAGATTTTACCTTCTTCGGCTTCACGGTAGCCGCGCACCAGGAAATTTTGCGGTCCCGTTTAGAATCGAAGTTGTCGCGTCAGTGACTTCCTCACAAAAACAGACATACCTCACAGACGCACGCACATCCGCTTACTCTCGTAAGTTTGTTGTTCATGCCTCATTTACCAAAGAGACTCCATGAATAGAGCAAATTGAGCTTCTTCTCATCCCCTCGAGATGAGATGAAAAGGCCGGAGTACTAGAAGCGGCCAATGTCCGCGACGTGCCGTCTATTCTCAATACCCTCTTGGTTAATCGCTCAAGAGTCTTGAGATTCGCACTAAAACTGATTGGGGGCACACACCACTGATTAAACACGAGCGCTGATTAAATTCAGCTTGTCCGCGTGTGAATTGCTCACCGAAAAATAGCCAACACGTAAGGTGTAAACTTTGAACGTTCAAAAATCTGGACCTCGGCAGCATCACTCTGAATTATATAGGTTTATCTACTTGTGATCAATTTCATTGAGTGAGAACATCGAAATGCAAATATAGCGATATGAAACAATGGCCGCACTCTTATATATGCTCCAATATGGTAATTTTTTAATTTTGAAATTTTAAACAGCTTTTATATTCGAAATACGATTGGGGTCTCGTTTATGTGCCTGCGAGTGAGTGACTCGGGTCAGGGACCTGCATGCAGATATAATTCCTCCTAACGTTGCTCACTTTTCGATCGAGCCCAGTTCCTTGTGCTCGTTTTGTACGAGTAGCCGACGCGACTAGTGAAACTGTATAACGATAAGAGAGCGACGATCGATCCTCAAATATCTTGGTCTCTTTCATTCTCTCTCTCTCTCGCTCTCTTTCTCTCTTCCTCTGCTTCCTCATCTCTCGGGGGGTCCTGTATATCCCCGGTGACGTTGATGAGAATTCCGAAAGCCGGCATTATTCTAACCGAATGGGTATGCAACACGAAAGTAGCTTCAGACAAATGGTAACGTGACGACAAGCCATATCAATTCAATCACGAGGATGGGGTTCTTTATACATACTTTAGGTAAAATATAGATGTGTATACTCATTGCGGGTTGACGTCGATAGGATAAAAAAACATCGACAATTGAAACCCCATTAAAATACCGGCATTTTTGTTTCCGCTATTTTATGCGTTCAAATGAACTTACTTTATGGATATTTCTATATGGATACATGTATTAGCTTATAGATACATAAGCTGATGGAACATCGAGCTTTCGGATAATAAATTGGTTTATTATATATATTTGGAGCAATAATAGTAAGGTCGTTAGATAAAAAAAAATTTAATACGAATTCGATAAAATTTTAATTTACAAGTATAATTGTACAATTGTATAATTAGCTGAATTTTAATTTATTCGAGTAAATTTTATTGATGTAAAATACATCCGGTGTTCTTATTGCGAATCGAGGAACTGATGGGGAGATAAAAAAACATTATCAAAAAGTATGTAAATTAGGTTTGAAAATCGTTTCCTTCTGATTAACGAAAATAAAAAAATAAAAAACTGACAACGGTAAACAAGCACTTCGCTCAAATTTGGCTTCCTCACTAAAGAAGGTGTGTCACGTTCTTGCAAAATGATGGAGAAAGCAATGTACAAATATAAATGCCCTATTTTTTTTTTATTACGTAACACACATGAATAGTATGCTAATAACGATTTAAATTTTATGTATTCTCTCCCATTTAGCTTCATAGTCCGTTTTCGTTTAATTTAAACGTTGGTTATATTTTTCGAAAATAAAAAATTTCTTCTTTTATTTTATATATTTTGCTGATTCTGACGAAATTTCCAATCAAACATTCTGTAAGAGCACTTCAATCGTTCAAAATAATAATACAGGGTTAGCTCGAATTTTTATTGAGTTACAGCGCTAACTCGATTGAAAGTCTCCTTCATCGATTATCTGCAAATTAAATATCGATAATTTCTTCTACTCCTTCCACGTTGTGTCGAATTCTCGCTCGATATAAAAAAATTTACGGAAGTTAGAGCGTTTACAAATATTTTTCTGTACACTCGACTTTTTTTTTTACGAAATTCCAGCCAGGTAGCCAAAGTCTTCTTTTTGCGTCATAAAGCTGGCAACGTGCATATACACTTATAATTCCATGCGGATGCTTGGACTAAATGTAATTTTTCTATTTTTTTTAAGATTTTAAATACATAAGAACTGACAAGCTGATTGAAACTTGTTTTTTTATGAAAAATGAACCTTTCACGACGTGAAATCAAAACGAAGAGAATCGATTAAGCATTTCTATATTTGACAAATCAAGGTAATCATTGATAACGAAATTTAATTCGATTATACTTCATGAGACTCTCGTCGAACGTTTCATACGACAAATGATATAAATATATTATATAAATTCGCACTGTAATATTCACTCACGGATTAGAAGATTCGTGACGCGCGTTGAAAGACGATCCGACCATATATGCGCGTTTTCAAGGAATACATTATCAGGATTAAATAATAAAAAAGAAGGAGTAAATTGCAAAGAGACTGGCACGAAAAAAAAAAACGCAAAAACCAGTATCGTTGAGTAACGAGAGTGTCGTCGCTGCATGTATAATATCCCGAGCGAAGATTGGAATGATAAATTGTTCAGGATAGAAAAACTCAAAAAGTAAGGAATAAATTATTGTTTCGTTACTTATCGTATGTAATATTAAATATTTTCTTCGATATCCAGAAAAAAATGTAATCCTTCCTTCGTTTTGATATGAAATTCAACGTAAAAATGCAGAGTAGATTTTTTTCCATACAAAAGAAATATTAATGACAATCATAACAATTCTCGAGGAGGGTTGAAAAAGGCATCAAATCCTTTACATCCCCTTCGCCCCCCATACTATAATATCTTGCTCGCTCCATATTGGTCTCGTTTCCATCTCTCAAGCGTACTTCGCATGTATAATCCCTCTCGCTTATTTCTTTTCAAACATATACATACTCAAGATAGACATGCAGGTTGTACGATACATTTCGCATTGCGATGAGAAAATTCGCAAAATGATGTAACTCGATGTAAAAGATACACACACACACACACACACACACACACACACACACACACACACACACACACACACACACACACACACACACACACACACACACACACACACACACACACACACACACACACACACACACACACATTTATACACATACATGAATGGCAGTATTAAATACGTATATGTATATACATACAATATACATGTATGTAATAACAATAAATTCACGATGCAAAATATGTATACATGTACGTAGCATATGTATGTGTATACAACTGCAGTACGATCTCTTCTTCCTCTCCTCCTTCTCTGCTCTCACTCATATCGCATTTTACTCAGAAAACGTTTACAGCCCATCGTCGTAACTGAGTTACCTCCTCGTAACTTCTCATAACTCCTGCAGAATGCTTTCGCCATTGCACGTAGTACACTCGGTGACGGTGAAATTTGTGCAAGAGACATCTACGAGAGAGTCAAAGAGTTAGGAACGAATTTGTTGGATGGAAATGGCTACAGCAAGAGTTAAATATGCATCGGGTATCCTGTATCAATGTAAAACTCGCGTTAAATTGCGGATATCAGATATATCATTAAGATTATCATGTATACCTTTTGAAAGTGGCTAAATCATTGTCTGATACAGACGCTGAGCATTTTTATTTCTAGATAATAAACATGACGGTCCTTTTTGGCTATATTCAATCCTAACAAAATTGCTGAAAGATCCGAAATGGTCGTGCTAAATATGTTGGTCGAGTTTGTATAAAATTCTCTCCATATACATGCATATGTATAAATTGTATATGAGGAATTCTACGCCGAGCTCACCTAAACGGCGCATTTTTCATCATATACGTCTTTGGTAATCTTATAGCATTAGTAAGTTCTTTGCTAATGAACGAAAATATTGTGACCGTGTTGGAAAAATTGCAGGTGATCATGTTCGAAAGAAAAATATCGTTAGACCAGCGTAAGTATACAGGTGGAAAGCCTTATGTGTAGCCAAAAAACAGATGCATGTGAGCATCGACTATGAGGGATGAGGATGAGGATGGTTAACGCCCTCTGGGTGAAAAGAGGAGTGAAGCGTCGTCGTCATCGTCTTCGTCGCCATGTCCGGATATTTACGTAACCCTTGAGAATCGGCAAAAGCTGAGTCGATCACTCGGTCGCTTGCTCCATTCGTGCTTGCTCGATCGTTCGTTCAATCGTACGCTATATACTGACGGCAGTGAGAGGTTGGGGATGCGGTGTGGAACTAAACTCGAGCTATCGATCTGACATAAAGTATTGCATTATTACCTCATCCCTGTGAGCCCCACGAGCCTCGAGACAACCGAGATATATATATATCGAGGCCAAGTTGTACAACCCTTCCGCGTCTATATGGTCGCAAGCACCACCGTCACGCATTACATAGCCCACCCATCATCGTGCAATGCTGCTTCGAGCCTACTCTATCTTTATCGCCGGACACACGTAGATACATAGCACTATAATATGCTCTGAGGTAATGCATCCAAAGTACATACCGCCTTAGACAGCCAGGTGCGTGCGCATAAATATTACACTGTCAAAAATCGATTTATTTCAGGTGAACCAAGTGAAGTTTATTCCTACCCAACAAAGTTTAATTCCATAAATAAAGATAATATAGTCGGTCGAAATTAATTTTATTCGAATGAAACGACGAGATCCACTTGAGTTGAAATTTCGCCTCTACTTTAGATCCTCCCAAGGTTTAAAGGCTTCAGGTTCGAAGGAAACTGAACCTGGAACCCCCACATTGAAACTTTAGCTCCTAAAAATTTAATACCAAATCCTCTTTTGACGTTATATGAACAGATGATTCAACCAATTTCGACGCTATATTGAACTTACAGCTCCTCCATTGGCCCTGTAACTCCTTCTTTATATCAATTCTGAACATTAAAGAGTTCAGAATTCATAAACAGCGGTGAAAGTACCGATCTAATTCGAGATATCGATTATAAATTCATAATGCAATAAATTTTATGTAATTTTCACGTGTATTCGTAATAACCATTAAAAATTAATTACTCTGCTTGCATCGTATTTATTTACGGGGAGACTCCACAGATTTTGTCGAAGAACGTCGATCTTTCTGTTCCATAACTGAGTAAAAAAAACAAACGAAAGCTCCCTTCAGACATTTTCAGATTGAAGTGTTGACTCTAAACAACACTGATTGTTAATTTATAATATTATCATACATAATATTGAATTTATGTAAATATCTCCAAATTGCAATTTGTCCAAATGCAAAATTAAAAATTATTTTCTTATCCGTTCAATACAGTTGATTATTTCCTGTCATCGATGAGAATAGAGAGTCAAATCTGAGGCTTAGACAAATAGCGTTCAGTCCTATCGGTATGGAGCGTTGAAGGAGATTTTCAAAGAAACCCTACTTTGAAGCTGAACGTGCTAAATCGAGAAAATTTAGACTGGCGTAAAAGTAGGACATTTTGCATTAAAATATAACCTCTACCTTACTCTCTTTAGCCCCAACGGAGTAGCACTATCCTAGAGGATCTAAGAATTGACCTCGGACCTAAGGATTTTCATTCGGATCGAATGACTTTTAGGTTAAGTAAAAGAAAGTCTTGAAATAAAACGCATTTTTTTCTTTTTCCTTGCAATCTCAAACCCCGACAATGACGGGCTGCATATGGATTGCTTTTTCCTGTGTTTCGTGCAGCTCAACGTATACATTACTCTAGGACGAACAAAGTTCAAGTGTGTATATCTGGCTTTTCGCGAGCCCCCCTTTTTTCCTACCGTACAGAGCGGTGTAACGCTCGAGACTGTCAGGAGGGTCTCTTTTCGTGCGTCTCATTGCGGAAAAAGGAAGCGGGGAGACGAGAATTGAGAGAGCAGCACCCACATATCGAAATAAACTACAGGATGCACAGAGGGTGAACAGTGTTGTACGTGGGCAAAGCTGGATGGGTAGTCGCGAAGATATACGACAGCTGCATCACGCGGAGTCACGTTTTTTCTCTTCATCCTCTCTTGTATCGTTTGTACGTATACATGTATACATATACATACATATATAGTACACGCTCTTTGTGGAGTCGTGTGAATGTCGCGTAACTTCAGAGATACTCGCGTGTAATTCTTGTGTACTCAACTGCAACTTGCACGATAGATACACACACACACACACACATACATATATATATATATATATATATATATATATATATATATACATATACGGACTCTTAAAACTGACTTATTGTAGGGTAAAGTCTGTATTCCATAAAGTCTGAAGAGTTGACGTGGCTTATCCGCTATTTCTATATACTCGAGACGCACGCGAAAACGTGCCTGGGCATCGAATTACCTGAACGTATACTATACGCGTACAACGATGCACTCGCAATAAAGCTGACGAATCGAATAATCGAAAAAGAAAAACGAGCGTGACAGTGACACCAACAAAGTTTTAATATAGACAACGAATTTTGAGAAGAGTGCAATCGAACTCGAAAATAGGAATGAACAATACCTAAATTTATTATTTTATACATTAAGTAACTCTTCATAAAGCGCACGTCTATGCACATTTTTTGTAAAAATGAAAACTGGAAGATAAAGAAAAATTTCACTGTTATTTCCTCCATGAGGATGCCAAAAAGGCCGGATTTTTACGATATGTTAAGAGTGAGTGAGGTCTATTATTCGTAGATTCACATCGTTTTATTTCTATTGATTCGCTACAGCTCCTATAATTTATTTCTTAACGAAAATTGGAACTATGAATACCCCTTCTCGGTTTC
>OY751313.1:43544070-43790625 GCA_963564615.1 Rhorus exstirpatorius
TGAGAAAGAGTGAAAGAGCAAAGGGAAAGCGAGGAAAGGCAAATAATAAAAATAAAAAATAAAAAAAATACCGGAAACGATGGAGCGAGATGAGGGGAAAAAAACGTAAAAGAGAAAGAAAAATGAGAACAAGGCAGAATGCATGAAAAAAAAAAAGTACTTCGCCGAAATGAATGGGGGCCAGGGAAAGAAATGCAGAGGCCAGTGAACGAACAAGCTGGAAGATGGAAAATTCAGTCTGGACCGAAAAAGTAGAGTTTTTTTTTCTTCGGTATAAAGCTGTATAAAACATCAAGAGCACAAATGGAAATGATTCGAATGAAGAATCATTTGAAAATTTTAATTATTTGAAAAAAAAAAAAGAAACTATAAATACATAAATTGGTAAAAATTTTAACATTTTCTACAAAAAATATAATGATTTTTAACTTGTTTTGAAGATTCGAGACGACAAAGTTTTTTGTTTTTTCACGATAACGCATTCATATATGGTTGTATCATGCAAAAATTTTTATTGATTGTTCTTAGCATTCAAATGATGAATCCTGTTGAGGAGGAAAGAAAAGCTTTGATCCGGACTATCAAATGCACACTTTGTATTGACGAACTTTACTCAACTGCGGTACTATTTTTTTCAATTCTTGAAACAGTGGTGCATATCACGGAGAATTATTTTCCCACTTTTCGTCTTCATATAAAAGATGTTGGCTTGAAATAAAAAATGAAAATATGCGAAAAAAGCTGACCAAATTTTGGCTCCTCTCGAACGATTAAAAAGTAATACAGGTTTCAATGGCAATCATTTTACGGAGCACTGGTATCAAGATCCATGGAGTGGTAGAAAAGATCGGATCAAGATTACGAGAGATAAGTTAATTGAAAGGAGGATAGAGCGAGAGATAAAGATTCGATGAGGGATGCCGGGGAAAAAGAGAAAAACAAGTGCCTTGTGTAAAAGAGGGTTTTGCATTTCCTCGTTGCTCGTTATTACACTCGGCGATTCCAATTAGGAACAAAGGATGCGGACAATCAGCGTCACTCCAGCCCACCGGAAAAGTCACTTTAACTCCTCTCGATCTCCCAATCTTCCCTCGATCGTTTTCCATTCTCTTTCCTCCTTCTCACGTCTCTCTCTCTCTCTTTTGCCTCGTTATTCGTTTGTCTAATTTCATCATGGAAGAATCCACAAATGCTCGTGATCGATCTTGGCTTTTCGGTTTATGCTTTTTTCCGCGATCACTGCCTCGCTGCATCATTCACCCACTCCAAATAAGTCTCAATTCTTTATATCATATCAGAGTACCCGGATGGCACGTTTTTTTTTTTTTTTTAATTTTATCTGGGATCGATCGCCGTTTAGAAAAGTCAAGAATGCGCGACCGAATTTAAATGCAAAGTAATCAAAGGTACATGTTTATATAAATTTTCGATCGTGGTTAAATAATTACTGTAAGGAATGTCATATGCAATTTAATATATTTGAGAATAAAAATTTGCGAGAGAATTACGAAATTTCATGTGTAATCAAAATTTTTAATGAATAAACAATGCAAAGAAAAAACAGTAAACAAACAATAAATATATACAGTGTGCTTTTTGTTTTCAGCCATGGAAAGTAAACCCGAATATTCAAGATTTGCGGATTATATGTATCATGAAAGTGAAGTTTACGGCTATACAGAAACAGTCTTCAGAACAATCAGTGCGCTGGCACTAATTCTTAGACGGTAACAGCTTTCTCATGTTTTCGAGAACTGCGAACCCACTTACTTACAGTTGATTCGAATGTCGAATGGTATTATGAATCATCATCTGGATTCTTGGGTGGATAGGAAGAGCTTCGGAACTACGTAGCTCTTGACAAGTAACTCATAAATCAACCCACGATAGACCTGGACCTCGACAATATTGTACTGCCAGCACTGTTCTGAAACTTCTCTTGCAGCGCACCGAATTAACCTCTCCCTGACCTGATGTTAATTCGGCGTTTGAATTGCCAGGCTTGCGAATTACCAAAATCAAAATGGACAAAATGTTTCGTTTATTTTTTATTATCATAATAACTCAATCGTGATCGTTCAAGCATTTCCAAAAATCGCTTGTTTAAGATTTTCAATAAGATTTTGATTCGATAAGTCGCAGAGAAGTGAGTAATCCCTCTTCCAAAAACTATGGTTGGATTTTTCTTTTTTAATTAGGGTAGCTCCGATGAGAAACGTTCTCAACAGCCCACAGTATCATGAAACGACCCACTACATTCTCATATACTCTTCTGAAACATCTTTTCGCAAAGATACATTTTTGAGATATACAAAAAAGTAATATCTCATTTCTATCCTCACTCGTAGAATTAATTCGGAGCAGCAGGTAGAAGTGCACGAATTGAAATTTAGGTCATGTCAGCCAACGACTGTGCGTGGTCTTGACAAGTGACCTCGGTAGACGAAAAGTTTCCTCATTGAGGAAAGATTACTCAACGTTATGATTATCCGTAACAGTCGATCTTTCGCAAAATTCTACTTCGCTAACAAGACTTTGGAGTTTCACAATGGAATGATATATGTGTGTACACCGTGCTCGCCTTTCGAGTTCAAGAGCGTCGATGATTTCCTGTGGGAAATAAATTCACTTATAACACACATGATGTATAGCTATCATGAAAGTAGTTTTCGATTGCGAATGCATATATATTGCATCATCACTTTGTCGATGTAATAACGATGTTCGAGAATTTCTGAAAGATTTTACTCATAAATATATATTTGAAAGGAAACAAGGTAGATGTATATACCGTTTAAAAATCAAACTAAAGTCTTAAAAAAGTACTTATATTCTTTGTTAAAAATGACAATTGTTAAATGCAAAAGGTCTATGCTGCGTATTCTTTCGAAAAATTTAATTCGTCATGTCGGTGGTTATATGAAAGGGGTGAATTTTTGCATGTTAGAAAAATTGAGGAACTCTTCATCGTATCGCAAATTTAAATACCCAATAAGATAGGGAATATAGCGCTTGTTGTCCCGATTGTTAGTTTCTAGAGTGAAAATATCGCCGGTAAATTTTCCAACCCCTTCATACGTGTATATATACATATATGTACGAAGCGATGAAAGGAAATCAATGTGAGAGTCAGGACCCGTGGAAGTGGAGAGGTTCGTTTGGCAGAAAACTGCTATATATATATATATGTAGAGAGCGCACGACATCACCGCAAAGAGAACGCGTACGAATTTCCGTTTGGCTGAGTCCCGGTGAATCGAATTTCTACTTTCATAAGCTGAACACGCAAGCAGTCGTACCCTTACAACCAATGTCGTCCCAGTTCGACCATTATATATATACACACATAAGTCTGAAGACTCTGATAAGGCACCAACGAGCTGTAGAAGTAAAGTTCACGTACTGCTTATACTACAGGCGATTTTTCTGTTAGCCACTTTATTCTTATATACTATATCGTCGCGAATGCATTGGCGATTCGCCCAGCCGCGAAAAAAATACTCGAAATTCTTAAAGTCAATTCGTCGTACATCGCGGGGGTGTAGATACACACACACACACACACACACACACACACACGTATATACATATAAACATAATATGTGTATATACAGCTGGATGCCCGAAGCCCGCAGCATCCTTTCGCTTCCGATGCCATTGCTGAGATTTTTTGCACTCTAGATCTTGCAGTTATCACCCCCGCGGAATTTTCAATCGTTTATTGCCGAGCACGTGGTGAAAATTCACAATCGGTTACACAGAAAGAGAGAGAGAGAGAGAGAGAGAGAGAGAGAGAGAGAGAGAGAGAGAGAGAGAGAGAGAGAGAGAGAGAGAGAGAGAGAGAGAGAGAGAGAGAGAGAGAGAGAGAGAAAGAAACTCCGCCATTATCAAACGTTCAAGTGCACGGCGATCTTCTGTATCTTTTATGCCGTATGGAACACCCTGAAAAGTGCCTCGTAATTTCAGAATTATTGAATATACTTTTACGTCGGTGAAAGTACGAAAAGTGTTGTCAAAAAAATATCCACGGAAATGAATTTCGAAATTTTTTTAAAATATGATTTTCGCAAAAACCGCATTCGTCTTTTGGAACAAACGAGAGGGTTCAACAAATACAATACACATTTTGCTAGAATGAAGCAACCGCGATATGATATGAAATTATAGATCCGAGTATTTACCCCTTCTTATTATAAGCGTTGGTGACGTATTTAATTTTTCTCATCAGCAAACTGATGTAAATCGGTAGAATAAGCTACCATGTAACAAAACGTTATCGTTAAATATTTAAAGAGTATCTATATTCACCGATAAATCAAGATATATTTATGATAAATTTGTAAATATTGATGGAGACGTATACTTTATACGATTAAATGGAAATGCATGGAGCAAATCCGATCATAGTGATCGTCCACGAAAACCCCAAAATGTAATTAAGAAAGATTTGTAATTTAAACGATGAAAATACAAATGTCATTTCCTCAATTGTAATTCGAAGAATAAATTTTGTCAACCTTAGCAGCGGCCAGTTTTTATTTTTATTGTTGATATGATACAGTCGAGAAACAAAAGAAACCGCACGTACAATGCGTGAAATTCTCTTTTGCTACTCTCGTGTTTTACAAGTTGGGAAACGTCCGGATGTCAGTTTTGGCCAAAAATATCGTAGAGGTGCTCGTTAAGCCCATAAATTAAATCGCTATTCATTCATACCTCCAGCGCAAACTCCCGCATCCCTGTAATTCGTTCATAAATACAGCAGTTTCGCATTTTGACAACTGGCCGTTATACCTTTGAAACACGAGGTAGCGTGTACCCGATGCATTAATTCTAGGGGTAAGGCAGAGGGTAAAAGATAACATATATATGGCTAATCCTCTTTCGACCATCTTTTCACTCGGACTGTCGGTATCGAAACTCGTCTATGCACGACGTTATCGAGAATGTGAAATCAGTAATGATCGGTATTTCGGGTCTTCGCTCTTTTTCAGTATTTTGTCGCGTGAGATGCGAGAAAGTTGCACTTCGACGCAGAGTTACAGCCCTGCATAAAAACCGATACTTTACGACTGATAAATAATCCCAAACTTTCCGTCGATTACAAGTTGTGTATACCCGGAAAAAAATAATTTAGATCGACCTGGATCAAATCTAGATGTATGTAGTTATTGTTTAGATCTATGTAGATCTAAATTTTGGAAAATTATGGACTTATCTAGATCTTGATTAGATTTTACCTACATGAACAGAGATCTATACGTAGAACTACGATTTTCAAAAATTTCGACTACATGGATCAAATTCGATCTAAAAAATAACTACGTAGATCTAAATTAGATCTACTGTTACAAGGATGGATTCCAGCAGACCCAATTTCTTTGAATATGTAAAATAAAATATAATAAAAATAAAATGGCTCAAGATATGAATGAGAACCGGGCAAAGGAAGCGGCATAAAGTTTATTAAATTTTTTCTGTTTTATAAAGAAAAAAAACCCTTTGATGATGACATTTTTTTTCATCGCTGATTCCAGAAATTTCTTCGCTAAAGTAATTTTTCTTCTGCCTGCATTTCATATAAAAATTTCTATTTATCCAACCGATTCCTAGTACGAATTTGAGAATATTAAAAGTGAAGTGCTTTCAAGTTGAACCATCCACATATGCCGTTTGCTTCTGGAAATAATAAAATCTCCGTACCTTTGTACACGCCGTGTTGTCATGCTTCGATGAGCATCAGCTTCGACTGAAAAACATATGTCAGCAGGAGACTTATTACAAATACGTTTTAATTAAAAGGCACGAGCGAGTAATAATACTTGGAATAACTTTTAAAAGAATCATTGGATATTTTTTATACGTACTACCCCTCGTCTCTTGGCTCGTTCTGTGAACGCATTTAGTATATGAAAGCTCAATTCGAACGAAGTTAAAAGATAGTAAATGACAGATTGAGCCAAATCAAGGATGATTGAACTCAGAAACTAATATTCCGAGACATGCCATTCCCTCTCGAACTGGGTCATATAACTCCCCGAAGAATACATCGACTGAATTTCTTTTTATTCCCTCTTAGCCTCCTAACCCACCTGCCCTACATCCTTTGCCTATATAAATCATTTTTTTTTCTCCAACTTTAATATATTCTCGATATTTTAGCTCGATCGAACCACCGACTGAGACAGACAGCTAACACCCGTACATGCTTTTCATCTTCCCTTTTACGATTATAGGTCCTTTGACGTATATGCAGACATCGTAAATTTATTCACTATGAAAAGGACGTCGATATTGAGCTAAATAGGCCTCACACTATAACCAATATCGAAAAGATCCTTCACTTCTTCGATCATGGAGGGAAAGATAAATCTCATAAACATTCATCAATCTCGTGCGAATCATTCTCCGAGCCCCGTCAATAATTCATAAATAATATTGATCGAATCCAATAAGGTTGACGGAAAAGCGAACGTATTCATAACGTTTCCCGATGAAATTATTTATAATCGATTTTTTCGTCATATATCTGACATCAAAAAATTTCAATTCATTCAGATAAATGACGAGTAAACTTTTTCTCCCTCGTTCGGTCAATTTCCTTAGCTTCGATTTGCGAGAATAGATATAATATATCCTCAAAAGTACCATAAATGGTATAGGAAAAACTTGATACAAGTACATTTACCTGCATCGTTTTGTCAATCCTTACAAAAAGTCGTTAAATTCAAATCGTCCACCGCATAGATCGTCAAGTACATCCAACATCGTTATTCGTTATTGAACTGTGAGAATTTATATTACGTAGAAAAATAGAAGCCGTTGCTCATGATTTCAAAATGGATTGCTTAATTAAAGAATTTGAAACAAAAAAATTCGTTTTTATAAGAAAAATCTCGAACGAAGTTATTTTACAAAAACACGGGTATATGCGAAAATTAAATCAATACAATGCAATATCTTCCATATGTCAATAGCTACAGAATTCATTTAGGTTCCGATCGAAAGAGAGAAAAAAATGAAGAATAATCTTCTTCATATCATTGCCAAAGTCCGCATGATTCACTAGTAATTAGGAAAATACGTTTCTATATATAGATCTACTCCTGTGTAATAAGCAAGTTTTGAGGCGTACAAGAGTCTGGAGCTCCTTTCGACATTTCGGTATAGGAGCTCCTATACCGAGACATGTGCATTTCCTTGTACATGTCTCGAGTCGTTACCGCGCGACTCTTGGTAGAAAGAGCTACAAATCATCGGTTGGCCGCTCGTCGGACTTTTTCGCCTCCCGAAGATCGAGAAGTCTAATGAAGAACACGATAGCTGCAAAACACAATTCGTACTTTTTATGAAACTATGAAGATTTAAAAAAAGTTGAGTACTTTTGCAAAAGTTCTGAATTGCTTAGGCAAAATTTAATCCTGATCGGCTGTGCCGTTTCCGAGAAAGTACAAATTACGTTTTCGGTGCGGTCGCAGCTTTAAAAGCGTCGAAAGCACGCGTATCTTCTTTGTGCCTATATACGAATACATTACTTACTATACTCTTCATCCCTTTTTATCTCTCTCTCCCTCTCTCTTTCTCTCTTTCTCGTTTTATACTTTTATTTTCACAAATAGGAAAATATCGAGCGATATGCACAAGTTAAAAGTCTCTGTTCTCGCTTTTATGCGTGTGCCAAAGGTTTCTTCGAACATTAAAGCGTGTTATACTCTCTACAAAGGCACAAAGGTATATTACATTATATAAGAGGGTTTGGGATATACATGCACGGACACACATTTCCTACACATAATACACGGAGAGAAATTACGGGAGGTGGGGATGCATATATAAAGTGCGAAGAACGGAAGAAGCGTCGAAACGGGAAGGTGTGCTTTTATCACGTTTCCGCTATTCGCTCGTTTGCCTCTCTCAGTTCGCTTCAACGCTTTCGTCACGCGTTTGCAAAATTGAAGCAATTATATATTGCACGAGAAATTAATGGACGGGACGTGAGAGAGATAGAAAAAAAAACGAAAAGTGTTTCCGAGTTGACGCAACGATATCTCACGCACGTAATCTTCGTTCGTTTTCAACGGCGCCGCGGCGTCCCAATATAGGCTCTTAACTCTCCAATTTGTCGAACATTGAATTCGTTGATTTTAGGTTAGATATACACTGGGAAGAGACGGTTTTTTTTAGTTTCGGGAGGTAATACGACGAAAAGTTTATAAAATTGTATCAGTCTGGTTTTCCCCGGTTTCCATGAGTCCTCGTGCAAATACGATACAGTAATGCATTAGGAAATAGTGGCTGTGGACAAGACTCTGAAGGGGATCTCAAGGAATAAAATGGAATATAGAATAAGAAAGGAGTAATTGATCCCTTTAAGAGTTTGATTTATCGTCATACTTTTCAAGCATCGATAAACTATTTATCATCTGTTACAGCGCGAAGTGCAGTTCATTATCTCACTATTTGGTTCTCGTTCGATAAATGATAAACAAAAGTAAAAACAAAAAAATGTTATACGATGTACAAATTTCGATAAAAAATTTATGGATATGGATTAATAAAAATTTAATTACAATGAAGATTAAATTAGAAGGGAATTGAATCAACACATATGTTATAACAAATATTGAATAAAAATTAAATCGAAACGAACAACAATCCTAGGAAAGAGAGTTTTACCGAAGAGCTCCGCATATTAGCAAAGCACAAAAAAAGATATGACGTGCTGTTACTCGCATGAAGAGGAGTTTGCTTATATGAAAATGCTCTAGAAAATCTAATTATTTTTCCATCAACGATAAAACGGATTTAAAAAAAAAATGGCACCGTATTCTATATTTTGGGAAGGTAGATAAGTCACTGATGTTGTTTGAATTGGCAATAGCATGAATCAAATAAATTTTTACAAGCATGATAAAAATACTCACAGCGCGAATAATAACGGGTTTATAGTTTGATAAATGAATTTATTCGATAAACCCACCATGTCCAACTATCTCTTTTTCCCCCTGAATGAGAAAATAAAATTTCAACGTTATATTTTCGTCTTGCGCAAACTTCTGACAAATACTCATCCAAACCTTTTTTTTAAAACCCTTAACACCTCGCAGAAATTCAACGTATATTGACATCCGTAAAGTTCTAGACCACCTCCTTCTCCGCCGCTCAATTTCCCGCGTCATCACTTTCCTCTCTGTCTTTTTTCTATATTTCTCTCTCTATCTCTCTCTCTCTCTCTCTCTCTCTTTCTCGCTCGTTCTCAGTGGCTAAATTTTTCATCGCTTCGGGCATTTTTTTTCATTAACATCTTGTAAAATATAAATCTCATCGGAGAATGAAATGCGCCGGAAATGCAGGTGTGCCACACGAGAGAACGCGCGAGCTCAGCGGATCTAAAGCCCATTTTGGATTCTCGCGCGGTTGGCCAAGGGGGAGATGATGAGGGCCATGCAAGCCGGTGGTCCACTCAAGCCCTCGGGCGGTTCTCGTGGTAAATCTGCTCTCCAGGATAATCCATAGAATACCGTAATACTGTGTGTATGTGCGCGCGCGCGCGCGCGTGTGTGTGTGTGTGTGTGTGTGTACATTTGCACGAGCTTCATTCTTGAAAGCTGAGAAGCAATGTGACCCAAAAGCGTTTTTCACTCAGCAAAAAAAAAAAAAAAAAAATTCTAGTTGTATCGAGGAATTAAGTTGCACGCTAATTTCAATGGGATGAGAAATGGTTAGGTATGTGCTACACCGTACAGAAATTATAAATAATATGCTGGAAAGGAAACGTTTCAATATTTACAGGAGGATTAGGGGCTATTGCAGCACATTTTGAGATTTACAAATTTCTGGTACGAATGGGAACAATTAACGAAAGAAAAACGATTTATCGATTAACTGGGTTTCTTTATTTTGAAAACGGCCGATGGTTCAGCCACGCAGCTCCAACTGTTTGGCCCCAAACACTCTTTCACGTCAGTTATCATTGTGTTGCAATCGTCCTGGCTGTACACGGGGGGGGGGGGGGGAAGGGGGGGCGTTAATTCTTACACATTAATTAATGTGGTTTAACGAGCTAACTATAAGCCATTCAATGCACTGTACAGTCTCCTTGTTACGTATAGTAAATTATATTTCAGTGAGAGGCTCGAATGACAGTCCAGTAAGCTTATTCATTCACTACTAGTAATATTGTAAACGATATCTCGTTGTTTATATACGTCATCGTTCAAATAAAACCAAACATTCTAAATGATTTCACGATTTAAAAAAATACGAAAATTTTTAAACAATCATTCATTATAATTTTTGATGATTTTTAATTGCGATTGGTATAACCCATCTGCGCGACAGTGCATGTATTATTGTATTTTTTTCGAATCGTCAGGGATGAACTACGGTATTTTTTCTTTATTGTAGTGAAATCATTGAATTCTTCCTAATCGTGTTACGAAAGCTAAAATTGTTTAGTGCATAAATATAAATAGTTTTGAAGAATTAGCGTCGAACGAAACTGAATTAAAACTGGACTATCGTTATTTGAGAAATATGGATTTTGGCTGTTGCCCCAACCCCGCGCTATTCGTGCAGCGAAAGGATATTGTGAGCTTTTGTGCGGCTCAACGTAAACACACCGTTTCATACACTCCTTCTCATCTCTCTTCCTTTTTTTCCTGTACATATAGACACCGGAAAGCTTGGTTCGGGAGAACATATGCACAGGTGGTAAAATTTTTCGACCATTACGTCGCGTATATCGATTATCGATGCATCGATGCTCTTCAGCTGTACACATATGTATATATGACATCGGCTATACCGGTCATAGTCACCTATATATAATCCTTTCGTGTGCTAAAAGTGTTTAACGGTGCATCGAAAGCCTATTCGTAGTCGCGTCACGTATTTCGGTTCTACACCCGAAACCAATACCTAACGAACTTTACCGCACTGGACCGCACAGGTGCTGCTGCACGAGCTTGGTGTGTCCGCACTGTTTTAACACCCACACATATACACACGCACACACACAAACACATACACACACACGCACGCGCGCGTTTACAGGGATACGCTCAACGTTGGTCTACATTTGCAAATCCAGTCGGGCACATTACTCTTCCTCCATCAGCTTCACAGAGCGTGTGCGGGAAAAAGAGCCGAAAATTGAGAGCGAAATGGTAGAAAACGCGCAATGAGTAAACACGAATTTGGTGAAAATCGAATTCGAACCTATAAGCGCATCACGACGAGGGGGAGAAAAAGACAGAACGATGCATTGCACAAAAGTGCGCCCCTCTCTATTCGCTGTGTGCAGTGCCATACTATAGCGGCTGAGAACGACTTAGAGCGCCCATGGTGGCGAGAATGTACATATTTTGCTGGAGTCGCGTCGTGAAATTGAGGGCAATATAATAGAGAAGTCGCGGAAAGGAAATTTAAACCGTTTGTGTGAAGTCATATAAGAATTTTTTCTGCTGCACAACTTCGGAAATTAAGTTTTATGCGTTTCAGACAGCAATTTATAAAGTTGAGCAGCGCAAAAACTAGATTCGTTGGGTGCAAAAAACAAAAAGTAAAATTCTCGAGGTTAAACGTGCATATATTGCCTGCTATGAAAAATTCACGTCAGGATATTATAATACATATAAATTGATTTTTTTTTCCTTTTTAGTAGCTCTCGTGATTGGCTACCCGAATACGCAGTGAGCACTTCGTGGGTAATCGTTCATCTACGTTACAATCAAGTCCGAGTTACGTCTTTCTTGTTCTCGATACGAGCCTTGTCAGTTCGCATGACAAGACTGACAAGGTTCATGCTTAGCCTCAAATTGAGAAGGAAAAGTAGCCATAAACATATTTTCATTACATCGTAATACGTCGATTTATTTTTTTTTTCAACGCATTTATAGTCAAGCTCACCTCAAAAAACTCTATGCAGCACGAATATAAACGTTCGTTTATTAAAATTAATCCAACAAGGTTTCGTTTATGTAAATAAATGAGAGCTATTCCAGCAAAATTTGCGGAGTACAGCCGGCCGCGGCGCCACTTGGCTTTCTGCACACAGGGAATTCAGTACAGGAAATTTTCCCGTCATTCTTCAATGAATTCATCATGCCTCGGATATAGACGAATATTTTTCCCTCAATCGAGATTTTTATGAAGGTGCAACTCTGAAAATTCCTCGCACCAAACGTTTTACCATTTCTCTCGGAAAACTCATTGGGGTCGCGATAAACTGATTATTGATTTTGAATTGAAATAAAAAATCACGCACTAATGTGATTCGGATCAAAGGTGAAGAGTTCGGTGTGGTTGAAAAATATGTACGCGTTAACGAGTCTGAATCGCGTAGAACGTAATGGAATAAAATAAAGTGGCTGATGTAACGAAAGTGTTGATGAGTGTTGATGAGAGTTTAGACTACACGAAGAATTGAATTCATAAGAGCAAGGAAAGGAGAAAGTTTCCTAATAATTACCGTGAGTTATATTCAACGCGAGAGTCATTCGAACTTTTGGCTCTCCTCTCTTTTTCGTATCTTTGGGCATGGATAGAGTGAAAATTTACTTTTTCATCGGTCAAGTGGATACGGCTTTCATTTAATACGGTTTTGGAATGCCATTCGCTCCTCGTTAACGCGTATTGACCATTTTGAGGCCGTTATATTTACACTATATTTACACTAACTCAGTCAGAGCGCTGACTGAGTTAGTGGGGAAAACGAAATAATTAAACGAGCTACGTCCGTACCTGCTTGCTCCATTTTGATTTTACCGTACTTTTACTTCGAGTTCGCCAAAGCTGTACGACCTAATTTTCTAGCGTGTGCATTTCAAAGCTATCAGAATTTGTCCGTATCATGTCACACGACACCTACAAACGCATGTATATATATTATGCACTGATGCTACCGAGAAATATCAAACTCTCAATACGTACACTCACGTGTACAGTGATGCATAGTACAAAAGAAAAATTCAAATATTTTTAAAAGTTCCTCACGACTTTCCCGATTTGTCTCTAAGCTATTTGCCGAATGAAAATTTTATCCTGTACTTTGGTCTTGACCTTTATTCCTCATTTCCTTTCTCTCTGCCACGTTTTATCTCATTTCAGCAATCTCCCTCATACCCGCACCTCTTTTAGCGAAGCTGCTTTTCAATTTTTCTGGGCATCGCGAATTGCCAAAGTGTAAGTGACTAAAGTTCAGAGCCCCTGAAAGTGAATACGACTTTTAGAGGAACAAAATTAAACTGCAGCTTAAACGCTGTTGGTTCTTAACGTCGTCCCATGTCTTCCTGTTTAACGCCATATAGCACCCAATCATGACCCATCGGATCAACCATAACTGCGTCAAGTTTATTGATTCCCTAATAATGACCAATGCTCATCTCTTATGTGAATGCGTCCACATATTCACAAGCTCTTCACCGCTACTGAATGGTATAGAGACGACTAATAAGGAGCATTGCATGGATCGTATATGAAACAAAAAATCCAATCGCTACCACTTCGTCCTGCAGTTATCACCCACACACTGACTATAAACAATAATAGGGGGAACCGTTTATCCGTATAATCTTGCTATACAAGTTTTTAACCAATAATTATCCTTCAAAATGTCAATGTTCATTTAAGAAAATTACAATTATCCTGAAATCTTGATCGAATACAGTTTTATCTTTGTTTTACCACTGTTGTTCATTATTGATTCATCATTGAAAAAATGTTATCGTTCTTTGTTTGAAATTGCCGTTTTACCGTGTATTTTTTTATTTGTGAGCGTTGCAGATTTTGTCTTGCCCTATTCAGTGGAATTACGAACGAAGGCGCATGTATATCCTCCCCGCCACTGATTTTAGTACAGCATTTTGGCGTTTATGACGCACGGTATGAGCAATTCCAAAAACTATCCAACCTCGCACGCCGAGCTTCGTAATAACGATAATTACTTATTAAGCTTTAATGAAAAATTAATCCCATAAACAAGGAAAATGTGTTACATGCAATTTATAATGTACACATCATCAGTGACGGTATGTATGGGGCATTCCATGCCAACCTGGACAGACTGCGACCCTCATCCTCTTCGATTTTTTCAAATTTTTTTTTCCTTATTCAGTAGACTCGAAGAAACACTTGAGATTTTTTTGGATTTTATTCTCAAGTAATTTTGACTTCAGGAATTTTTGAAAATCCTCCATTTGAAGTGACCGAAGAATGTTTACGCGCCTGTATTTTCGGTTTCGCTGGTCGGACTGAAACAATCAAACATATGCAATTGATTCGAAATGAAACGCAGTTTTTGGAAAAAAATATATTGAGGATGATAATTTTTTTTTTCAATGGTGATCTCCCCGCCTAAACATCAAAAACCGGATTTCCGTTGAGTATTACAAGACTGATTTTTCTGAAAAAAGTCTCAAAACTTGTTTGAAAAATAAAACAAACATTTTCATGTACGACTGATCGTGGACTTTGGATAGCGAATTTCAAAAAAACTTTCTGAAACATAAAATGTCTTTGATTTTTTCCAAATTTCTTTTTCCCTATTCGGTAGACTCAAAAAAATACTTGTGATTGTTTTATTGGATTTTACACTCAAGTGGTTTGAAAGTCCTAACGTTTAGGATAGGAAAATTCTACATTCAGGGCAGGGTATTCAAAAATTCACGGAGTCAAAACTACTTTGAGTGTTTCTTTGAGTCTACTGAACGAAGACGAAAAAAAAATCTTTCAATCAAAGAGTGCGAGGGTCGCAGGTTGTCCAGATTGGCATGGAATGCCCTATATAAATATGCACGCTACATAGGTGCTCGCATCCATAAAATGTACATTCTCTCGACGATATGTGCAAGTACGTATATATTCCGGAAAAAAAAATCATGTTTACGGTAAGCGTTTGTTTATTAAGCGGCGTTTTACATAATTAGTCGCACGGTTTAACGTATTTTCGGTATCGTTATACACGAACAAGTCAACCGGGAAAGCTTTTGAAGCTGAGCTCGCTGAAGTAAAATTGAATTAATCATCGAGTGTACAGAGTGGAGCGTGAACAAATTTCGATATTTGACGATATTTTAATGGAATATACCGGAGAAAACTGAGCAGGAATCTCGTCATGTAAGTGACTATATAATATAAATAAAACGACTATACTCTATTTATAAACTCTGTTTATAAACATGCAATGAAAAAAGAAAATTGTTTGATTCTACTGAATACATTTTGTTGAATAAAAATTCAGTCATTCCAACAAAATGTCATTTGAAATAACTGAGTTCATATGTAGAATCAACAAAATAGTACATAATCGAAATAAATGAGTTGACCGCCGTACCTAATTTGAAACAATAAAATACTTTAATTTTTCCAAGCAATAATTGCTTATTGCAAATGAATATACATTTCAAAGTGTTTTCAAACGTTTGATTGCGGTGAGCATGAATATATGTTTCCGAGTAGTTGATTCAACAATTCACAGTGTCGAAGTAATAGAGCGTGTATCGAATGAACCATTCAATTTGTATTTTTAATCCGATACATACACACTGTATATAAATTTACTAAAAGTTAATCTATATTAATATACATTAGATCGAATTGAGCGACTATAACCGGTTATCAGGATATTATTTGTTGCTGAATTGAACTAAGATTCAATTTAGTCGACAAAGTATTCATTTTGTTGATACTTCTTTTAGTTCACTTAGCTCAATTCCCCTGGAGTATTGCAACTTGTTTCCCCAATGTCGATAGTCGACATTTTGTTGATACTTCTTTTAGTTCACTTAGCTTAATTCCCTGGAGTATTGCAACTTGTTTCCCAATCAGACCTAGTTAAAGACAAATAAATCATGTGCCTCAACCAAATAAAAATTTTGTCGACATGTACTAACGATATTTCAATTTGACTTAAATATTGGTTGAATGGCTTAGTTGATGGTATCAGACGCCAACTGAATATTCAGCAGTTTTACTAGAATTTTCGTTTCGGCCCGTGAGCGCCGGATTCGTTTGAATCAAACAGTTTTCGTTAGATTCAACCGAATTTTTTGTTTAGTGTGCGGTACAGAAACGAACGATTCCTACAATCTTCTATTAATTGCTGTAAAAACATATGAAATCATTAATAATGGTCTTGCGATAAAACAAATCAGTAAATAATCTTTGTATGATTAGCGTTTTATTTTAATGCGAAATTGTTTATACTTTTTTGAAAATTTGCGAATGTATGTTATGCTTGTCTTGCAACTTGTATATATAAATATATATACAGGTCCACACCTATACCAATATTTATGTATTCACTTATAGATAGGACGGTGTAGCGAACAAGTTTCAACGTTGAAATTGGGCTTAAAATTTCGCGGTCATGAAGGAAGAAAAGCCAGTGACGGTCGGGATACTTATACATCACAATATTGTACGTTGAGAGGGGTACGCGAGAGCTTATCGCAGAGTGCAGTCTATCGTTTGGCAGGGATGCTGAACGAACAGCGAAAATGTATAAGCGTGCTGTGTGTGTGTGTGTGTGTGTGTGTGTGTGTGTGTGTGTGTGTGTGTGTGTGTGTTTGTGTGTGTGTGTGTGTGCAGTTGTGTATTGAGTGCCTCCCATAACTATTGAAAAATTTTGAAACTCCGCTGAAAGTTTTTTCCCTCCACGCGTTTTTACGCTATGTAAGCAGCGAGTATGACGTAAAACACCCTATGTAAAATGCACATTTTGTCGAAAGTGTCCTATATAACTTGGCAATTTTTCGACAATGTTGAAGCTCAACCGTGGTGGGTGAACGTTTGGCAAGAAGACCGGATCTTTGTGCTGGGGATAGTCGTCGAAGCTTTTTCGATTCAGGATATATAGGTGAGGAGGCAAAGAGCGATGATGATGTGTGTGCGTGCTAAAAGATGAGAATAATATGGAAATGCACTAGAAGAGTATCGACGCGTTATGAAAAGAAAAAGAGCATGAAAGGGGTACAGAAAACTGGTAAAGCCGGATCATATCTTGGTTAATCCATAATGCACAGGGTGGTATACGATTTTTGGCCTATAAGAATTTTGAGTGCCGCTCAATTCTTTCTTTCAAAGCAATCTTTAAATAGAAAATTGAAGAAACTACTTTTAATTAATTTTTCGCAGTGATTGTTCACCCATCAAGCGACCCCCATAAAAGTTCACTCAGCCAAAAAACATCCCATTCACTGTATAGTTATAACCGCCCTCCTTCGTGGCTGAAGAGTTTTTTCAGCCTAACATCCAGCACCTATAATTGTTTACCAGAGTTTGCAGTCTAGATAATATAACATGTCTCTTGTAGGATGTATTTACAGAAGCGCATTGTGGTACGGTGTTGATGCATAAGGGAAAACGCAGGAGGAAGAAGAAAGAGAGAGAGAGAGAGAGAGAGAGAGAGAGAGAGATGATGGTAATGGATTCGCGTCTCTCTTGGTCACTGATGAGTTTTACACACGTAGGTCAGAATTTGTGTGGATTCCACTGCCATCCCACAAAGTGGTAAACATCCATGCTAAAGCCGTACGCCATAATGTGTTATAAACATGTGTTGTTTCTCTCCCAGCCATCCCGAACCTCTATCACCCATCTCCCAAGCTCTATCTGTGGTTCGGTAATTCGGAGTATATTTCGTACGGTACGCATTACGTGGTACTACAACATTATCCTGGGGAGAGGGCAAGCTTCTCCGGTTAATGTATTTTGGACGACTGCACCAGTGCAAAACAGCCACTGAACGTTTCCCTTCTATAGTGTATAAATAATCTTGCTCCGTGCTACACAACTAGTACTGTATCGAAGGTATAAACTTTCTTATTCTGCCATTGTTCCTTGCTGCTTGTACAGGGGACATTCAACGTGTTACAAGCTGATGGTGCCCAGAGTATCGATATGCTACCGAGAAAAAGTTTCAAATGAAAGTTGTAGGGGAAGTTCGGGTAGCCCCGGCCGGCGGGTATCCCCGGACACTTGAAGTATGCAACAATAGAGTCAAAAATGTAAACAAAGTGACGCATATTAACGTGCCCCGTAGTGCATAGAAACAAATTTAAGTCAGTATTTTGGCATGAGCGCTGACCGGGTAAAATTTATTTGTAAAATTTATCATCGGCAAGATTTTTCGTGCGCGCTCATCAGACTTCGAAGAAGGTTTTCATATAAAAGACGCGGGTAATACAACTAAACTTATTAGTTGTATCAGAGGCCATTACATATGCTTTACGTTTATAACAGTTTTCCATTTGATTGTGTTTATAATTTGATAATTATCAATAATAATATGAGATAGGGATTATCGGGTAGCCCCGGACGCAAGTCTATCACGTACCTTCGGACATTTTGAAACAAAAAACGAAGAAAAATTTTCAAAAAAAATAGAAGAAATGAACAAAAAATAAACAGAAATGAACTAAAACTATCGAACGCGCTCCCATGAAGATCGTCATGAGGCTACGGGGATGTGTGGGGAAACCTTCGACGAAGATTGGATTGAATGTCGAAAATTCAGCGATTGGGCTCACACGAAGCCTCTGTCAACATTGAATCGTCGAATATCCATTGGTATTATGATGTTTGTAAAGCTAAAGAACGATTAAATCGTCGTTAAAATGTGTGTCCGGGGCTACCCGCCGTTTTTCCAATTGCCCAAAATTGGATGGTAACGTTTTTCTGTTATTATATAATTCACACAATTGAAAAAAGTATCTATTGTTTTGTTAAAGTCATCAAAGAGATTCTGAAGATCGTAAATGGTATGATATTAAACGTTTAAACCTGTTATTTATATGTTTTTGATATACTTTATTCAAGTGTCCGGGGCTACCCGAACTTCCCCTATAAAACGGACGGGTGCGTCATATATGAGATTTTTTTTTTTTTTTAGTTGCGAAAGCTCAGGCAACTTTACAGTTTTTCATATGGAATGGTAGGAGTTTCCTTTTTAGATCATCACTTTGAACACACCTCCTGACATGAGTTAAACTCAAAAGCAATGGTTTGTCAATCATCTAAAAATTATTATCATTTATTCACAGTTTTCTGGTTAATTTAATAAAGCTAATACACGTGCCGCATGTGTAGGAGATATTGTTTCTGGGATTGATGAATAGGCCTCAGAAGTATCCTTTATCAGACCCGAAAGACGTGGGACATTCAAGTTTTATCATCGATCTTATAGGAAAGGAAAATAAGGACGTTACCGTCTGAAATGCGAAAGACCCGAAGTTTGATTTATTTTTGTCAATAACTTTTTTATACTCGATTTTCCGAAGATGCTGTAGCTCGAGAAGTTTACTCTTCGCTACAATGAGAAATTGTTATACTATCAGGAGAATTTCACTTGAGGAAATAAAACGAGTAGAATAGACTTTACACTTTTTATGGCAGAAAGTAAGTTGTGGAAATCCCAGAAGAAGCGAAAATTTAGTGCCGTCAGATTTATTTTAATGAGCCATGTACAAGTATAAAAATGACACTTTTGATAATTATAATTTCATTAAGAATGCTCGCGAGAATCGGTCAACGAATGAGGACAACAGGATTGAATTATTAGCTCGATAATGAATGATTAGGCTCTGGAGTGACGGTGGGTGAGGAAGACTAGATGGTACAGAGACGGAATGCTGAAGCACGGAAAGGAAAAAAAAATCCGACCCTCAAATCGTAATGAGATCGAAAATTCACGTCGTCCACGAGCGGTCGCTGCTTGATCGGATTTGTCTAATTGACGAGGGGACAAAAATGGCATGGCGAAGAATTCGTGTATTCGTCATATATTTCACTGTCACAAGGGGGTTTCACGGAAAGACTGAATTCCAGTAATCCACGTTACATTCTCGTGTAGCCACCAAAAGCTGACAAGAGAATCAAAAAATCGGCAGAGGTGATCTTTCGACCTTTCGCAGCTTACCTGTTGTACAAAAAAGTGGAAATAAATAGGAATAATAACGTTGCTCGAATGAGAAGAAACAATAAGAAATAAAGGTCTTTATAACGCAATGGCAATATTTTTCTTCTTAACCATTATACATAATTTTGTTTAAAAATTACGATCCTCCAAGCGATTAGGACTGCCCGAAATTTTCATTTTTCATTGCCTAACGAATTTAAATCTCTGCTCGTCTACACTCTGTGTGTCGGGCAAAACCGCGTTGTATCGAAATAAATCGCATGCAGACATGTGGGAATGATCATGATTCGAGTTCGCCTCCCTCGTTCGGACAAACAAATTGTTTAGCCGAATGAATTAACGCGGTCGAACGCCTGTCTATGTGATCTCTTTGTATGCACTCTCTTTCTCTCTTGGTCTCCCACTCTTTGTCTCTATGCGACAGAGGGTGTATCTAAACAGACGGAGAAAAGGGTTGGAAATGACAATCGGTTGTGAATTGCCATCAGAGGACAAGAGACAACATATATTATACGAATTTACTATTTCACACCTGTGATGTATTGTCAAGTCCGGCCGGCCTCTCACTTACACTCTTCCTTCTCTCTCTCTCTCTCTCCTCTCTTTCTCTCTCTCTCTCTCTCTCTATCTCCCTTGATACTGGTCAGGGGTCGACAAAAAAGCTATTGAATTTGGAAAATTGTTCGCGCGTGACGCAGACCACACAGGGGAAAGAGCATTCGGCAACCATCGAACAAATCTATCCGCTCCAGATCGAAGCTAATATAAAGCGAGCGTGCGAGGGCTCTCTCTCTCTCTCTCTCTCTCTCTCTCTCTCTGTACTCTTCAGTTCTGTTATCGTCGATAGCCAGGTATCACCGACCGTTTGATAAACGAGCTCGGGATGAGTAATAAAAGTGAACAGGCGAATGTTTACGCGTCTGGGATGCGAGGGACAGATAAACCAAGGGATAAATTTTAAGTGGGCGTTTGTGAATTAGATTCACGAATGAGATCGCTCATTCGTAGATTAAATTTACGAAATGAGAGACAGAATTTATTTTCATCCCGACGGAGATGAATTTTTTATAGCACAGATATACCTCTCGCTACATGGACGATAAGCTAGCGGAAAAGTAAAGTTGAAAAAAAAAACGCTCGATATTCTGAAAATATAATTATTATATGGATTACTTCACACGTTGGATTACTGGAAATGTAAAGGCTGCGGCTATAATTTTTAAATATCTGGATAGATATCTTTCTTAAAGTCTTTCTTAAAGTAAGTAATTTGTAAGGCTATAATTTTTAAATATCTGGATAGATATCTTTCTTAAAATCTTTTGTAAGCCTTTCCCGCGGTGTCTTTGTCAGTGTCTTCATGGATATAGCGATCGTTAATGCCTAAAAAATACTCATATAAGTAATTCCACATGTTACTAATGAGAAATTTCGAGATATACGCGCGAAAATATTCATGAACGTCTCGGAGCAATATAACAGCAGTCGCGGTAAAGATAGTGCCCTCTACATAACTCTTCGCGGATATACACGGTATTTGCACACAAACACGGTCTCTGGCTCTTTCTCCGACTCTGCTTTGCACTGTGTATATATATTCATATGACTCTCGGTACGAGGTAAAATGGTGGAGAGCAAGTCAACGAGAGGATAGTTAAACGGCAAAGTAGTTATAAATCCCACCGCGAAAACGCGCTTTGCGAAAGGGTCCTAAGCGTGACACGTAAACCTCTCGAGAAAATTCAATTCAATTTACCGAAGTTGGGGGCGCTACACGCCTCGCACACCTTTGACACACGGACTTGCATATGAGGCATTTCAGGCCAAATTGACAGATTCGCGACCTCTCGCTTGGACTTTGTTCAATTTTTTTTTTTTTAATTTTACGTGAGCCAAAATATGAAAAAATCACAAAAATCTCGTGTGTAATATCGATATATATTAGAGTCACATTCAGGAGTGAATTCGCGTTCGTCACTATTTATTTATTTTTGTAAATTATTTTATTAAATTTTACATTTTTACTGAAATTGCATTTAAATGCATTTTGTAAAATTCAAGCTCGATGAATCGTTAGCGGAAAGCAAAAAAAAATTTTCCAAAATCCTAGGATGAAGATAAAAATGTTTCAGTTATATCCAAGACCAGACCGGCGTTTGTTGCTATTTTTGTCAATCACTTTTGTTTTCGAGAATAAAAAAAGAGAACTGAGCCTATGGTCAATTGGTCAACTGGTTCACGGAAAACTATTTTCAAAATATCATTATGTAAATAGCAACTGACCAAAGGTATACAAAAATTAAAAAATTGCAAGTTATTGTAAAAATAACATTGAAAAATAAAAAAAAACTAAATCCCAGGAGGCAAGAGTCACGGACCTGTCGATTTTGCTTCGAATGTCTCATATATATATGAGGTTCACGTCATTCGAAACACATGGCACGTATAGCGGCGAATAATCACACGAGAAATAAAAATGCACGCGGCACGAATACGACAAAAAAGTCAGATAATTGTATAATATGTACGACTCGGATATGAAAAACGGTCGAATTAATTAATTGAAAGTATTTTTTAAAAATAGGTCAACTCCGACGGTGCAAATTTTTCATGAAATTTTCTTTCAGCTCAAGCGTCAATGTGAAAGTGCGAGGGGAAAAAAAATAGAGCGCAATACGGGTAGTGAGCTTTATTTATTTTTTTCACCTCTCCACTTTTCGCTCTACTCTCATATATCATTCTACCAATTCACATATTTTAAAAACGCTAAAAATCAACAAGACGTGTTTCACATCGTGGTTGCACGTAATTTCATATTTTACGCACTCGCTTGACATTTAACCGAGAATTTATATCTGTACGCACAACCTGCTCCAAACACTCATTCTCTAAAAACGCTGAATGAGTTCGTCGGTTAATTGGGATTGGCAATGCAACTGGCACGGTGCAAAAAAAGGCTTAGAACGACTGCCGAGAAGTGAGTCATGAAAAAGGGATGAAATTACTATATAATGAAATCTCCTGCGATATGACTAATGAAGAAAAATACCGAGAGCGCTGGAAAACTGACAAAGCTATAATTCAGTGCAGCGCGCGTGGCTTTTCCACGGATTTTCAATTTTTTTTTTTTTTTTCATGTCTCTTTTATCACTCTTTTTGTCTTGTCGCGATATGCCGGCTTTCATCACCATCATGTACCTATGTGTAGAGACATTTATGTATTATGTACATATGGTGTATACATAGATGTATTATACTCATTTCTCGCAGTGTGTCGGAAATTTACAAGATGATATTTCGCTTACAATCATGACGGCTGGTACACGAGAGGATAGTTCGCGACCTGCTTCGCAAGCTTCTCTGCAATTGCATACGGTTTTTAGAGCATGGTGAAAAAGCTGAACGCGTTTAGCGCCTGGAGTAGAAACTCCGGTGTACTTGCCCTTACACTATATACGCAACGTGGTAGATTTCTTGTTATCTCTTTTTTTAGCCTCCAATGTAAGCCGCTTTTTTCGGTCTCCTTTTTCTGTTTCCCTGTCTCTCTCTCTCTCTCTCTCTCTCTCTCTCTCTCTCTCTCTCTCTCTCTCTCTCTCTCTCTCTCTCTCTCTCTCTCTCTCTCTCTCTCTCTCTCTCTCTCTCTCTCTATTTCCCTCTTTCTTCCCTGTGGACTCATAGTTCAGAGCTCGCGAGAACCACACTGAAATCAGCTTTTCTCATCCGAGCGCGGGGGCGTCATGTACGTGTAACGCGTCTGACGTGAGTTAAAGGGCTTCATGGCAATGGTATATACATACATACATATATACATTATATATATATGTGTGTGTGTGTGTGTGTAATTGGCTCAGATCACATTATATTCGCAGAAAAGTAATTTGTGCGCGTGTGTATGTATAGCTATTCAGAGGTATTTATACGTCAGTCATGCCTTTAAATGTGTGTGCGGATGTGTACTACGAAAATATCGTAGTCGAGAGGGTGTGTAAGATTGAGGGTACGTTACGGATGTGGCTTTTTATTCTCTCCCTCATTGCCTTGTTCGATTGATTCATTCAATGACACTGTAGCTTATTATGCATGAGCGCCATTTCAATTCTAGTAATTGGTAGGAAAATTGTGTAAGTATTACGAGGAGAGTATTGATTGAAATTTGCGTTCGCGAACGGGGAATAAAATTGTGGCATTCAAGGCATAAAATCGCGCACCAAATTTAGATTCATAGTCAAATAAAGGCTTGGATTTTAAATTAAATTCGTACTTTGATTAAATAAAAAATTCACAATAGGATTCATTGTTCAATTGAAATGCGGATATACGTGATTAAAATTGTCGGGCACGATGGCGTATAGGGAAGCACCTTGCACAGTGAGACAGTGTGCTTTTTTGCTTGATAAGTCGTCAGTAAATAATTAAATTTTGTACCACATGTTAATTGTATAATATCACATTGAAACTTACTCTGAACTTTGGAGCTTACTGATGACAGAAAAAAAAGCGCGCAATTTAGAAATTTGTTCATTGCTTCCTCATTATTTTATCTTGCTCACAAAGATCCATCTGCGAGCAAAAGTGGGTTTTCCAAGCTTGGCTTCCTCATATAGAAAGCTTTGTGAGCAAAATAAAAGAATTGGAAAGCAATCGAAAAATTTCCTAATTATGTTTTTCATGAAAACAAAGCTTATTCCTCTATGAGGAAACAATAGATAAAAAATATAATATTGTAGTTCACTGGTCAGAAAGTAGATATTAATATTGTGACAAGTATTTTCACTGTATCGTGAGACACAATAAGGAGTACGATGTTATTAGGGGCACAGTGAGTCAAAGCATGTATTTTACACGAAACTTTTTCGAATGGTCTTTTTGGGTTACTAACGAATAATATTGAAGCCGAGGCTCACTGACCTTCAAGTACCCAAGAGATTCCTGCAAATCCTTAACGTTACATATTTTTCCAAACGTCACAACAAATCAGGATAAAATTCACATCGCCACTTTTTGCCATCATGTATATTGGCAGTGGCTAAGCTAATTTCACCCCGACCGGTTGTGTCGTCTCGAAGAGAGTACAATTCGCGTTTTCGAGATATTAGGTGTGTGGATGTGTATGATATACTTCATCTTCAGAGGGCTCATGAGAAATCTCATTATTCCAAAATCATTACTTTCACAATATTCCTTACAAAACGGCATCCACTTTATACTTAGCAAAATTTTATCACAAGCTTTCAAAGATTTTAAGATTTTAGATTCAACAATCGGATAGGATTTTTTTTTAAACCGATTTTTCCCAGTAATAATGAATTAATTTCTGTCCCATTGAATTCAATTTCTATGGTTCAATGGTCCTTTTGGCGAGAGCCATTGTAATCAAGTAATTGCTCAAGTTTTTATGAAAAATAATTTATGAAACTAATATTATTCGTAAAATGCTATCATATCACATTTTCAAATTGCTTTCAACTAATGTCATGCATTTCAATGAATTAAATGTAAATGACAGAGCCATCAGTCAACATTTGAGCATTTACTATGCAGACAACGTTCGAGATGTATGAAAATATGTCAGAAAAGGAACCGTCTCGGTTTACTCTAATATAATTTCTTCCAGAGTTTGCGAACTTGTCGAACGTTTGTTCCTGAGTCCAAGTTTGTCATATAGCTGTTTGTTTGAACCAAACTGCCAACACCAAATGTGCGCGCGTGCGTTCGTGTGTGCGTATGCGCGCGTTTGTGCGTGTGTGTGTGTGTATGAGAGAGAAAAAGGAATAAAGAAACCGAGAAACACAGAAAGAGAGAGAGAGAGAGAGAGAGAGAGAGTTATCTAAAAACATTACGTTTCCGAAGAAAGTCTAGACAACACAAATTGAAATTATACTTGAATCTGAGTTTTACGCCTCTAGTAATTGCAGTGTCAAATTTTACGATGAAAGCCGTCTTTTTGATGGTATATTGATATATACACATTTATTTATAAAAAATCTCCAAAACTGTAAAAAGAACATAGCGACGAGTGTGTCGACTCAAATTCCTTGATATCTTACGAATGGCGAACATTAGCTTTCCACTTTGCCAACTTCTTCGTATACTGAGTTTTCCGCCTCTCGTGGACCAAGTCAAGAAAGGGGTCTTAATTTTCACGTCTTTAATTGAGGGTAGACGTGAGCTTTATAACTTTTCGACGTCATTGAGACAAAAATTATACCATGAGCTAGAATCTCGAAAAGCAGGTAGCAACTAAGGAAAAGCGGAAGTCTACCACCTGCTTGCTTCGGGTGCACCCATTTTGTAAGCGCTGTGACTCTTTCTCCCGAAAATTTCAGCCAGATTGTTACAACTGTCGAATGCAAATCTTGATTCGGGTGTTGATGCAGTTTCGTGATTTTGGTCGTTATGAATTATCATAGATCCACCGTGAAAAGGTAATTGTAAAATTTTGAAAAAAAGTTCAACTTGTATGTGGATATGCAAATAATCCTATGTCTTTTTTTCCTCTTGAAACGGAGTTGTTTTTTTTTTCATTAATTAAACCTCATTAGCACTGTATAGTACGGAATCCATTTGATAATTTGACATATCGTGGCAGAAAGTTTATTAAAGTTTGCATTAGAGGTATTAGTTGTTTACTTTTATCATAAAAAATTCACCAAATCGTTTCTCTCGTTGCCGTAAAACGTGATCTCATTACATGTGTGTACCTAGTCCGACTCTTTCATGGCCTATATAGGGGGTTTTATGATTTTCCAACGGCTTCAGTCGCAAAAAGTTTGGCAACACTTTTGTTTTTGCCCTCGTCCCCGCGGTTTTGGCTCAATTTTTATCTGCGCGGAGGAAGCACGAGTATATACGCTCAATAATTCGGGTCTCATGTGTCCCGTACGAGTATTCCAGGTGAATCTTTCACGAGGCTGGATAGACTGAGAGAGTAACTGGATATAGTAAACTGGATCAATCGTATGGAGAAAGCGAGGGATCTTTTCGTATATAAGTACATTGAACGGCTCATGCGAAAGGTTCCAAGCCAGCCGAAGCATTCGACAAACGATATATATATATCTGCGCGCGCGCGCGCGCGTGTGTGTGTGTGTGTGTGTGTGTGTGTGTGTGTGTGTGTGTGTGTGTGTGTGTGTGTGTGTATGTGTATGTATAGATTTAGTATATATGTGAAGAACAAACTGCGAGAACGAATGGAGCGCGCACGAGGACGGTACAAACGAGCTCTGCCTGATAAAATACTGGCGAGGCATCCTAGCCTATGCGAAAGCAATTCGCATTTTACGTGTGTGGCACACACAGCAAAGAAATAACAGTGAAACCGAAATGGATAACGGAGGAGGGAAAGAGACAGAAAAAAAGGATACGGCAGACATTTTATTGCCGTGCACGTACATCGGAGGTCCATCCTTCCCATTGCCTCTATTTTGGGCACTTCGAGACGCTGGATTCCCTTCACCACCCTCTCGCCAAAATTGAATTCCATCGCTGATGAAAAGGTGGATATACATGGTTATGCACACAGATATATGCGTACACACACACACACACACATATATATGATATAGAAAAGCATCGAAAACTGCGAAGACTTATTTATAGCAACACGGGACAAGCTTTCTTTTTTCACTTCGACAATCTTTCAAGTACACCTCTGTTGGGAAATCACAAGTGACACTCTCCGACGGATGTATTAAACCCTAGGGGAAACTACGGGCGATCGCCATACTTTTCGCCATTTGCTCATTTTCGTTACGAAGGTGAACAGTTCAACGAGAGAAAATGATTGATTGATAAGCAGGTGATTCCTTATCTTCAAAATTTCAAGCATTGACCATAATTTCTTTGCGATATTTGACTAAAAACTCCGATGAAATCCTCAATTTTTTATCTACTGAAAAAAGTTTTGTTTAAAATATGCTCGAAATAAAATTATTCCAATATATTTCGTCGTTGACGAGAAAATAATATATTTTTTTGGCGCTTCGGTAATCGACGAATGGAAAAAAAAAAAATTACAACGATTTTGTACTGATGAAATATTGAAAAAATATGTTCAATTTTCCAACGAAAACTCTTCAATCAATTTATCATGAAAATTGCGAGTTTGATATATCAAATTTCATTCAATCGAGTATACAACTCGAAACTTTTCGCTCAACGGGTGAAGGAGCGATTGAATTACTCGAGATTGCGATATACGCTGATGCGTACAAATAATGAAAAAAAAGCTCGATTGCAGTGGCTTCTCTTTCTCTTTCCCGAAGTTTGAACTCTTTTGGGAACGGTTTTTATCCGTCGAAGGAATCCCCGTTACTCTTTCGTTTTCCAGTTCGCGCAATCGGAGCACGTGACGGATTTAGTGGAAACGAGAGTCTCGAGGAAAAAGTGTTCGGAGGATAAAGTGAATGAAAAAAAGAAAAAGAAAAAAACGACCGTTGGGGAGGATAAGTATACGTGTGTAACGAACGGTTTGGCGCTATATAGCTGAAGTTTTGCGACTCTCGCGGGCAACAGCGATATCCTGAATCGGTGAAAACGAATGACTTCGGTTATGGTCAGATTCGAAGAAAGAGACAGACAAGCAGAGAATGGAACGAAACTAGTAACGAGCGTGAGCGAGTTAGCAATGGGTTGTCTGCAACACTGCAAAACTGTTCACCAACCGGCGCGCCAATGTCAATCCACGTTCTACCATATCCTGCACGGATTCATGGCGAACGATGCATTACGTAAATTGTGAAGGATCTGAGCGATAGAGCATGGTATAGATCTATGTACGGAATATATATCTATGCATGGACAATCCATCGAGAGTTTGACATACATATGTACATAGTAAATATAGCAGAAGCAGCCACCGCGTGAGCCAGTCCATAACAATGTTTGGCCCTGTGAGCAATTGATGAATGGATTATTGGCACAAATCCACGTACTTTCTTCTCTTTCCTTCCGGTACGAATGTCCGGGATTCGAATTGAAAACCTTCAACAATGAGTTTTCGACAGTGAACTTTTTATTTTTCAAATGACAATGATAATAAAAACAAAATAACTGGAAAATAGAAATGTCCATATTTCGTTGCAGTTCGCAATTCGCCTATATTATGGGCTTCGTCATTCGGGAACAAGGGGAAATTTCGAAGCAATATGAAAATCGCATCGTGGTTTTTTGTTTTCTTAAATTCAGTTGTTGCGTTTGTTGATTTTATCAATATAGAAAGATTCAGGTCGATCGATTGATGTTTGTCGGAGTAAAGGCATTTGTAATGATTCAAAATAAAAGTCGTTGCTCCATAAAATTTGCACGCACAGATAGTTCGGTTAAAATTTTCTAGATTCTGACGCCCCCACATTTTCGGATGGAAACGAAACACGTTAAATAATTAAGGGCTCCTTGCAGCGATTTTTTGATTTCTCAGAATATTTCGTAACTGGGATGAATGTGGCGGAAAAAAAGTTGCATCTCACGACAGCAACGCTTGAACGAGGAAAGATAATAAAGAATTTTCAAAAATTATTTTGATAAAAAAAAAATTGGTTTCGTTGATTCTTCATTCGAGCGTTCATGATAATATCTTCTTGTATATTTCATCGTCAGTTTACTAGCCAGACTAGCCATAATCTGTGAATGCCCCCTCAGAAATTTAAAAATTTCAAAAAGTATGTGTGACATACAAAAGTTTTTGGTGCCAAAAATATAAAAAATAATTCGTTGTTAGTCTCGTGAGAAGTTTCAACATCAAGAACATCAAGTTATAAGTTGATGTTATACGTACTTCAATTCACGTACATAAATTTCCATGGGGGAATGATTGGCATCATACTGTCATACATATGCTCCATTTTGGTAGTCTACAAATACACCTATATATTTATATATATATAACAGCCGTGTCCGATGGTTATGTATAGAGAACAGCAGACTGGACCTGCCCTGATACGCCAGAGAACGTTATGCTCTATCATACAGCATACCTCTCGTTGCGAGTGTCACATGAATCCTGAACGAAATTACGACGGGACCAAAACCAACGCGAGGCAGTTTCGAAAAACGAGAGAGAGAGAGAGAGAGAGAGAGAGAGTGAGGCAGGGAGGCGAAGTTTAAATCACTCGGATCTCGTTCTGGCAACACGGATTCGGCAAAAATTCCTCTATCTGCTCTATGGCCAGACCGAAATGCCGCCACGCACGGGGACAGAGTTATTCGTTACGTAATTTTGGTGGATTCTCCGTTGCAGCGGTAAAGAAGAGCGCGGATTGAAGAGACGATGCAATTCCATCGGAGATATTTGATGAAATTTCGATGAGATAATACCGTCAAATTGGTAAAATTGTACCTCGAGCCCGGAAAATAAATAATTGAGCGTATTCGTATTGTGATGTAACAAAGCAGATGCATGGACATTAGCTGCTGTGACTCGAAATATTTGTTTTTTAGATCGCGAAAAAGTGGGATTCCGATATATTCGGGGTGACTTAATGCGCCACAAGGTACTATTCGGGATAAATGTATATCCGAAGGTGCGAGCGAGACGAGACTATGTAGTAAATTTTATGAAATATATCGTAAATTTGAGAGATTTCATCATAGATTCCGACTGAGTTATTATAGAACATTCTCGTAAAGACGAATCCAGACAGAAATATAATAATTTTCAGTAAAATTCGTAAAGGAATTGTTTAACCTTCATTGCGACAAGGAATTTTTACAAAACGTGACAATATTTGAAGCTGCGAATTATATCTATGCAATCCAGACAATTGAGAATATATTTGTATCGCAGAATTCTCGTGATAACTAATGGAATATAACGAGAACATTGCCGACATTTCAATTAGCTGGGAGTAAAATCTCCGGAGTGGTAAGAAGCTCATGTGTCTTCTCTTAAGAAGTAAACTTGGATAGGAAAAAATGAGTTCTGAAACGAGTCTTGGATGACACGGGGAACACTTTTCGGCGGGAATGAGCAATCCTAATTTTTTTTATCAAACCAACAATAAGGACGACTGTAATGAATTTCATGATATGCCATAAAGTAACTGACCATCTTAGGTAACCTTAAGGATTTTGTTTTTTTTTTGAAATCTCTCCCTGTTTTATTCTAACTGAACGGCCATTCCGAAAATCACTCAAAACTTTGCTACGTTTTCATGTATGCGCGTCATTGGTTCCCGAGAGGTTAAATGAAAAAAAAAAGTGAGGGGAATTACCTTACGTTTGGGCAAACCTGGTCGAGAGTCGTCGTGTTGATTTCACCGATGACGACGCTCGGCGACACGGAGAGAGAATGCACTTTTGGCGGAACTGAGTGAGAGGGGCGAGGAAGAAACGAATAACTCAATGAAAAACTTCGTCTGCTCAATCGTCCGTGTACCGATGGCTTTTGTGGGAATATTCGCGATTGGCTTCATCGGAAAACGTCGCATTATAGCGACCCGAAAGAAAAGTGTCATGAAATGAGAAAATTCTTCCGAAGCTGAAGATATATATTTGGGGAATTTCACGTCAAATATTCCGGCCTCGGACCTCACCCCCTCTCTGTAATACTTCTGTAACGTTTTGTACGGAAAGTGGACTATCAAAAAAGGCTCCCTGAATTATATTTTAGATTTTTTCGCCATCAATTGGCCGAGGGCCGAGGGGATCAAATTTCGCTAAAAACCAATTTTTTGACATTTTTCAGCACAGAATTGTGGCAAAATGAAAAATGGAATCTCCACGGTATCATATGTTAGTGATATCGAGGACTACCGAAAAAATGTTCAATTTTTCACCCAGGAAAACAAATTTTTTTCACGTTTTTTTTTTCGATCAAATTTCGTTTTTTAACCTAAATTACACTAAAAATGGTACATGATAATATCTTCGAGATTTCATTTTTCGTTTTGCCAGAATTGTCTGCTGAAAAATGTCAAAATTGGCTTTTGCCGAAATTTGATACCCCTGGCACACTCAGACGGATCACCAAAAAATCTGAAATAACTCAGGGGCCTTTTTTGACAGTCTATTTTACGTAAATAACGTTACAGAAAAATCGGAGCTAGCGAGCTTCAAGGCCGGAACATTTGACATAAAATGTCCCATATATACAATTTTTTTTTTTCAACGACACGTCTAAAGTCGGATGAAAAACTTCATCGAGCAGCGTTCGCAGTTTTGGGCCAACTTTTTCTTATCGTTATGTCGTAAATCTATACGTGCACTATCCCAAGATATGGCTCATTCGGAGGCGTTACGTATAACACGTGTATACCTATATATTTCTCGTAGCTATATGTTTTCTATACCTAGATGCATATGTAAGTGCGTTTCGCGCTATTCCTTCGATCACGGTGGTAGGAAAATATTATATTGGGAACGACGAGGAGAGAAGAAAAGAGGAGAGCATCGTGAAATAAAGGAGTTTTGGAAGGGAAAACGAAGGAAGGAAAATGGGGACCATGAGGTCCTGAAAGAGATACCGGAGGGAGATTCTTCAACGACAAAAAAAAAGTATGAAACGCGACGTGAAACGTTTCTGCTTTTTTTTCCTTGCCATCAACGTGACGATGGAAAAAAAAAAGCGATGATAAAAAAGGACCACGAGCTGAGATATAATGAAGGCATCAGGTATGGCGGGATGAGGGGAGAGAGAAAATGAGATGTAAAAAATGTGAGAGGATATAACGGTGTGCTAATTTCACGCATCCTTTGTCCGCATTTGTTCATTCATTCGCGAAAAATACGGATCCGAGCTATGAATTGTAAGTGTGAGTAATACAGTTGAATCTCTCTCGGAATATTTGCCAAGCAGTAAATTTTCTAAGGCCCTGAGGAAACAAATACCGTCTCCACAAGAATGATTTTTGGGACAGATGTAACGCTCGCAATAAAGAGAATTAGTCGAAAAATCAATCTCTGTACGCACGCGGAGAAGGAATAACTTATTTTATTCAAACAAATTTTATTTGATAGCAGTAATTTTTTGTACACTGATCATTAGAACTCGCGACTTTTTCAATTGAATACACTTTGGGTTTTTAAGTATGCACAAACTGAATCAAAAGTGACTGCATAAATGTAAATCGAATTATAGTCCCAATACATGGACACCATTTCGATGAGATTTTGCAAAGTTAATTATGGGGATAGAAATATTTTATAGCCTCTGCGGCTATTTGGAATGTACGGTTGAACTTTTCCATGCGTTGATTATCTGAATTATTGTTCGCATAACCAAAACAATTAACGGCGAAGTCATGAACTCATTGTTCTCACTTTTGTCACCATACTTTTCTCTCGGTGTAAATTTTAAAAATATATAAATCGTCCAGAACTTTTTTTGTGCGACTTCAAAGTTTCAGTTTTCATGTTACTGACAATATTTCATAAAAAAAGAAAAAAATTATTGGAAAGTCTGATCAAGCATTCCAATTACATTCCAGTAAAAAAAAAATCCTCCGAAACAGGTTCCCTTAATCATAAGGTCCCATCTCATAGAAATTTCAAATAAGTATGCAATTTTGACAAACAGTGGGAATTAATTATTATAGTTATTCACTATTCACGAAGAAAAATTATAAATTTACCCTGAGTTTAGCCTGAGTAATGACTTGGGACGTTTGTTGGACGTGACTATTGCAGGACCAACTCAATACTTGTTCGGGAGGATTTCTTTTTTTACTTGGATTATTGATTGCCCCTCTTCAGCAACGAGTACTCTCTGTATAACCCTCTTATAAGCGCACTCCTAGCCCATTTTCTTTTTATCGCACTATTCGTCCTCCCAAGCTAAGTGATCGTAAATTTCGAGAGTCTCAACTGTACCAGCGCATAAGTGTAGGAAATACCACAATCGAGTGAAAAAGTACAATTAAATCCCCTTGACTTCATTCGGCGCACCGAGCACGTGGTTGCAACTCTTTTATTTTTCTACTATTCTTTTTTTTTTTCATCCTCTCATTATGGACCCAACACAGGGGGACTAAACATTTTCACGTGTAACGTTTCTCAATAGGAATGTTGAAATAAGCCGCTCAGCATGCCCTATTCCCGTCAACGGGGCTCAGAATTGTATCCATTTTTCCGGTCACTATGTATGTATACTCGACAATGTTCTCTGTCATACACGACCCGTCGACTGGAAATTTCCTTGTCATCCCTTATTCTTCTGTTCTACTGTTTTTTTTTTTTTTTTATTCAGAATGAAGCGTATATTACCGCGACAATACGTGCGAAATCCGCGATGCACAATACCACAATTTCAACTAGGAAAAAAATCGGGTTAACACGTTGTTCCAATTGTCCAACGAGTGGTTTCTTTTTTACATCGTTACGCTTCAACGATCCGCGATTTTAACGATTCCCGATGTACCAACCAACGAGGAATGCACGGAAATGCTTTTTTTTTAACGTTTTTATTGGAATAGAGAGGGTGTTGGATGAAGTGGCGATCTCTCTCGCTATTCTACCTGGCGGAATAAACTTCATCCAGAGACATTTGATCTTGCATTATTTGCATTGTCGTACTAATATACGAGTACTTTTTTGGCCATAAACACGTCTTTTCGGTGTAATTCCATAAAATAAAAATCTGCAAGTGCCTGCATCATTGTTAAAAAAAAATCTACTCGATTATTGGCTATGGTTTTTTTTTTCTCAAACTGTTGAAATACTTTTTAACCCTTCAAATTTGTAGAAACTGATGAAAAAAATATGTAATTTCTACTCGATAGAATTTCTCTGCGGTGCAAGACTTCATTGAACTCCCGGAGCTTTGATGATCAATTTTTTTTTAGGATGGAAAGTACAAACGGGGAACCTGAAAGCTGGTATAACTTTAAAAAAAAAAAACTTGAATGCTTATTTTATAGCGAGGATAAATTTCACGAAATTCCACGATCGTCAAGTCCTAAACGCTGTTCATAAGTACTATATATATATGCGGCTACTTTGGCTTAGGATTTTTCAGCGAGAATGTGAAAAAAAAAGCTGGATACCCAGAATGGATAGTGGAATACTAAGTAAAAGGGTTTCTCGACGAAGTGAAGCACACAAAGAGTGGAGTAGAACGAAACGAGGGCAGGAAAATAACGTCGTTGGAGGAGAGCTACAAAAAAAAATGAGGGAAGAAAGTTTGCATCGACAATGCCGGGTTCGTTTGGGTGCTTTGTTTGCTGCATCTATGTGTTCTTTCTCTCGCAATCCTTTACCGCGATTTTTTACTTCCCAATAGGATGCAATCCAACTGAAACGATGTATATATATAAATATATACATAATATATGTGTGGTTCAAACCACCGATTTTATGCTAGCTGTCCTAGGACCAAATGGGTTTTTTCCAGTCACCCGGGGAAAAATAGTTTGGATCTACGTCGATCAAATTTGGATCCAAGTAGTTTTTTTTTTTTATATCGACTTAGAGCCGAGTTTTGGAAAATCATAGATTTATCTAAATCTCAATTAGACATACCTGGATCTCCGTTGGATCTACTCACAGTCAGATCTAAGTAAATCTACTGAGACTCAAGTAGACAAACGACGTTCTAATGAGCGAAAGTGTTCGAACGTAATATAAGGTCGATTCGAATACGTGAATCTTCGAATTTCCAAAATTTAGATCGACGTATACATCAAATTTGATCTAAAAAATATGTACGTAGATCTAAATTGGATCAATGTGGATCCAAACGATTTTTTCCCGGGCACTGGTGAATCGTAAAGATGATTGGAAGAAACTTGATCTTGCAGCTCATGAAAATTATGAAAAAAATTTTCCTCAAAAACCTATGGAGCTTGATAAGCAGCATCACGGGTCAACCAAACAATGAAATTTCTCAGAATATTTTTGAATCAATTTTAGAATCAAAAACGAAAATATTGAAATACCATCAACCAGCGCTCTAATAGTTAATGAAACAAATAATTAATTCAAGTACAGATAACAATTGCCTCAACCTTCAAAAAAATTGATTTCTCGATCGTCACTTTTCGTTGCTGGCACGGTTGACAAAGAAAAACCCACGTGAAACGAGAATGAAAATACGAATTGGTTTTTATTTTTTCTTTCTAGATTCGCTTTGGAGCGTTAGTACGTGATGTGAGAGGAGAGGCCGATAAAGCGGAAAAAACAGAGATCGATGAGCGAGATGGAATTCGCGTATATTTCATCGGGATTTTTTGCTACTCGAGCTTCGTCCCCAGTTTTTTTTTTTTTTTTTTACGACTTCCATCGTCTCCTCCTACATCCAGCTCTCGGCGTCATAGAAAAAGAAAGCTGGAATAAGTTAGCCAACCTTCGGGTCTTCTGTTCCACATCGTGAACCAAAATTTGTCGAATTGAAAAACGAGCGAATATATGAGCGCAATCTATGTCTCTCCATGGCGCTATGAACAATTTTTTTTTGTCTCCAACATATAAAAAATTCGCCACAAGGAAAAGCGAAAAGTGATCGATACAACGTGTATTACCGATCCAATCAAAAGTAGGTACTAAGGTGGTATATTATAATTTTTTTTTTTTTTTTCGATCGTCGAACAAATGATAATTCGATTTTTCTACATTTTTAGGGAGAACGTAAAGATATGAGCACTTCGCGATTGATAAACGATTCCGAGGAATTGTCCCAATAAAAATTATGTACTAAAAACAGCAACAATGAAAATTAGTTAAACTAATCAAGTAATGATGTTTTCACACGATCCAATGTTTAAGAGAAATTAAATAATAATGATAATTCGAATAATGGACTGGCACTTTGGGGGGAAGTGGCTAGTAGCGTGCTTGCCTCTAAACCGGATCATCGGGTGGTCGAGGGTTCGATTCTCAGCCCCGTAGTTTCGTCAAGAATAAAATTATGGGCATGACATATTTTATGATATATTAAATTTAACATATTTTATATATATTACATGACGTAGCTCCGAGATCGAGAAGCGAACCTGAGACCGGCTGTATTGGCAAAAGTTTTTCCATAAGTTTCCCTGTGCCCACGGCAGAAATGCCACGATGAATCCGATACAGCAGGGTAGGTTGGATGCGGCCGTATGGAGGTGTCCAGTCTACTGATCCGGGCCAACCCTCAGGGGGGACTGGCGACTAACCCAGGCCGATCCTGATATAGGCCTGATGCATAGACCTGAGAACAGGGGTGAGATGAAAAAAAAAAAAATTCGAATAACGGTTCCCAAATACTTTAAAATTATGCCCGAAGAAATTTGCAGTTTTCATTTTTTTTTTTTCGCTGTAATTTCATGACACTCCAAAGTCATTTTCGAGAGATTTTTTCATTGGCCCAACAATGCCCAAATTCTACCGATACGTGGCACTTTGTGGTTATGATTTCCTCTTTAATAGCCGGTTTATAGAGGTCGACATTGCTCCCCATCCTTCGCCGATCGTGGCTACAAGCGTAAATCATCGGTATACGTTTATCCTGTACGTTTGGACAGAGCGTGTTGGTGTTACAACATCGAAAATCACGATTTTGCCGTTAATCAAGCTTCTGTATACCGGGGCCGCACGGTGAGTCGCTTCGATACAGCAATTGAATTCGCGTGTGTTTGAGTACACAACATGCACCGATTCGCCGGTATTCGTCGCGTTAAAATCGATTTTAATTCATTGGGCAGCCTCTTTCTCCCTCTCTCGTTCCACGCGCGTGCCCAAAACGCGCGCGTGAACGACCGCGAAATTACACAAACGCGACCACGTCGAATATTGCCCGTATTTTGCCAACAAAAGTTTCATCCGTATTCGTGGATCGGCTGATCTGGTATACATGGGGTATTTCACATGTAGCCTGATCCGATTGAGCATTCACAAAAAGGCAGTGCTCTTGAAAACAAAATTTTAGGGCAGCTTCTGCGCTCCACACTAGTCAAATGGGTGCTAAATTTTACAATGATTTTCGCAATGTTTAATACACTAATTAATAGTCGTGGAAGTCGATTTATATTGCAGCATATGCTATTAATCTAGAAGAAATATAAACAACGATGGATTTGCAAAACTATCAAGTGATAAATGCAAATTTCCATGATCATACATTTTCGTCGAGATTTTTCAAAGAATAATCCTTAATTTCTTATCGATTTTAATGCATCACGGTTTATTTTGTTCCTTAAAAAACACTCTACAAATTCACCACGTAGATTTTATGTATGTTGGATCGTTTAAAAATTACAGCAGTTTGCTTATGGAAGAATGATTCTGCCGGTTGAACAATGGGCTGCAATTGTCAAGTTACGAAGAAATCGATCAGCTGACAGTCCTACGCCTCGAGTACTGCAGTAATTTATGCGTTTCCTAAGTATTTGTAAATATTGAACTGTCCACCACAATTCATTTCCGGATGCTTATGATAATTATATGAATTATCAAAATCAATCAATAATTTTGTAATTTCATACAATATACAATTATTACAAAACTCCAAAAAATTTTGAGGTTAGCCAAGGTGAAATGATTCAATCGACTAGTCATGTGGATGACCGAAAATATATTTAAAAATTTATATTAAAAGAATTATAATTCAAGTGCTGGAAGACATATCCACAGTTATTATAAATTCTGACCACTATTATTACGTGTTATCAGATTTTATACCTTTCTCCAACAATTTGATTGCTAAAATCTTCGATTACATGATGGAGTCTGCCACAACCTGGGAAAGCTTTTTTTTCATGTACGTAGATCAAATTTCGATCTGCGCAGTAATTTTTCAGGTCTACAACTAAATTTTGGAAAATCATAGATTGATCTTGATCTCAATTAAACTCTACTCAGATCGTAATAAATGTACTGAGATTCAAATAGATAAATGAAGATCTAATAAGCCAAAGTGTTTCAACATACGATTACGTCAACCTGAATGTACATAAATCTACCGTTATATGCGGGGATCCAGATAGATGTACGAGTTTCCAAAATTTTGATCAAACTTTGATGTAAAAAAATAACTACGTAGATCCAAATGACTTTTCCCTGGGAAGGACTACCTTGAACCCTTTTTTTCTTGATTCTTATTATTATTTTTTTTCAGTCAATTTTAACAGATCGCAGCGACTTTTATTATCCATCAGTCTATGTGTCTGTACATATATCAGTACATGTAAATGTGAGTACAGAATCGTTGCACTCACTCTACCAGCACCCTATTTCTCAAACAAACAGTGTATGTAGAACTTATGATTGAAAATCCGGAAGTGCAATTTCCAGAGTTTTAGTCCTCTGCCTCTACTACTTTAAATATGCACGACTAAACATTGATCAACTGTGCCAGAACTAAAAGAATCAATGGATAAAAAGGGCATACGGAGAAAGAGAGAGAGACAGAAGAGAGAGAGAGAGAGAGAGAGAGAGAGAGAGAGAGAGAGAGAGAGAGAGAGAGAGAGAGAGAGAGAGAGAGAGAGAGAGAGCTTTTTCAGCAATTTTTAATAGACTTTATAAGAAATTATTCCCTTCACTCGTTTTCTTTCGACTTGCCCCTTTAAGCCCGTACATTATCTCCACTCGTTCTTTCCGAATAAATTTAACTCCCTTTACGATTACACGCGCAACTAATGTTCATTTGTCCGTTTCGTACAAACGGAAGTTCACATAGTACACGCTTTCGATGTAACTGAAACACGTTCATCAATGCGGAGAATAAAATTCGTATTGGATGAAATAAAATTCGGGACAAATGTGCCAACTCATGTTGAAGATGAAAAAAAAATTGGTATTATTAATTTTGAAATTTTTCAACCGTTTATATGACTGTACGCATATTATTTTTGGAATAAGCTGTATGTATATATGCGTACAGACGTATGCTACGCCACTCGAACCACTAATAAATTATTATATCCCGGAACATTTATGTAGATTATTTATCAAAGTATTAAGCAATTCTCTCAAGTCTCGGAATCATAGCCACAATCGTATTTTTTCCTCCCTTAATCAGGGATATCTTCCAAACGATCGATCGAGTCTTCATCGTAAAAATAAAAAACGAAAGTTCACCGCTTTTTCGCTCGAAAGAAAGTAAATCGCTAATTTAATTTAATTAATTTAATTTAATAACATTAATAATCGTTTAATTTTATAATTTATTTATTTAGGAAAAAATATGTTGTTATGTTATGGATATGTTTCCGTGGTAAGCTTGTAATTCCGGCGTGATGTTCGCTATGGGAGACTTATTATTCGGTAGACTTGTTTTCGGAAGACTTGTTTTTGCGGAGCGTTGTTACATGGTAGAGATGATCGCGCTTTCATTTTTCTGGTAGAGTTGTTACTCGGTAGTGTTATAATTTAATAGAGTTGTTATTTGGTAATATTATAATTTAATAGAGTTGTTCTGTTAGGCCTGTTTTTCTTAGAGTTTTTCGTTGGTATGGTTGTAACTGGTAGAGATGTAAATGTGCCTAAAATTCATAAAAACTCAAGTTTATATTTTATACCATTTCTCAACGAATGATAAGAGCGACTCATCGATCAGAGCATTCATTCGATTAATTAAAACTGTCAGGTTTCCACATTTTAGTTATATTTCTCATTCAGTTTGGGCACATGTAATCATTCTAAATTTTTAAAATTTCTTTTAGAACCTTTTCAGAAATGTTCTTCTTTATCGTTGTTTCATGCTTCTCAAAGTTTGTACTTAACTATGGTTATTGCAGTTAGTGATTTGCCGATTTTTATTTTAATTGCATATAAGATAAACGCACAACCATTAAATTCTTTATGATAAAAAAACGTAACCTTATGCGCACGAAAAAAAAGCTTCGCCTGAAATACTATGGATAGCCGAACAGCTCTATCGGTTCGATTATTAAAAGCGAGCTGTGAGTAAAAACCTTTTATATCTCTGCATACGTTCGAATCTGACCCTAATCATTCGTGGCTCCAGTGGCTACAGATACAGAACGTGATACACAGAATCAATGTGCCAAGTTTAGTTTACTTACTATACAATGCGCTGTCACTTTAGAGATCGCGAAATAGTAAATAATTTTATGTTCTTTTTTTTTTTTTTTTTTTTTTCTTCATGGAAAGGGAAGGGACGAGCTGGCTTCTATACTAGCCAAAGGTCGAATTTTGTTTTTCTAACAATTCACGGTTTCCTCTAGGCGTAGATGTAGAAGAGATTCATTCACTGTTGAAATCCGATTATTGGAAGCCCAAAATAATGAATAGAAGAACAAAAATTGAAGTTTGTAGGTCTAAAAGTCAAATACATTCTTGAATACATTAGTATAACATGAAAAATCGCCGTATACAAAAATTTTCAGACTTTCATTCATTTCTTGTATATTTTGGGAAATCGAATATACTTTCATGAAAAATTGTATACTTTTGATTCGTCACGTTACACCGATCGCTGAATGATATTCCGCGATTGCGAAAAAAATTTATCGAAAAAAAAAACCGCTTCGATACAACCAATTCTACGAGATCGGCGATTAAAAATGCAAAGTCTCTCTCATCTCCTCTGTCTATGTCGTTCTGTCGTCGTCAAATACCATTGAAAAATTCCAACTCGCGCTATTTGGAGAGAAAAAAAAATATAGGTTAGTATGAATATAAAAAAAGAAATATAACATAGAACGGAGGAGAAAAAGCGGAGTTGAGATTCAAGTTTACGATTTCCAATTATACGACCGTACGATCGAATACCACTGGAGCGGGGCGGAAGAGAGAGAGAGAGAGAGAGAGAGAGAGAGAGAGAGAGAAAGAGAGAGAGACAGAGAGGAGTCTCGCGGCTTCCGCCAATTAAGAAAAACTAATTTTGTTCGGAGCTCACAGACGCGACCGCTAGTCTCGTTCACCCTTCTCTCTCTCTCTCTCTCTCTCTCTCTCTCTCTCTCTTTCCATCTCATTGCTACTTTTCCACGTTCGTTTTATTCTTTCCCCTTGTTTTTTTTTCTGCCCTTCCCACCTTTTCTTCCGCTCCATTCGCCACGGTAATCCGTGCGAGCGTACCGCTAAATTTAATTCAGCTCCAATCTCAGAGCTTGCCGATCTCCCTCTATGTGTGTGTGTGTGTGTGTGTGTGTTCGTGCGCGTGCGTATGCCTTGTAAGAGAAGAGAGACGGAGAGAAAGAGCAACGAACGGTTATCACATTATCTCAATATGGCTAATCGTTTAACACCTCTCGCGAATCGAGCCGTAATAAGTTTAACTATTTCCGTACGTCTCGTAAGCCCTTTCGTGGTATGCTCCTCGATATACTCAATAATATAAGCTCCAACTGTTCTCTTTGGCTCGGAATTATACATTACAAGACCAACGACCAACGCGTCGTCAATTATTCTCTGCCGAAAGGATTCAGGATCATGCATTTTCAATTATTTCGAAAATTTCTCATTTTATGGTACATTTAAGGGAATTCCATAACAATTCGATTAACTCTCAACCCTTGAACTCTTCGATTTTGTCACTCATTTTCCAATGGATCTCTGACTATCGAATGAGCTTTCAGGATTTTTTGAAGATTCTTATTTCATAAACTCATCGAGCTTTAACTTTTTGAACTTTCAGGCATTCGGCTGGCTGGCTGATCTTCTATAAAATAATAAGTCATTTGAAATATAAGTTATATGACTATTAATAGGAAGAAAGATATTCCTTTTTCGATTAATAATAGCATAGTTTTTAATCACCCCTCGAAGTTGAGATGCAAAAAAAATTATAGCATTTTTTATTTCCGTCATATTTTGCTATTTCGACCCTCCCTTAAGGTCTTGTGAAAGAATATTGCAAAGGAAATAATGTGAGTGACACTGACGTTGATACGAGAGAGACAGGTCAAAAATGTACTTCACATCTCGTTAAAAAGTATCATGAAACTTTGTAAGCTGCGATACCTTTGGGTTATTCAGATAAAATACAGCAAAAAGAAAGAACCTTACAAATGAGAAACTTGCATATAGTTGCCTCATTATTTTATCTCCCTCGCAGACATGCCTTCCTCTATGGGAAAGCCAAAATTAAAAAATCCACTTTCTCACAGAGGGATGTCTGTAAGCGCGATAAAATAATCAGGCAGCACTATATATGCGCGAGTTTGCAATTTGCAAAGTTTTCCCTCACATGCTCGAATAGGGAAAATTTTTCAAATGAATGTTCTTCTTTTTCTTAAAAATAGGCAACACATGGCATGAGCAGAATTATTGGAAAATGCCCGTGTATTGCGGAGATTTTTGTTTGGAAACAAAAATCTTTTTTTAGTTACAAAAAGAGTAATAATAATGTCTAAACAATCCTTGAGTTTACCAATTGGTTGCTATGATGAATGTTCGTTATTGATTGCATGAAAGTAAGAAAAAGAAATTGTCCAATAGTTAGCTTCATCACGAAAAAACGTGTATTTTCTAAAACGATTTTCGGAATAATTGTCACGCGAGCATGAATTGAAATCCAGAAATTTGTTAACTCGAACAAGTAGAATATAAAACCTGATATGGTATAGCCTAGATGCAATCGTTCGAAGCGTATACAACACACAAAATTTTCTCATAAGCACGTACTGTCATGAAACAATGCGATTGCCCCTAACGAAATCGTGCTCCAATCTAATAAATTAATTTTTTTTTCTTTCCGATGATCTCGTAAGATCGGGTGGCTGAGATATCATAGAATGCCTCATGCATAAGCAGCAGAATGTTTATTTATGTATAGAAACATATAGTGCTATATGAAACAACTGATACCGAGCCAAGGTATGTACAAGGTGACAATTGTAAGGTGGCTATGTGTCTTTTCACGGTTTTCTGCGGCGAGATTGCTCCATTTTGCGGGTGCATTCAAAATGGTTTTTTATGTCCTCTTTGAAAAAAATATTGATTTTATGTGGAAATTATAGTACTTACGATAGAAAAATATTGATTTCGAAAAAAAAAAATAAATGTAATTCCATTATAGATTATTAAAGCTTATTAAATTCTGAACATGGAACACTGGTTTTGATGTGATTTTGGGAGTTTAATCGTGGAAAAAAGCCTGCCCACGAAAGAAGAATCTTTACAACATATCATATAAAGAGTCTTGTAAAGCATCTTGCAGAGAAACTTTTTTAAAATCTGTGGAAGATTCTTTAAAAAAAACCCACGTATATACTATCCGAAGGAAGATTCATTCCAAGATTTTTTTCATGCCTCCGTAGCGAAGAATCTTGGAAAGAATCTTTGAATGATTCTTCTAATCCGAGAGGAGAATCTTCAATCTGAGATAAGAATCTTGAAAAGTATCTTTCCAAGATTTTTTTCCCAGATTCTCTGCTCCAAAGGATTGAAAAGAATCTTCTTCCGGGTACTGTACGTGGTTTATCCAAGAAACTTTCTCAGATCATTGACAAGATTCTTTGCTAGATTCGTTACAATGTTCGTTACAAGATTCGTTACAATGATTCTTCTCACGCAAGCAGAGTTTATATTTGATAATTCTTTTCTCCATAATGGAACACTCAAAACTACTTTGAATCCAGTGTTCCGTGTTCAAAATTTCAGAGACTTTTAAAAAATAAGAATGCATTTTTACTTTTTTTTTTACAGATCAGCATTTTTCTGTCGTAAAAACTGTACATTCCACCTAAATGCAATATTTTTTTTAACAAAAAAAGGCGTAAAAACCATTTGAAATCCAAATGCGAAATGAAAGCGATATTACTGCGGAAAATCGTGAGAAAACACATTGCCACTATATTTCTCAACCTGTATATAGATATATATATCGACAGCTAAAAAGCAAAACGGCCTGCCCTACACAATTTAAGCCGTAAAGTAATTTCGGTTGCACCCTTCCGCTATGGTATATAGCAATTGGTACCTCTCTACTTTATATAATATACTTGCTGCCGCCGTCACCGTGTACAAGAATCCGTTAGCCCTTGTTTCGATTTTTTATACTTATTAAATAATTATATAATGTACCCTCGTGGTTGACAGGGGTCGCATTAACCGACAATATATCATTCGTGCTGTTGGTCGCCCAGACCGCGAGAATGCACACCATTCAACCATCCAGAAAGCACGCGCCTGCCGTGACCTTTCGCGTCATGGAAAAATGGTAAGCGATCACGGAAAGAGGGAATTAGACGAAGGGGATCATCATCCGCACGACAGGACGTGCAATTTTTAACTTTGCTTAATTTCAACCCATTTGCTCTCTTTTCCGAGCTTTCTCTCTTCTATTCACTACCACAGCGAGTCGTTTACATGTGACTGTCGATGATCGATCTTTGAAAAACTACTGAAATTATTTTTAAACGTATAAGCGATTAACTTAATATGCCCGTATTCACGGTCGTACGATATAGACTCGATTCTCCTTTAATATTTTACTGTAGATACTATAGAAATCTCGTTATTGTTTTAATCTATTTTTCTTCTCATTCTTGTTTTTATAATTTTTTATTCGAAATTGTATCAAGAATAACTTGTCGAGTCTGTTGCAAATCTCGCTTTTTACTCTCTCTCTCTCTCTCTCTCTCTCTCTCTCTCTCTCTCTCTTTCTCTCTCTTGCTCTCTATTTTTTTCCCCTAGAAAGAAAGATCGACGTCACAACCCTCTGTCACAGCTAGATTGAAGAAGTGACAAATTGGTGGGTTTCGACATCGATAAAAGGGTGAATTGATGGACCATGTACGCGCGACAAGGGACAACACTTTTTTGCTCATGGATTTTTGGCGTTTTTCAAGAGCACTCTGCACAAAAAATAAATTGAAAGAGCGCTTTCTAAAAATTGGGTTTTATGAAACCAAATACAAGGAGTTTTGGCTCGCGGTAGAATTTTCGAATGCTCTGTTGTAATTTTGTATATTTTGATCCAATCAGTATTTTTAGTTTTTCATTTGACCCTCTATACTCATTGTGCTTTTCAAAAAGCCAGATCATTCGGCTTCCTATTAAACGGATCCTTATGGATTCTCAATAAACAGAATATCGACAATACCGAATGAATACGTAAGCTTACCAAGAGCAGAAATAAAAGATAAATTTGAACAACGCCAAATAAATGACCGCCAAATAAATAACCGTGCCAAATAAATGACCCGAATGAATCGAAATGATTGAGTAAAAACCATGCCATAAGCTGTCCTTATCGTCGTATATATATAACGTTATTAGATATCCATTCGGCTCGCATTCTAAACCCGCAATCACAAAAGTAGCAGAAGTCAGTATTCGAGCAATTGAATCTGAAAAGTGTTCTATGATCGCAGGCATTTTGCCACGGTGATCGACGTAAATCAAGGGCAGGACAGAGCCATGTAACGACATCAATGATGGAAAAGTTGAAACAAAAAATTATTTAAGATAATTGTGCAATCACATATTTATGAACAATTATTCTCAAAGGAATATCGTTCAAGAAAAAGTTGTCGTTTAAAATTATTCGTAATAATCGGTATACACAAAAAAAGTTCTAAAACTTTCGAGAAAAGGCGATCACTAGTCGAACGATTACCCACCCGTTTTTGTCCCTAGGAGCACAAGCTCGCTAGTTGAAGAACACATAAAGCTATGCTTTTAAAAACACTGGCGTCACTCGCAAACCGACGGTGGGAGCACCGGTGTACACATTCAGATATATACATATCCATATATATCGTATCCAAAGCTACGGGGCATATACAGCGTATCCGCACGAAAGCTCTGAGTAATCGATATCATTACCCCAGATTCTCTTGAGGTCGGACTCGGTGACGCCCGATTCGGTCACAAGAAATTTCTCCGCTACTCGGTGAAACTTCTCGGACTTGTCATTTTTTTTTCTCGTGCTTGAAAAGTTGCATTTATCGCAACTGGACTTGTTTTGAGCTGACACGAAAGGACTTTTGGCATAAATAGTTGAGGTATAGCTCCGAAAAAAAAAACGTCAATCGAACTGCTACTATGTTTTTTTTTTTTTCAAAAGAAAACATCAGTATTGAATTCGAGAAAGCATTTTACGAGCCTTGACTGAGCCCTCACTTATTCAACATATTATAGCTCATCTCCAGTTCTTAAGTCCGATAGATCCGAAATTCAGCGTTGATTCTTTCATTCGTTTGAGGGTCTGCTTATCATTTCATGTATATGTCGATTCGAGTGTAAAAAATATTGAGTAAGGTGCATAACTTCAGAGGGTAAACTCATGGACTTCCATCTAGTTAGGATATTCTCGCAAGGGGAAAAAGGGGGAAAAGCCCCATCTAGTTAGGATATTCTCGCAAGGGAAAAAAAGGGAAAAAAGCCCCATCAAGTTAGGATGTTCTCGTAAGGGTATGAAACGAGTATGAGAGGAGAACTTGAGAAGCGCGCCACTGGTGAGCCATCAAGTTAATGTTTGAAATCCCCGGTGATACACGCGCTTTCGACATCCAGACACATAAAATGCCGCCCCATTCGCGTACGAGTCCGCGTAGTGCTAATCTTCCCCGATGGAAGACCCCTCTGCTGTGCCCGTACGAGCTTTAAGCCTCACTCTACCTTACTATATTTTCACGTGATGCAGAGTCGAATTCCATCGGATATTACGAACCTCACATCACGTCCTTCGCGTTGTGTCTCTTTTTAGAAATCTCACGTGTCCTCTTTCGTTGCTACGATACGATGAGGTGAACGAAAGAGAGAAATTTCGCTGCATCGTCGTCCTCAAGATGGTGCTGTACCAAAGGTGACGTCATTTCATGATGCCAGGTGCAGCTCATGATTGACGAGCAATTTTTCTTTTCGTTAGCTTTTAGAAATTTACGTTACCTCTCAATCCATATTTTGGTGAAACTTGACGGTGTTTGAAAACCTCTCGATTGGTGCAAATAAAATGTTGGTCATTAAGATTCGACTTATTGGTCTCAAGGGGAGACTCGGCAGAGTTTGAAATACTCCTTACGATCTCGAATTTTCATCGGGAGTCGGTGAAGTCTAGAGAGTATTGAGAAGTCAAATGATGATACGGTGTAATACGAGAACATGATCTCATTTCGTTCCAGGTGAGCCACATTCAAACGTTCATGCAGATCCTAAAGATCCTCTTGCCTATTGCGAGTGGCTTGCAGTCTTTCTCGACTGGAAGAAGTTCTATGTACGTCGAATTTAAAAGGATGTTGCTAAAACGTATATAGTTTATCGATGAGCTTATATTTTAAAAACTGTAAAAAAATGAAACATTTTTTCGATCTGGCATATAGTGCGAAATTGATCTGAAATAGTGCTGACAAAAAAAAATATCCCGTTCAAATTTCATTATTAGTCATAATTATCAATCTTCATTAGTCCGGGCCTCCAATAATTACATTGACCTATGCTCGAGAGCCAGAGAATGTTCTACTCGTTGGGTGAACGTGCCTACGACGCAAAATCGAAGCAGGTTATATAGTGTGCGATGTGCGCGCATACTAAGAGGTTTTGCTTGTCCATTTCCATAAATGCAATACGGAGCATCATGTTATAATCAGCTGTCACAATTTTGGTTTGTTACATATATATTTGTAGCACGATTGAAGAGATACAAAATGAAAGACTTTGAAAAATAATGAATAGTTCGTCTTTTTAAAGGCGTGCTTGCAATTTTACTAAATTCACGTCCTATGCAGTCCATTATGCATTTGCTAAACCTGCCGATTATTGTATTTTGTATCCCATATGCAGCAGTGTTTATCGCTTATTCATGCATGGATTGTTTCTCATGCATCAATCGATCATATTTGTGTGTAATATTAGCGCATAATTTAAACACGACGTAGAATATGTTATTAAATAAATTTGCTGATTCAATCATTGAATGTTCATTGATCGTCAAATCACGATCACGGTATGTATTAGCCAAATTTTATTTCCAAAAAGTCTTTGGATCCAGAGTACCCTGTTTTGGATCTAATGTCCTTTTGATCCAATAGAGGCGAGTCAAGACAGTATACATTAGGTTAAAAAAAGGCTTAGTAGGGTCATGTTAGTCAGGTATTTGTGGTCAACAAAAGCTTTCGAAAGACCATCTACAACTGACGTCTGCTAGTAAAAGATTAACGGAGAGTGGTGGCTCATACGCTACTCAGGAAATACATTTTAAAAGCATTCAAAGGGGCGGGAGGGAGGGGGTAAATTTTATATTCAGGTTGACTATCCCTGAAGCCAACGAGCTTCTGCAGGTAAGCTTCTTATTTCGTCGAGAAACAGGAAATCTTTTTCACGTCCAAGTTTGAATATCTCTCCGTTCGATTTCTATTTGTCTCTTGTTACAGAAAACAACGCAATAAATACGCAGCAAGATTTCATTCTCAATGATTTGACAATGAAAATGGTGCAAGATGTGACACGAGATTTACGACATTGTCTCAATTTATATACTGAGCTGCCCAAATAGAGATTTTAAGCCTCGAAAAAAAAGTAATCGGCGAGTCGTTGAAGGCTTACCATGGCGCTTTGTTCATTAGGTGCTGCAATTTTCGTTGCATTTTTTTTCTTGCAACAACCTAATATCGAGTCAACAATTTTATTCAAATTTTTGCGATTTTCAAAAGCGCTTTTATGGCCGTAAAAGTAATCTGAATTCTCTTTGTCCGCGAGGTTAAGCGCGCCCTTATATTCCAATAAAAAACACAACAGTTCCGTACTGTACAGAAACTGCATACATTTATTTATACATCCCCGCGCGTTTCTCTTCTCTCTTTTCGATATGCCGGCCAACCAGGAAGAGGTGGCCCTGTACGCCAGGCCACTTGCAATCTTCCCCGAATGCATCTGCATATTTATAGTCTGCTTACAACTTGTTTGTAATGGGTTTCACTCTCTCTCTCTCCTATATTTATCTTGTCCTCTATCGTTCTTCTTTCATTATTCGAGTGCGACTCACCACGAACGAAGTAAATCATGTACCTGGCGAATCTTATTTCCATCCAATCCTGTCGCATCGCCTTCTTCAACCTTTCGTTCGCCCATATTCACCTCTTTCAACTCTCGGGGCTTCTCTCCTCAATGTCTCGCCGGCAACTTCTCTCAACCTTTAAACACGATTTTTTTATGTCAGAGGAAAAAAAGACGAAGAATACGAAAAGTATACGTACCGCCTCCGTCTTCTTAATAATATCTATATTCCTTTGAAAGACTTCCAGATCACTACGTTTGTAGAATTTCACTTTGGATGATGTAAATTCTTTCACGAGACCTTGTCATTATTAACGTTCACTGACTTCTCGCGATTCATCGGTAGGATTCGTACGATTACTCGTTTCACTATCAGAGCTTATATTTAACGTATATACACATCCTTATTGAAAGCTGTACTTAGATCGATGTTATCGAATAGTAAAAATATACCATTGGTACTATATGATAGTTTTAGGAATTTTCTATGGTAAATTTATCATATAGGAACATTCATTATTCATGTATTTCGTCGGAGAACTCAATTATAATATGATGTTCGCATCTTCAGGGGCAGAAACAACTAAACCAGTAGCTTCACTTCAAAGTAAAACGCACAACAGAGCCCTTTTTTCGGTGGGGGGTTAGAATGGAAAACAAGAACATAAATACGCCATCTAAAAATCAAAGATAAAGCATTGACTTGATATTTTTATATCTGAGGAAAAAATTTTCAGGCAAAAATTTTGAAATCATCAAGGGAAAAAAATGAAGTTTACATGCAACGCCCCCAGACTGCGAATAGATTCATATGGTAAAATATTGTGTAACCCGTTCCAAGAGTCCAACTGGAACATTGGTAGATGATGCAGCCTGACCATCCATTTATACTCATATCGGCATGCATAATTTGTGACCACGTTACGGATGCTCTTAAGGGAGGCTCTCCCGCTCCCTGAGCACAATAAATATCTCTTTCCTTCCACGCTGCCTCGGGCCAAGTAAAACTCGCTCAGGGTTCACAACGCTTGGTCGTCCAAACGAAAGGCCAGTGATTCTTGCAGATCAAAGCAGGCAAAAAAATGTTAATATTTAAAAAAAAAATAGTTAAAGGATACGAAGTAACCCCTGGGCGCAGCGGAAGTTCCATCCTGTATAATTTATGTTCAATAAATTATACGTTAAACAAAGCGTGCCTATATTTTGAGTTAACTCAAGATAGCCATGTTTGGTTGAGAACCTCTGATCCACCGCAGTGTTTCTTGCTCCCTACCGCACTTTGACAAAGTTTGTACCAACTTTGCGCAACAGTCGTACGGCTGTTTTATGTCCTGCACACATTGATGGGATTACCGGAAGGAACTCGAACATTACTCAAAAATAGCTATATACAAAGAGAAACGATTATTTTGAGACGAATGTTTATATGGTCCGTTTGAACGAAATATTATTTCAGCTGCTATTTCGTATTTAAATTTTCATCATTTTTAATAATATGTATTAATAATTATTGTGTCGTCACACCATTATTTTATTATTCTATAGGGTGCCTCCCTCTTAATATTTCAGTATTACTCAGTAATATTCAGTAATATTCGGTAATATTAGGTAATATTCAGTAATATTCAGTAATATTCGGTAATATTAGTTAATATTCAGTAATATTCAGTAATATTCAGTAATATTCAGTATTATTAATATTTCAGTATTACGAATGTCAATAATCAAATAATTTTTAGGCAGGAGTAAGCAAACTTTTATCTGTCATGGGAAATAGACTTCATAATGATACAAAAACCATTGAACGTATGGAAATTTTTCAATCCTCCATCGCAATTACCTATTATGTAGACGCTTGGAGGAAAAAATTTATTTTGTCTTCCATGAAGGTTTCACTAGAATCCTACGTACGAATGATTTTCAAAGTGGCAAAGACATTTGTGATTATCGGAAATTGAAGTGAAAACGAAAAACTTTTCAGTGAATCGAATTTCTTCACTTCGGTTCATCATAGGGAATTGTAACGTCTAGACGAATTTCGCGCGATATGATAATGCGTTTCTGACGGATAAAGCTCTATGGTCGAGGGAATTCAAAGACGAGAACCGATGAGAGCCTTTGAGGAAAGATAGAGACATAGAAAACTGAGATAGGCGTCCGTTCTTTTGTTTGAGCTAGCACATCTCGAAATGAGGAAAATATATTCAAATTCGCGTGGCACTAGATACCGCGTTGCATAGATATATGAGGCATTCAATGGTAACCCAGCTACCTTTATACTCCGATAATTTTCATCTTTGTGCAATCAGCATTTGTTCTAGTATTCTCCGAAAAATAGTTTTGTGTAGATTCTTTGTATGATCGAACAAAGGGTTTTTTGACTTACAGACTGAAGCAAGTTTTTGACACCTTTTTTTGACGCCCATAATCTCAAAAACCGATAATCGAAGAGCAAAATACGTTATGGACTTTTTTCATGGGTTGTTTCACGGACTTCGCGAAAAAAAAAGAGATCAAAATTAAATTTTTCATTGGACATCAGGCCCACTGAAAATCTCCGAGGGTAAATATTTCCAGCTCATCCTTTGCACCCTCTCGCCGTTTTTGTATGTACATGTGTGTTTCTGTATATATGTATAATGACGAGAGGGAGAAAAGGACGAGCTGAAAATATTTCGCCTCAGAGAGTTTTAGTGGGCCTGGCGCCAAGTCCACCGTTGAGTGATTTTTACCGCGATTCTATGCACTTTACCGCAGAATTCACTTTTCTCTCTCATACTCCACTCCGCTCCGCCATCATTCTTGCCGTATCACTCTCGTTCAAGTTCTCTTCAGCGTTCTCATTTTCTGTCCGCCCTGCACTAAAATGCAAAATCCCACAGCTGCGGTTCGCGGCTACGTCCAGCAGCAATTCTCGCGAAAATGCTTCATAAACATATACTACATGTATATATGGTGCGGTCGAGACGACATGATACGTTTTTCAGTTTATAAGCAAACGAAAACGAGAACGATGGTCGTGTACGACCGTTTTCGCGTCCATCTTTCCGGTTTCGCGTGATTCGGAGTTATGGGTTTTTGTTGTCGTTTTTTGAGTGTAACAAGAATAAGTTATTCCTTCTATGATCACCAACGGAAAAAAAATATTTTACGACTTTTGTCATCAACGTATCGAAGAAAAACTGACTCACTAAAAGGCAAAACAGGTTTACTGGATACTTTGATTTTTTCAACTCATTGTCATCTTTCCGTATTTCAAGTATTCATTTATTGAATTATTCGCTTATTTCAATCAACTGTGAGCTCCGATCGTTAGTTCTCTCGCTTATGAAAGTCATGTGAGTTTTATTATTTTGAAGATATCGGAAGATCACCAATTTTAACCAGTCGTCAGTTTCCTTACATCAATATATGGTAAATTTAATTGTTTCAACGAATCATCGGCTCTTTAATTGCGAATCGCTAGCTCAGCGCATCCTGCTTGCGTTATCTGCGCTTCGTCTCACATCCGACCAACACTAGCCTGGGAGTGCTTAATTTACGCTAGTCAAAGTATACAACCTGCTTACCTACACGGCACTAAGCTTAGATGGATACTGCATCTAGGGTAGGAAAAACGTCTTCAGGACGTTACGCAACGTTCGCTTTAACAGCAATGAGAAAATGCAAGAGGTTGCCCCATCAACCCTCGAGAAACTCCTTTATTTTTTACTTTTATTACACGTATATATGAGACTTTATAGTAAGGTTACGAGTAAAGATGGTTAACAGCTTGTTTCCTGTAAATTTAAGACATGTCCGTTCCTATTTTATTTCTCCGCATCTTCGCGTATGTGTAAGCATCTCGGTGTAGAGTACTGTAAGATCGATAGGGCAAAAGATAATATACCCTACGAAAGGAAAACGGATGATAGCAGATACTAGAGTGGTTTTCGAACTCCCACCAGTTGTAATCATTGCTCAATAGGTAATATTGCACCTCAAAGACAAGAGCCCTGTAGATCAACTTTGAGAGGTGCCGAAACGGATTTTCTATTCGCCGTTTGATCGACACGCAATAAATGGATATCTGCTAATCAAATCGATTCTTTTTTATTTGAGAATCGATGGAAACGGTTGCCCGCTCTCTGTGGGCGTCCAAGCCCATTTTAACATGCCACATTACTGCATCGCATTTGCCCGAGGGCATCGGAACTGCGGAAATCCTGTGCCTATACGGGTGGCCCTTTCACCAGAGCTGGTGTTCCTACAGGATATTACCAGTTCGATGCCCCCAGCTAGCGCATGCCTAAACGGTCACCAATCCAAATAATGGACTCAAGGAGCCGTACACCATTCTATTAGGTTTATAATATACCAGCAGGTGGTTGTAGTTCGCGCATTCGCAGACCATTTTAATAAGATTTGTCAAGGGGAAGTCACTGTGAAATTTCAAAATGCGGCATTTAAAAACGGAAGTTATAACCGGCATTTAACTAGTTGTTAACAAGCCCAAATAAATGACCTCATTTGGATATATTTGGTTCTAATTCCGATAATCATTTTCGTTATAGAACTTGGACCGTCTTTGCAAATAATTAGTATCGGATTTTCGGACCAAACTTTCCCGGAACAAAAAAAATCATGCGATCAATAAAAAAAAGTCATCGGATCCCTTAAGAGCCATGTTTACCATTCATCAATTTAAACACTCCTTTCAGCCTATATTTTCATCCTCTTTTCTATTATCGTGGTTGGCTATTATTTTGGCTATTATTGGCTATTATTTTTAGGCTGTATTTTGGCTAAAAAGAGCTACGTTCGGGTTATTCGGGTCTATATACATACGAACTCTCCGGTCCATTTGCGCAGACGACACGAATAGATATGAATTTTCGTCGTTCACTCGTGTGTTTTTCACTCGGTTTAGTCGCAGCGGCATTACCCATAATCCATTCACGATCTTTGTATTTATTTTTCGGTTTTTGGACCAAGTTTATACTCGAAGTGCTTTGGTTAGTTGATTAGAATTGTTCTCGAAAACGAGCCCGTACGAGCGAGGAAAAAGAAGACTCCCCTTCTCTCTCTCTCTATCACTCTTTTGGAGAAAGGTAAAAAAATATCGTCTCCATTTTTTGTTTCCGCAACAAACGGTTGGACGTTTTCGACATACCCGAATTATTTTTTGTTTTCAGTCAAGATTAGCGTAACTCGATATGCGCGTGGGCACTTCATTATTGCATCGAGCTGTATATATAAGACTCTCTGCTGCAGCGACACAGTAGGGTAAGGGGTGACTGCTCTCTGCCCGCACGATTACGCGACTCGTACGAACGCTTATATACATAAGCTAGCTAGATCGCGCGAGAGCTTGCAGCAAACTCCATCGAGTGAATCTAGCTATATATTTAACGTTTGCGCCGTTCATATACAGAGGTCTGGGCCCATCGGAGAATCGGAAAACAGTAAAAAGTTCGGGGTCTGGAAACTGTACAAATATACCTGTATACAATACGTCGTCTATGTATGTATACACACATATATATATATATATATATATATATATATATATATATATATATATATATATATATTGTCAAAATGGGGATGGGAGGGCACAATAAAATTTTGCGTGGGTGAGCGCGAATTCGGTCTGCCTGGCCACTTGGCTGGGAAATTGCACGAGAGACTCTCGGCTCGAATAGATTTTATTGGCCGAAATAGAGTGAGGTACGATTTTCCGCGAGAGAGACTAGAAAAAATAAAGTATCGAAATAAAAGAGAAGAGAGCGAGAAGAATGCGAAAGAGAGAGAGAGAGAGAGAGAGAGAGAGAGAGAGAGAGAGAGAGAGAGAGAGAGAGAGAGAGACAGAGAGAGAGAGAGAGAGAGAGAGAGAGAGAGAGAGAGAGAGAGAATTGAAAGTACGTATGCAGCGGGCCGTACATCGCGAATCGAAACGAGACGCGGTTGCAGATGAAAACCGATCCATTCTCTCTGGTATACGAGGATCATGAAATTTTTTTCTGTCTACCGATGTCTATCTGACCCCTCCTCCCTCTCTATCTCTCTCTCTCTCTTCCTGTTTCCTGCGAGTCACGGTTTTATTTTTCCATTGTTCCATAATCTGCATTGACGACAAATCTAAACCCACAGTATTGACGAATAAGTCCCTTCCATGCTTTCTCATCATTTTATCGTTAGCTTTAACCGTGATTCAGCAGCGTCCTATTCTGACTGCGAGCCAGATGGCCGATAGAGGTGGTTATGGAACGAGAACCTACTTCACTAAATCGGCCCTCATTATACATATATAAAGGGCTACAATGAAAATATAGTGAAGGGTTAAGTGTGCCAGCATCACATATTAATTTAGCGACGAGTTCTGAGTTTTATTTATTTGCCATTCCGATTGGTATAACGAGAGAAAAATATGGGCAAAAAAGTGACAAAAATAATTTTATAATTTCAGCAACAGTTATTTTGGATATCCGAACTCGTATATTCGAACTAAAAAAAAAAAAGGTTAATGGAACATTCCAAATAGTTTCACAGACCATAAAATATTTTTATCCCTTTATTTAACTATTTTTCTGAGTGTATCCATCGTTTTTTATATGTGAGTACATGGGAGATTCTAAATTAAGATTTTTTTACTTGTGTTCGCTAAACTCGTCAAATTGGAGTCATAAAGAATTTTTCGAGGGTTCCAACAGTTATTTAAAAAAAATATCAATAATTATTGCCATAATCGACGAAATGTCACTTTTTTGTCATAGCAATTGAATATTTTGTTATGTGACATCGAAAACAGCCAAACTCTCTAAAACTGTCGGTGATTTGGGCGATATACCCTGGCAACGAAAAAACACAGACAGTTTATAGCCAAATGCGTGTCAGTCGTTAGGTAGGTCGATAGGTCGGTCTCAGTTAAAAACTGAGGTAAGATGAAAATTTATTTCGACGGAATAATTACCGGATTAATGAGCTGAAACCACTCTCCGGGAAAAAATTGCCAACGCTTACAATATGGCCGACGTATGGCACGGCACTGGGCAACCGATCGTTGGTGGTCAACGTTGGGCCCGAACCTGGACCAATATATTTGCCGTTGCCTAACCCATGCTCAGTTCGAGGATTGGCACGCAACAAATTGCCAACTTTGGCCCAGTACCGTTTTGTTAATGGCAAGCAACCGTTGGCAAGCGGTGTGGTTGCCGCTCATCTTGGACCGATGCTAATATTTGTAAATCGTAAAAAAGTAATTTCTAAAAAGTTAATTTTTTTTTAAATAATTATTTGGATTTCGAAAGTTCTGAATTTGCGGATTTAAGGTTCAACCCCCGAATAACGACTTTTTTCTCAAAATTAACAGAATTTTCAAAAACAATGAAATTTAGTTTAATTATTTGTTCAAGGATCATTTTAAATTGTGAATTCATAAATAATAAATTAAAGTTATTTCTATATTGGATCCTATACAATCGGTTAAGCATCTCGTAAGATTCGGACTAGACACGACACGGGATCCAGTCGGGAATCTTCATTGGGATCCAATTTACAATCGTGACGTTTTAGTATTGGCATCCGATCCGATATCCGATGGGATCCCTAACAGAGAGCAGGGATACTGGAATCCAGCTGGATCTCCGCCACAATTTCTGCCTGAGAAGACGCATTTAAGTATGAACGAATTATGACCGGTGCGATGGAAAAGTACAAATATATTCGTCTTATCGTTGAGAGGCAATCGTAGCATTATAATTAAGAATACAGTCCAGTTGAATTTCTTCCGTCATTGATATCGTTCATAAATGAGCTCGTCACGTCATGACATATTTTTGGGGTTAAGCCCACATCTCCATTCCTTTGATCAACCATTCACCAGATCTCCAATTCAACAGCCATTGTTTTCGTTTCGTTTTCCTTCTACTCGTGTGCCAAGAATAATTCGAAAAAAAGTGAAAAATTCTAAACGTGACCGGATGGCACATTTCGATCGATACAGCCCTGGGTATAACGCGCGGTAATTTTTTTTCGCGGTTTTTTTGACCGCTCTCTCGTTATATGCCAGTCAGAAACTTCAAGCTGATCATAAATACGTAAGTACGTGTACGTAATATGAAACGTTTGCACGCGACTATAGGTGGCACGGTGTGCACGCGGTCACCACGTGGATATACATGGAAATGCATACATATGTGCATCGGGTGTGTATAAATGAATGTATAAAGGGATATAAGTGTATACATGCCGGTGACGATAGAAAATAGTGAACTGTATACATCAACAGTAAAATGTAACGTATGGATAAATGTATATGTATTATGTATACATATAACGGTTTCTCTCGACTATCGCATGGCCCGCGAACATAAATTATATTTATGGGCAGGTGTGTGGCCACAACGTGGCGGTTACTTTTCCCTCTTGGATCACAGTCAAATCACCATAATTGAAGACCCCGCAATTGAGTGCCGCTCACGTAGCTGGTCACATTACCTCCCGTGGTATAAACAGACACACGTATACACAATATTAAATACATATACATTTCTAGCTGCCCGAGAGCTTATATTTTCGAGAGCTCGCACGATTCCGGTAGCATTTACGCCCCCCCAACTTTATACGATATACGAGCTATAAAACTACACCACAGGGCGTTAAACACCTCTTCATGAACATTAAGAAAGCTACATAGTGAGATTCCCCAATGACTTACACAAAAGTATATACAACTTCGTTTCGAAATATAGGTGAAACCAATGCATTTTTATTTTGCAGTCGATATCAAGAGTACGTCGAAATTGCCTTGTGCACTCATAGATTGAGTCTAGTCACTGGCCGGTTTTGTCTGTCTAGACTTCTTCGAAAGGCGACAGACAATACTTAGCTGGGAAAATTCTCTTGTGTCGCATTTTAATTCCAGTTTGCTTTCACAGTCATGCTGGGTACATCCTGGCCAAGTACTACCCAGAAATAATAGGATGTGATGGTGCGACCATAAATGTTTTTCAATACAGCTCATCTTGAGACAAGGCTGCCCAGACAGCAGCCATGAACTTCTAAACTCAATTTATCATCTGCCGATGCTTTTTGATGAAGTATTCTTGGTCAGGCACCAGACGGGATCTGATCAGGAAAATTTCCGGTTTGTTTCACGATAAAAACGCTATGCTACTACATTTCTGTATCGGTGGACGAAGAGACGAGCAACATTATCTGGGCTTGAATTTATACTAACCTCCTTCTTGTTAGAAATTTTCCATTGTCTGTACGTCTACACCGAGTGCAAGGAGGTCACTTTTCAGAAATGTCAGTCCTATAAAAGTGTCTGAATGTATTGTACATCACCTACAGTATAGAGAATTGTGTGAGGTGTCACGGAGTCTGTGTACTTGTGAGGTACGGCACAACATAATCGTCCAATTTTAAACCAAAGGGCTAGATATCGCATGTTATGCATGCAGCTAGGGACCAGCCAATATTCTTATCAAACCCGGCCAAAGACTAAGAAAACAGTCCAATCGTTACCCAAGATTGAGTCCAAATTTCCACACGGGAGATTCTCGACCTTTTTTTACCACAGAATAGTTTTTTTTTACAACAATTTTAAATTTCGTTATTATTTTCATTGGAAAGTAATATTTTTGGATGAATTTAATTAAAATGGCGATCCCTGAACATAGGAACTGGTTGCAGACTAATCAATTTTATTTCACAAATCTAATCTCGTGAATGAAAAATTCTCTCAGATTAATATCCTTTTCATAAATAAAAAAATTCTCTGTAAAGCACCGAAAAAATCGCCCCCTTTGATTTGGCTACGCGAAACTGAAAAAATTTCATTGGACTTTTTATTACACGGCGGGGATGCCGAATCGACACACTCGCAATGTAAATACCATTGGGATGGTAATGTTAAAGAAAAGGTTTGCAGTAACGAACACGCTAAATACCGAAGCTCATTCGATCAATAGATCTTTTAATATGGGGGATCGTGTGGTAGCAAAGCCCAGAGAGACGATATTAGCTTTGAAGAGCCCCTCCCCCCCTTCCTATCTATCCCGGACGTATAGCGAATTTTGTGCGTATATACGTGGAGTGCGTGTATTTGTATTGCCTCGTCCAGCTGGTGGAACGGATTCGGTGGTAAGAGGATCGCGTGGATATATTATAGGGTGGAGAATTTGAATGTTGTACGGCCGCGAACACGTAGCTGGTGCTAGCATGCTATAAATTATAGTACTGGGGGTCTCTCCGCGCAAGCCCCTCTGTCGGATCCACTTGCGAATCGAGAGTTCTCCGGGGTTTGCTCTCGAAGCTTTCATACCTCGGAGGGCTGCAGCCCTTTTCATCGTGTGGCTCCTCTAGAAAGCAGCAGCGGCGGTGAAATACATTTACAGATTAAAAGTGGCAAAAAGTACGCAGAGCGATATTACTCTTGCGTACGGCCCTAGCCTGTTTTGAAAGCTCATGTACCCTCGTCCCATCTCGCCCCTCTTCAGGTATACATATACGGGTATATATACAGGGACGAAAAATAGAAACATTGAAAGCGAGCTGTACAACCAAAACTCACCATCAACGTCTCGCTATAGATACATATACATATATATATATATATATGTATATATACTATTATTCTCATGATACTTTCATCAGCTTCGCGTATGTTCGATGTACGTCTTTCCCAGTGGGCTGATGGGCTCATATCCTGCCATGGAGCGCTCTCGTTTTTTGCCATCTTACAAATCCCTCGAGTCCACTGCGCGGTCCAGTGAGATGCTCATCCCTTTTTTTGCTTCCTTGTATACAGGAGCCGTTGTTCTATTTTCCCTTGGTCATCTCACTGACCCGGAAAGTGAAAAGACAGCAACCCGTCGTTGATGAAAAGTCCAAAAATCTACCGAGCTGTAGTCTATTTTTACCACGATACCAGTCCCGGTTCGTGACCTTTAAGAGCAAACATCAAGGTTCATAGAAATCAACGAGGAGAGTACTAGTTGTCCCATGTACTCGTAATTTCGTACAAAGTTTTAGCTCGATGGCTTGAAATTATTAACGAAAGTAATATAGCGACATTCAGGCATTTTTTTTTTTTTAATTTTTAAATTTAGAAAATCGAGTTATTTTTTGGTAATATTGAAAAAAAACGAACAATATGGGGCTTTGGACTTGTGTTGAATATTTAAGTACGATTGATCCGGGTGTTCTTGAGATATGACTATGTTAGTATTATTATTTATGAAAATATCACTCTTCAAAGTGGTAAAATGATTTCGTGAAAATAAAAGGCAATCGAATTAAAAGGCGAAGTAAAATAAATATCTGTACGCCTTTTAAACTTCGGACAAAGTTCCGGATGATAGAATTTCCTAAAAAGCTTGAGAATTTTCACACGTTCATAACTCTATGAATAGATAGAGAACGAAAGACCTATCGAATATCCGTAATCCCTTTGGTTTTATGTATCAATAAAAAAAAAAGAAACATTCCAATCCCCAAACCCCATTGGAAAACAAGCCACCCCCATTATCCACAGGGGTCTTTTACCACCCTCGATAGCTATTTAATGCCACGAGCTATATTATCTGTATATATACGTACAGTGTAAGCCCACAATGTATAGTACAGCCTTGGGCGTTCAGCTGTATAAATGGCGGGATTGCATATTTAGATCGTTATCACTGTTACTGATAGCATAATCGATCTCCATCCATCTCTCTCTCTCTCTCTCTTTCTCTTTATCTTTCTCCCTTTCTCTCTTTTGTAACACGCTTCCGTAACGTTGTTAATAATCGATCTTATCGCGCTTGTGATTATTGTGCTGCGATTCCGGTGAACAGCGTGAAAGTTGTTGCTGTCGAGTACTTATGCACGCGAGAACGAGAGTGGAGCGTAGTTAAATTGAAAACAAATTATATTAAAAAATGTTTGTTATACAAAAAAAATTATGAACTTATTACGAAAAATTGATATATTTTTTTTCGTAAATTTAAGGTTATTTATAACGTACACTTCTATTTTGAAGCCTGAAGTTGAAAGGATCCTTCCAGTCAATTGGCGTGAAAGCACAGACGGTTGTAAAATGATATTATCTAATTTATTTTCTCAAATATACGGAGCTGTTCGCTACGTTGCCTTTTTTTGCAGATTATTTTTTAAAAATTTCAACCACGATTTTTCGCTGATGAACATACATTTTTTTGACGATTCTTTTCACCAAACGTAATACGAAATACATGTATATGCATCTGGTACGAATAGGAATGGAGCGTGTGCGTAAACATATCACTTGCAACCGAGGTGCACATCGATTCATTACTTTGTGGCTGTTAGTCTACACGGAATGCGAGAGAGAGAGAGAAAGAGAGAGAGAGAGAGAGAGAGAGAGAGAAAGAGCGAGTGAGAGAGAGAGAGGCAATTATCAGGAGCACGAATACCACTATTCTCTTGAAAAAGTCGGGAGGGCTATGCAAATCCTAGTTTTACGATGGCGATTTCTCGACAGACGGGAATCGATCGCGTCCCAGCTTTTTCCCGCGTCTCCAAAGCTCGCTTATCGGCTAAAATCCCCGCATCCTCTCCTATCCGTCCCCACACTCGATATACAAACGTATGGGTGAACGAAACACGATTTTCCCGGAGAGTGAAAACGTACGGATACAAAAAGGTATAGAAGGTGCACATGCATGCGATTGCAGTTTATTCTTGCCCGGGATCATGGAAAAAGTATAATATCCTCGACCAAGGGTTACAAAAGTTTAACGATTCGAATATATATATAATCATGAAATGTAATTTCACGATATACAATAATCATGGGAAATATAAAAAGTTGAACTAATCTTTTTTTTCGAAATATTCATGACTTTTTCATTGGAAAATTATTATTCAATGGTCGGGGATCCGACATATGGATATGGATCCGTATCTAGAGGCCCCCGCTTACGTCTGTTGCTTACGAATGGCGTGAAATGCGGCTCAGATGGAAGCATATAATAATGTGTCGGGAATAGGAATTACTTTTGATTTTCGTTAGGAATTACTTTTGATTTTCGCCACCGCCACCACCATGCCACCACCACTACTACTACTACTACTAGCATGTAGAGACTTATATCTGTATATATGCGTCTCTCTCTCGCTCACGTGGAGCTACCATTTGGGTTGTCGGTTACTAGTCCGATATCGATTACTGGATCATCCCCGTTACCTAAAATGTGTACCTTTAAAAGAAGATTCGATAGCATCACGCGGAGAGAATTAAGACCATTGATTTTTTTACATGCAGTCAATATATTTGAGCCATAATATATTAAACTGTATTCCTATAATTGGCACCAACTCTCCTACTAACATCAACGTATACGCGCTATCGAGGTTAACGCATGGGTTTTCATATTATTCTAAATTGCACGTTGGATAACACAATCGATGTATCGAGCCGAGTTACAAGTAATATGTAATGGTGCACAAATATTGTAAAGCTCCGAAATATTAGGGGCTGTACATGATCCTCGATTTTATTCGCTTCCGTATCAATTTTTCATTTGAGCGATAACATTTCATACGAACCTCTGCACTTTGCGATATATATATATGCATACATATAGTTAAGACATCGCTATGAAAAGAGAAATGTAGGAATGGGCATCGGGAAATAGAATGGAAAACACGCACATAGGGCGATTGTTTACGAACTCGATTGCCAATGTCACTCTTGCTATTTTTTATAACGTGTATTATTTTTCAAATGGATATTGCTCTTTGTAACGCAGCTGACGAGAGATACGGTTAGGGGCGGCGGGGGGGGGGGGGGGGGGGGGGGCGGAAAGTGGGCTAGATAGAAACGATTGCTATACCAGAGGTCAACGAGTGCTTGCCATATACTTCCAGGAATATTTCCGTTAACGCAAAGGTCTCCACTCTCCCTTTGTCCCTCTTTTGTCGTCCAGTAAATTTGGAAGAGACCGTTAATCACTGCTAGTGTAACTCTCACTTAACGAGTCTCACCCTGGCAGCTTACCCAAGCTTCACGTTTCCGTTTCACCCCCTTCGCGATCTCTCTCTATCTCTCTCTCTCTCTCTCTTTCTCTCTCTTTCTTGATATATATATATATTATCCGTGTGGAAATTTGGACCCAATCTTGGATAACGGATGGACAGTTTTCTTAGTCACTGGGTGGGGTTGAACTAACAATAAGAATATTGGCTAGCCCTTAGTTGCATGTGTAACATTACGATACCTAGCCAGTAGATAATCAAAACTGTCTAGAGGCTGTACAGCGCATCCCCAATACATGTCATTTCTATATAGCTACCCTAGTTTAAAATTCGAAAATTATGTCGTATCGTACCGGACAAATGACTGCTGGCTTCTCATACAACGATATTTTAGCCGAAAATGTTTTTTTATTTTTTTTTAATTAAATACAGTTATCACACCGTTTATTTTTAGTTACCATTTTTTTCCATTTCCTTGTACAGTTTAGTAATAAATCATTCACACACATAATATACACCTATGCTCCGAACGCTTTGGCGGCTTAACACTTTTCTTTTTTCATTGTTCAAAATTTTATCCACTGTACACAAACTCCATGACACCTCACAATTATCTATACTGTACGCGATGTACAATACATTCTGACACTTATATAAGACTGACGATTCTGAAAAGTATCCCCCTTGCACTCGGCTTAGACGTACAGACAACGAAAAACTTCTAACGAGAATGAGGTTAGGATAAATTCAAGCCCAGATAATTTTGCGCATGTCTTCGTCCACCGATACAGAGATGTACTGGTTCCGCGTTTGTATTGTGAAGGAAACTGAAGTTTTTCATGATCAGATCCACTCCAGTGTCTGACCAAGAATACTTCATCACAAAGCATCGGTATATGACAAATTGAGTTTGGGAATTCCTGGCTGCTATATCTGGATAGCCTTGTCTCAATATAAGCTGAATTGAAGAACATTGATGGTGGCGCCATTACTTCCTATTATTTCCGGGCAGTACTTGGCCAAGATTTCAATCACTGTGCAAGCAAACTGGCGTTAAAATCTAAGGAGTATTCCCAGCTATAACTATTGTCGAGCACTTTTTGAAGAAATGACTGTAGAAGAAAACTGGCCAGTGACTAGACTTAATCTAGGAGTGAAAAGGAAAGTTTCCACTCGGGATCACATTCGTATAGTTTTAACCCGGTACATTGGCTTTCTCGTGCATATTTGTTGGGTATAATTGTGCATTGCATACTAGCGTATACCGTCGGTCATTATGTGCTAAATTTTGTGCAGGTAGAATTTAAAGATCAACAAACATCAATCACAATATAAATTAATTTCACTTAACGATCACGCTTAATTAAAATTTATTAAAACAAATGGCTAAAGTGATATGACAAAAAGTGAATTTAATGGAAGACGGACCATCAGGTTGTAAGCACTGCTCACGTATAGCTTAAATATATATGTATGTACTGTAGAGTGCACATAAATTCGCGTTACCGGAATCCTTTATTTTCGCACCGGAGCATTTAAATGTCGTGCAGGCTGCAAGTGGCCTTCTCTCTCTCTCTCTCTTTCCTTAAGAGGAGGGTTGTTTCGGACGTTGTGGCTGCTGGATTCCCTGTGAGGGTGGCTTCGCGAGCCACACACACACACATACAAACACACGTTCACCCCCTACCGCTGGTGCGATTGCACACGCGATCCGGCAATCATACAAGAGGTAGAGGGTAACATGAACCCGCGTCCTTATCGTACCATACCGGGGCGCAAAGTGAAATTATTCCACATGAACGGTGCCCTGCTGATATATGGCATATCGTGTTGGTAAACTATACACCCACGCACACATACACACACACACAAACACATACACACTGTATGGGAAGAGCGGGATATAAAAAGGCGCGTGTGAGCAGTTACCTGAGACTTTGCGATCTCGCAAGTTGAGGAAAAGACGGAGGGAGCAAAGAATGACAGAACGCTGGATTCGTAACAGGCGAGATATTTCCTATTGGATAAAAATACTTCGAACTTTGTTGAAGTCGAGAAAAAAAAATTCACTTTTAGCGATTTTCTCATCGCGAAATCTTAAAAATATAGAATTTTTTTAGCCACAAGTTGACCGCTCGACCGATTGAAATGAATTTTTTTGCTCAAAATTGGGGTTAGCAAATATCGTTTCTTTAATCACGAAATTTTTCTATTTTTTAAAATTATTTCGAAATATTTCTTATATTTTATAATTCAATCGAAAGTATTCTTGTCTCAGGAAATATTTTCTAAATGTTGCAACGTGTCATTCGGAGCAGAAAGTCTAAAAAGATCATCCTCGCTTGCAGCTTTTCAGGTAGTTTTTTTTTTCTTTCCCGGAATTAAAATCGATAAAATTCAGCCCAGCTGAGATATCCCAACAAGATTTCGGAAAACCATTCGTCCACATAATAATCAAGAATAAAAATTGGTCCAAAAAAAACTTAAAAACTCATTGCAGCAAAATAACTTCGAATTTTCTAAAATCATCTCTTGAGATTGCTGCCATTATATCTATTATGTTACCGCTACCTTGTGATGGCTGTTTCATGGAGACCGAATGTAACGATGCAAGAAAATTTTCAACCAAAAGTTGCCAGAGTTGCGCGAAGCGATTAACTTTATATAGAGTCTCGAATAGACTACGAGTTTTCATCGCCCGATTGGAGACAAAAGATAATTGTCTTCAACCGTTTCTCCTTTAGATCCAATGTTAGAGCCTCTTTTCAACAGGAACTATCGAAACTTAAACACCACTTGATGAAACTCTCCTATCTATATCCTCGTATTCAGCATCGGTATCGTCAAGCATCCACCACCACGAATTATTCCTCTATTCCTATTCAATTCCCGTAATTTTACTGTATTATATGTATGTATATATACATATATATATATTGTATATGTATGTATGCTCGTATAACCTCCGCTATCATCCTCCTTCACCACCTCATTTCATCATTTCCTCGTCCCGTATCACATGTCGGCTGCAAACTTCGACGATCTCTCTTGGCCCGTTTTATGCATGCTGCTCGCTACCTCTGCGGCTTTCATGCTGCAAATTAATTAGCGAGTTAACAAGTACGTGAAACTATAAGGATATCGTATTCTCCTCACCACGACAGATTCTCGCTATTTGTTATGCAATGTATACACGTCGCAATGATCCTCGCACATTAAAAAAAATCATTCTCAAACAATCCTCTTCTCGAACGGTTCCTCGTCGTCATTACGTGGAACTTTTCACTGGGAAATTTACACTCGTCATCCCTACTTTTCTACAATTAATACTTTCATTCAATTATGAGAATAAATTATAACTTTCATTATTATTTTGGCCATGAAACGATTATAATGTTTTTCACTTTTTGGCAAGCCATTTTTATAGCAGTTGTACTTTTTCACCCGGTAATATTAGAGCGTGAACCGATAAATATTATTCTGCCAAGTTAAAAAAAATGAATAAAAACGCGTATATCGCTGTAGACAATCGCTCTCGAGCGACTATATCTGCGTGCAAATCTTTGCAAGGGGCTGCATAAAAGAGACTGTTCGCTTCTCGTGCGGTGGAGATCGTGTCGGCATTTCTTAACGAGGGTGTGCTTTTCAGTCATTAGCCGATCGCAATCGGTCTAACCATTGTGGTTAGTGAAACGGGGCAAAACCGAGCCGGCGACCATGACGACGACGACGACGACAAGCTTCTCCGACTTACACTTATATGTTGCATATATAAATATATACGCTACGAACTGTACGGAGTTTCATCTCCGAACTGCGGTCGAATTTTTTTCAAGTCTAACTACGGATTTAGGCTTGAAAAAAAATTTGACTTCGGAGGTAAACCACTGCGTTAAAGTTCCCTCAAAGATTTACTGAGAATGCACGGAACATTTCCAAAAGTTACGAATTTGAACAATTACATTCAGTATTCTTGGTTCGATCGTATCTACGCACAGTTCGCATAGAAAACGATTAATTACTATGAATTTGCGGACAGACTGTTTAATTTATGAGAATTGACCAAAAGGTAAAAGTATTCGTTGGGTATTGGGAATTTAAAAATCATAATATTTAACTGCCCTTTCAAATTGTCCATGGCGAATTTAAAATAAAAATGGAAAATGAGAAAAAAAAACCTGTACATCCTGGGAATTGCCAATAATCCATTTTTCAAGTGTTACTATACATTAATTAAAGCAAAAAAAATAATAATTCACGTCACTTGTAGACAGATTGTAGAATCATTTATTTTTTAATTCGTACATTTTCAGCACCGAAATTATTTTTAATTTTATCTTATTTGTATGTTATATGTCGTTAATAGGTGGGTCTTGGTGCATACAACTCATTGAACTGTAGAAATTGAGCTAATACTTGAGAAGACATCATTGGACATTGATCAAATTAATTTTCTTTATTCGATACCTGCTTAGGTGTACAACAGTACTTGGGTCTAAGTTCGTTGATTATTTTAAGCATTTCACAAACGTCATAGTTTCGCGACTTTTAAGAGTTATAGAACAAAGCTTCTTATATACAAATAAACTATTGTGCAAACTCATTCACCATGAATTCCACAACATACGTATCTCAATCAACATGTACGTATTGTTTTGACGTATCCCATCCCTTTAATCCTTGCCTCTTCAAACTTTCATATTCCATTGAATTCCTCGAGATCCCTCAGAGTGTTGTCCACAGTCGCTTTTTCATAATGCATCGCATCTGCACGAGGGAACGGGAAAACTGCGGCATTTCCAGCTGGTGCAGTTGATTATATTTAACTGATTATCAATTGTCTTATCAACATACGAACTGCCTCCCCCTATAGCATCCAGCAGTGCGAGCTAGTGCAAGGCTGTTAAGCCAACGCCCATCTCAGTATTGACCATGTCCATTATTGCTTAACGTGCGTAAGATCGCCTCAACTTGTTAAATTCTTATCATCAAAAATTTTAACTATTTCCAAATCACGCTGTACATATATGAAGGTTTGTGTGAATTTTGTGTGCCGGGCGTTTCTCGAGCGATCCTTAAGAGTGTCGTTTTAATCGTTGCGACAGTCGAGCCCGGGGATTTTACATACCCAGGCGGAAAACAGCTCAGCTTAAAAGGAACCTCACTACCGATATTAACATATACATATCACGCTCTCGTGTGTGAACTCCCACGTCGCGTTTTAACACAGAACTTTGGTTTCTCTCGACTACACTCAGCGTGCATAATACATACAAGCTGTCTTGCTTTTACACAGCGTCCTCTCGACATGCCGAACACCAACACGTTGCGGGCATGCCTACCGCTAATTACACGGATATAATTATTAATAAAACTCCAGTTACCCCGGATAGCTCGGGAGCTAACAAAACCGCACACTTTTCAACGTTATGCTCTGTTTTTGCTGAGCATGCTCTTACTCGCCCTTGCTTTCCCCTATTGTTCCTTTGCTTGCCCTTAGGCCGGTGGATGTCCATAATTTTCGCGTATTTCATGAGTAGACTCAAAGGTACAAGGCTGTATGAAAAGAATGACTGTTAAGCTCAACGACATGTTGCTAGTGGATCTTTTCTGAGTCGTGAATGTACCATTATTTGTAAAAAAATACAATATTATATCAGATGTACCGCAGGTGCAGTTATAGTATGTATCTTTTGAATTTCGTGTCCCTTATTAGAATCCCTTTCAATAGAATTAGAATTTTTTTTTCACATTTCTAAGCAGTATGAATGTGGAAAAAATTAATCGTTCATACTATATTCAAAGATAATTAATTTTTTATTTTATATTTTTTATGGAGCTGTCAAGTTTTCCATACATTATTATAGATCTTCGATGGACTCATAAAACGCGAACGAAAAAAAAAACACTCATATACACCGTCCCGGTTCAGAAAGAATTACGTTTGACACTACGATTTTGACATCAAAATTCAACCCCATTATTTCACACTCAACATTTTTTTGCTCTGGGATAAAAATAAAAGTTAAAATAGCTAATTGTAGAGTAAAAAAAAGGAATGTTACTGACTTTACAATCCCTCTCGCCCACAAGACGGGTAGTAAAATTGCTCGTCGAGACTCGCACTCCAGGCACGCTCTGAAAATTCTGAGTTTCTCCGCTCTCGTGCTAGGACATTTTGGCACACGAGTCCACAAATTACGTTGCCGTAATGAGGCCTAGAACTTTTTGCCGTTGCTATTATCACTCACGCGGAGTTTAGCAGTGGCGAAGCTCTTTGGTAGCTGCAAGAAAAAAGTAAATATTCGTGAACATGTCAGATTGTACTCACACGGAGGAATTTACGTCAACAAATTATTCTAGGATTATAATTCGTACGAGATCTCGCGAATAAATTTATTACCTAAATTTGTGTTTGATATACGAAATAGCATATATTCGGAAATTCGATTATTTTTTGTTCATCTGCAAGGCAGGTTGTAGCTAAAAGTTAAAACGTATTTTAAACATATATCTATAACCCACACATACATATAATATAATACAATATATATATATATATATATAAGTATAGTTATATTTTCACATATAGAACCCGTGGTGCACCCTTGCAGAAGCATAACATGTATGCACATGTATACCTTCCGCCAATTATACGGACGTAATTATCAATAAAAGTACCGTACCAGTTTACACTAGCCATTTGCCGTTGTGGCTTCCGCAAAGTGTGCACGTGGGCTTATTATCGGGACGCTCGTAATTTTTACGTTTTTCATAAATGGAAGAGGCACTGCGGTATGCTCTCAACCCTCGTAGTATACGAGGGATTATGTGTGTGTGAGAGAGAGAGAGAGAGAGAGGGAGAATGTGAGAATGCAATGTTTCTCTTTCGCTTTCTCGCGCTTCTCCATAGTTCCACGTGCCGATAAGCCCTGCCGTGTAACCGTTACCGCCCCGTTCATATATTATACGTGTGCCTGCTCTGTATAGCTCTAGCTGCACGAGAGTGCGCGTACAGTCTATGCATGTATATCCCATAATATATATGTATATGGCACATAAGTTGCATGGCGCGAACAGCAAGTGGTAAAAGCGAGTGAAAGTGAGTGTTTTTCCATCCTTAATCCTACCTCCCTCACTCTCCGTCGGAATACGCGAAGTGTGAGATGAGTACCGCGCAACGTTGACTTCCGGGCCACCACATGTCCCGCGGGAATGTTTCGCGATGAAAGCATCGCGGGAGAGAGAGAAGGATTGAGAATCTTGCAAGGGCGAAAAAGGAATAAAAGTAAATCTGAGCCCTCAATCCACCAGTGATTTGACGGAGATGAAAGCACGCTATCATATATGCCGACAGTCAGTGGGATAGAGAGAGAGAGAGAAAGAGAGAGAAAAAGAGAGAGCGGGAAGAATTCGAAACGAATTTCTCTGTTATACGTGAGCGTGCCGGCTCTCTTTTCCGACAATTTTCCTCTCGTCCTGTTCCCTTCCTGGTATCCTCTATTCTCTCATCCGCTCTCGACGATTATAGGCAGACGGCACGACGAGAAACGATAGAGAGCGAGTGAGAGGGAGAGAGAAGAGATCCCGGATCTATCGATTTTGGATATCGATTTCGTACGAACTGATAAAAGCCTCCAAGAGTTTCAATGCCCGCGACGAGAAGCGTCCGGTGAGAATCCTGTCATCATACTAGAGGCACTTGAATTTCGACTGTTTCCTATTTTATCTAACCTTTTTTTTTATCGTCGATATATCGTTGAATTATTCTTTCGAAAAGCCCAGCTTGTTCGTATTTACTTTTTTTTTTCGTAATAATTGACTTTTCGTTTACCAACCCATGAATCTCGTGCACATTATTGATTTACCTTTCATTGAATATATTTTATTTAAATCAAATTTCCTGCGATTCCTTTCCACACTGCAGCAGAATAGTTTCCTTTCGTTTTTCCCTCCGAGCTTCGTAATTTCCTCTCGGAGTCGACGGACGAGATCTCATAGCGTCAGTGGAGCAAAAGTCGATATACCGCGCACTCTTCCTCCAGTTAACCCACGTCTTTCGCGTCTACGGAACAGATAAGACGTGGTTCGAAACCGAAGCTTGCTGTATCGGTCCGGTAAATGGTGCACGCAAACAAAATGAAGCCTGAAGTGGTGTGCACGCAATCAAGAAGAAAATTTTCATATCGAGTTAAATATATATATATATATATAATAAAAGTGAGCAAATAGCTCGATGACGATACCTATCAACAACAAGTAATGGTGGCTTTTCTTTTAGCTTGGAGCTCCAATAGTCAGACTTGAAACGTAAACGTTAAAATTCACTCTTGGATTTTCATTCTCGCTCTTTCCCCGTCATTGTTAACACAAGCCTCTACCTTAAGCGAGGCTGTTGTAAATAGTTAAACGCGGGAAAAAGTTTAACGTCACACGTCGGAAACTCTTTTTTTCAATAAAATAGATGCGTTCTTAAGGTAATCCTTGCACTTGAGCACTTACTGGAAAATTTCGTGAATTGAAAATATTTTAATCCTGAAACACTTTTTTCTTAAGACTGCAAAGTTTTAGATCACGTTGTCGATTTTTTTCGTGAGAAATTTCGATTTTAAAATCGCTGTTTTAGCATAGGATCCACGAGATACTCAGCTCACTACAAGTTTAATTGAAAAAAGAACCTGCTTCAATTCTGGAGAGGTGATTCGTTTAATGATAAATTTTTTCACAAAATTATAAGCTTTTGATGGATTACATACAAAAGTAGGGTCGCGGAATGTTTGTCAAATTTTCGACTTAACGATCAGCACAACTCAGTCAGTTTACGATGTAACCATTCAGCTGACAACCCTCTGTTGCGAGTGTTGCAGTAATTCACGCAAAATTTTAAATATTTATCGATATCAAACTGTCCACCCCTATTACATTCATACGTCATAAAATTATATTAATTACCGGATTCAATTAAAAGTTATTCAATCATACAATACATTTATTACCAAACTACCAACAATTTTGAGGTTAGCCAAGGAGAAATGATTAGACCGACTAGTCACATGGATGATGAAAAATCGAAAGTAGTAAAAATAAAATTAATCCGAGTACTCAAAGACATCTCCACGGTTATTATAAATTCTAACCACTACTTTTTCGTGACATCAGATTTCACAGCTTTCTCCAACAATTTTATTACTAAAATAGTCAATCCTATGCCGCAAGGATTTTACCTTGAAAAATTCTCATTAGCAATAGAATTCCCAGCAGTTCACCGATGCCACAGTTAGCACTGACGCCAATCCTACAATTTCCCCCAGTACGCACAATAGGGTCGCTGCCACAATAACTGCTTGATTGACGCTTACACTGTAAAAAATGTGGTGTTAAATTCAACACTAATTCAACACCGCTCACGAATTCTATAGTGGTCCACCCCGCTCTGTGTGACCTGTTGGTGTTGATTGTCCGGTGTTAAGTATTGATAGTTGACACCAGACTGCGGTTCATCCGATTTGACACCAGGACGGATTCTACAGTGGATTCTAACACTTTACAGTGTGTTATAATAACACACTTTAAGTTCGTTATTTTTGTACGCATTTATCGTGTCAATGAAGCCAAATGAAAAACGCGGGTCAAATTGGCATAATAAATATTTTTTATTATTTATAAATTAGCAATTAGGAATGATCGATGAATGAATTGAAAACAGTTGTTCCATTATTTTTGAAAATCCTGTAAAAAAAAAAAAAAAAAAAAAATAAGTCGTTGACCGGGATTTGAACCCACTATCCTCCAATCGACGAATTCAGCACTTTCGACCCTTAAATAACCATTTAAAAAAAAAATTAAAAATTTGGAAATTATTTTTTTTCACGAGTCTTTCCGGCTTCGAAGCGCGGACGTTTTTCCGTCGAAATTAATTTTGAGCCTACCTGAGATTTTACCTGAGACCTACCTAACGACCTACCTAACGACCGACACTCTACCACTACGCTATTGATTCCTTATGAGTTTCTTGTATTTAAATGATATTAGTATACGAGTTCTCATACGCCATTCGGTGTATCCTATGACTCCAAACGAATTTATGGATGATTATTTTGGGCGATTAAATTTCACACATTAAGTCGTATATTTCAGTATATGCGCAACACCGTCATGTGTGAAAAATTACCACCGAACAAGTGCAACGCAAATTCGTTTCTAGCTAACACCGCCACTCGGGAGATATTCGCTCAGAACGGCGTTAACATGCCGTTCATAAATATTCCGGGTTCATTCTTTAAGTCTGTATATCTCCAAAGTTGTTTGCCGAAATGAATTATAATTTTAATTGAAATAGCACTCAGTCGGTGAGTTCAACTGCGCCTTCGAAGCATATATTTACACCGGATTTAACTAATCACGACATTAGAGTGGTGTCGTATCAGAAGATAAACGGTGTACTTTCATGACAAAATTGTGCGCGATGTGGTGAAACACTGGGTTTAGTGTTAAATTTTGATGAAAAATCGCTTAACACCGATATACAGTGTACGAGGTCAACCATGATATCAGAACGGTGCTGCCGATAACACCACAGATTTTAACCACTAACACCGCACCAAATTGACACCCCTGATTTTTTACAGTGTAACCTCCGGCCCTTTGACCTGCGATGAGGCGATAACTTACCGTGAGCTAAATCGGGTCATCAGATAATTATTGACAATATGATAAGCTTAACGCAACGTACGAAAGACGTTTGCCATATTCTTGAGCGAGAAATCCTTGTTTTACCCTGTATGTCGGGTTTAAAAATATAGTTGAAAATTTGAAAAAACCACGATTATCACTCGATTTGGATGACCATCAATGAGAGATATAACGGAGAAAAGTCAGTAATTTCAAAAGGAGGCTGAAAAAAACATGATCAAGTAGAAATACCCGATATTGGTCAAACCGTAAAGTAGACGGGTAACATAAAGAGTCCAATGTTCGAAGACCGAGAGTAATTTTTTGTCTTTGACGGAAGGATTTCTCTCGTTGGATAAAAGAAAATCGGAAAAGTCCTGCCCAGAGACCCGACGTGTGCTCCATCAAGTCCGTTGCTTGCTTCTCGGCGAGAGAAAGAAACGACCATTGCACAAGAAACATAACGAATATCTCCTCTCGCACCGGTGAATGGAGGAAACCTCCGGCTGCGGGACTACAATAAAGGGCATTTCGGCCAATAGGAAACAGAAAAAAGAACGAATTGGTCATTACGAGATCGAATCTCGTCTCTGCATTATCTGACCTGAAGTCTTACGTATATCTATAAAGCGTTGGAGACACTGCAGCCCAATGGAACTTCCGGTTGTCCATTCCAAGGTTATCGATTCTTGTTAGATGAAAAAAGACGAAGAAATATATGTAAAGGCCCATATATACAGATGGATTCTAAAAAAAAAAGAAAGAAAAATTGAGAAAGAACTGAATCGTTGCTGGCAGGAATAAAGGTGTAATAAATTATCGTTTTACCGTCTGCGTGCTCGTTTTATTTCGAAAAAAAAAATAATCGCTTTTTCTTTTCACAACCTCAAGTAAGAATCCTTGTCGGGAATTTTTTTTTTCATCGGAAAAAGATTTGATGCTTTGTACGGTACGAAGTCAGAGAATCGATTCGAAAGCCTGGAAATCAACGACGAACGAGCGACCAGGAGGTCAAACTGCTCTTTCGCGCACCGTTTTTAGCCTCTTTCACCGTTTGATTATATATTACGCCTCTGTCCATTTTTCGGGCTTCTTCTATTCTCTTTCCCAAGTCGACCAGTATGTGGAAAGTTGTGCACTACCTATACATATATATATAGACATAATATACGTAATAGACACAATACACATAATATACGTCGAAATTGGTTCGATTTGAGAAATCCTGCCACCATTATCCATTTTACCTGCTATTTTTCTCACTCGTACTCACCGACGGATTCGCAATTCTCGATAAGCCTTGAAGGGATTGGTGGCATTGGGTGACAGGAGAATCCATACATTGTCATTAATTTATGAGTAAAAGAAACCGTAGTACAGTGGTCTATCACAAGAGACACGAAAAAAATACGATTATGATTAAATCCGTTTTCTAAAATAAATTTTTAAAATCAAGTATCTTCGAATCTGTATACAAAGGCTTTCATATTCTTTATCATTTATAATTTCAGGAATTTTTGTTTCATTTTGTAGAGGAAAAGTAAACAATACGAAAACTGAAAAACCAACCACTTTCGGCCATAAATAGCGAGAATATAATTATGACCAATCAAGCAATTCGGTTATAATAAGGTTTGGGTATAAGCAGTATAGCATACATCTGCCATACTTTTCTCTCAAAACATAACCACAGATAGCACGTAGACGCGGCTGCCTGTCGTTTCTCGTATATGGTCGTATAGAATAGTGGATAGTAGGGAAGAGAGGACTTTGCCAGGGAATCTGTTCTCGAGCGAAGTGGCGCAGCTTCCCGGTGATACTCAGACATGCTTGCTTGCGTATAATATTGTACGATTTCAACCGCTGTGAGAGTTTTGCATAGAACGAGATACATGCTCTGGGATGAAAAGGGGCAAAAGCTTCCTTTCGACCTATGGCGTTTATGCTGCCCTGGATTTGTCGCTTTCACGGTATAACCCGCCACCGAGTTTTTCGAGAATTCGAGGATGAGAAGAACGAGGAAACGATAAACAAGAGAATAAGAAAATGATTGCAGAAATTTCTACAATTATTGTTGTTCACACTTTGTTCTTGTGGGAATTTATTCGTAACGTGAATTCAACAATTTTCTCGATCAATTTCGCAATTGGCTAGAACACGTTTTTTCTCGTTTCTGTTTCAGGTAAGTCTTCATCCCTGCATTACATCGTTCTGTTCTCGGATTACTTTTGCTTCGAGGAAAATTTCAGCTCATCGTCAAAATAACCATTGCAGTTGAATCCAAGGTACGAATATCGAATGTATTTTAACTGTAAAGAAACACGAGGATCTTCTTCGAGAAAAACCTTGTTCGTTCTGATGGAGTAAAGTCATTTTTTATTAAAAGAAAATCCTTTAGCAAAATTTAAAATTTCTTGCGCGAAGTACTTGACACAATTTTACTTTCATTCCCATAGATTTTGTTTTATTCAAATAAAATCTATTTGAGATAACAGAAGAGTTTCATTTTACGAGATATGATGCTTAAAAATTTTTATGTTAAAATTTATTTTCCCCGAGAATAATTTATCAAAGATTTTAGTGACTGCGTCAAATTTTCACAGTCCACAATACACAAAGTTCACAAAACAGTCCGTGTGCTTTATTTAGTATAAAGTTCTGGAATATTCGAGATTCATTTTGTTGAGCGTCACTTTTTCGAGGCTTTATATTTAATGATGGCCTCTGAGGCTTTCAAAAAGCCCATAAGTATCTTCGTTTTTACGCAAAAAAACGACAAGTCTCTATAAATACTTTGAGATTACTGTTGAGTGAAAGTTGAAATGGGTTTTGATGAGGGATTGGTATAGACGTGACAATCGATACTACTCTATTATAATCGCAATGTTTAAGTTCCAACGTACTCAAATCAATTGTAAACGTCTTATAGCGTGTGAATGTAATTCGAGGAATACTATTTATCGGTCTTAAAGTGTTGTGAGTTCTCGCTAAGCTCTAAAAAAAATTTGTTTCTCTCAGGACGTTAATTGCGAGTGTGAGGACCTTTTGGTCGGATAACTCGTTCACAATAATGTAAAACCAACGATAACTTTATATACACTTCAAAATACTCAGAGTTTAAAACAATGACGATAAACATAACAGAGTTTTCCTATTTCTTCCCGATCATTAGAAAAAGACACAAGATCGTCATTCAAATAATGATTTTTTTTAAATGACTTTAACCACGTTTTACAAAAGGAATTTGTCGAAATTAATCTCTCGTACAAGTGACACAAAATTATCCAAGGGTTGGGTTCGGACCTATTCGAATAATCGACGTGCATTGATTGTTTTTTTTTCTCCCACCTTCTCGTATCTAAAACAACCGGAAGGTCCTGAACGTGGCATTCGAATCCATCGATTTGTTCAAAAGTTTTTAATTTTCTTATGTATCCAGAGCGGTTGAGCTCTTAGCTTTGGAACATGATGTGTCGAGGCGATTTCCACTATCCAGAATGCCAATAGACACTTGTGGCAACAGATCTGAGTATTCGAAAGCTTTCTGAGTATGTATCAGAGATGCTTTTACAACCACTTTTGCCATCCTCATTTAAGCTCCTCGCTCGCATGGATCGTTCTCGACTGGATGCATCCCTCAACTCGCTTCCCGTAACTACGTGCTTTAACAACCGTCAAGGATTTCCCCACCTGATGAGAAAGCGAGAGAGAGAGAGAGAGAGAGAGAAACCCTCAACAGTAAATCGTCTTTTCGTGAATTTCACAGTCCAACTGCAATGTGTGTGTCTCCATTTCGCTTTGGCTTTTCATCTTGTCCCACTTTCTAATTCTCCGTTGCTTCCTCCCCCTTTCACTATCTCGTTTCTGTACGCGTACAACGAAAGTTACAATTTCGCTGCGATGAGTCTTGATGGCATACATAAATTTGACGATAGTGATGACGAATAGTCGACCAAATAATGTTAAATCGCACTAAACGAAGAACACAGCATACGCGGAAAAGATAAAGGGAGACTCAGCACTAAATCCGCAGTGGAATATATCGATGGTTAAATTTCATAGGGGCGTATAAGCTATATTTATACATATAACCGATACGCCCCTTTAGCATTAGTCCATCGATATACAGAGCTATGGAAATTATAGGTATAAGAATGCTACGCATCAGGAAAATGACGACAAATTATACATAATTTGCACGGCAGCCGAACAAGTTACTGGTAGTTCAAGAGGAATTCATGAGGGAGCATAGAGTGGTTTCTCTTGCTCTCTCTTGCTGCTTCCGGAGAGTGTCTAGTAATGTGAGATGATATAGAAAACGCATTCGGGTATAGACACACTTTGACAGAGTTTTGGAAACCTCTGATGAGAGTTATCTATACGCACGGAAACCCACAGCGGTCTCATCACTGCATGCTTCATTCTCTCCCTTTTGCTCACTCTCTCTGTATGCCGATCTTCCTAAATGGTAACTGATAACGTTGCTCCACGTATCATAGATACGACTAATTGTCATTATGCACTTTCACACATACAGCGTTCCTCATACACATGCATATAAGCTTAACTGTAATTGATGCTGAATGATTTTCTAATTCGATTTGAAATGAGTTATTATCGTTATTATTATTATTATCATTATTATCATTATTATCATTATTATTAATATGATTATTATCCTCATTTATCTTGTTATTATATTATCCATATTTATATTATTATTACACTGGGACCTCGATTTAACGACCTTCGATTTAAGCGACAGTCCCAACCATGTCGCATTTATCGATCCGTTTTTCGCATGATGGGAGATAGTGGGGGACGGGCTTCAAGCCTTCGTGGTCAGGCCCGTAGCACGGAGTGCCGATGCGCAGATATAGTATGGGCGGGCCGTACGCAACCTCGATTTAACAAGGCGCGATGCGGAGCCGGTCCCGCCACTGGCCGTTAAATCGAGGTTCTAGTGTATTAGACGTAGGCTTAGGTTTCATTAGGTATTTCCATTAGACGCAAGATAAAGTCTTTTTGGTGCAGGATAAAATTGTGTCACAAAATTGACAAGAAAGCATAAAATTACTAATAAATTGTCTCAGCCTTTGTCGAACAATAAAACGTCTCATAAACATCTGATAAAGATTTTTTTAGACTCCTTTTCCCGTTATTCGATTATCTCAATAACAATTTTTCACATATTTACAAGTCTAGGCGCAACGTTCTTTTTTGGTTTTTTTTTTCCGGCAAGGGAAAACGATGCTTTTAGAGCCTCTGCTCCAAATATGAGCAAATATTTTACTTTAGCAATCTATATGCATTTCCGTTATCGTGGATGCTTCGCGATGATTCTTATCTCTCTTCATTTGGCCCCATCAAATTACAAAAAAAAACTTGAAATGTTTTACTTGCCTTTACGATCGAGTATAAAATCTGCGAGATCGCAAGTGCTGGGATTACATCGCGATTTCTGGCACTATCATCAGTTTCTAAGATAATGATCGGGAGGGTGCGTTAGATTATCCTCTCCGTGGTACATGTTCTCATGAATGTTAATCTGGATCCTTGAAAAAATCGAAAACGCGATTGGCCGCTGGTGCGGCGATTAGCCTCTCAGACCTACAGTAGAACCCCGATTAACCGGGACGCTCGGGACCGAACAGTGCCCGGATAATCGAAATCCCGGTTAATCCGAACTAGACAGAAAATAACGATTTTCCATATAACTTTATTTCGACTAGTTATACAATAACCTTTGGCACAACATAAACTTAATTATTAAGTAGTGTGAACTAGTATGCTATGAAGCTTTGGGTTTTTTTTAAATTAAAAATACGTAAATCAATCTTTCTTTTTAAAGTACTCCGTGACTTTTGTTTGAGTGTCCGATGCAACTTACTACATTGTTTGTACGCTGCGACCTGCGAATTTCATGTTTGAACGTGTTCCTGCCGCGCGCGCGGCCCTAGCACACGCGCGCGTGTAGAAAAAAAAAAAAAAAAAACTCGGAAGACGCCCGGTTAATCCGCTTCCCGGTTAATCCGACCCCGGTTAATCGGGGTTCTACTGTATGTCGATTAACCCGTCATTGTTATTATTGTGAAAGGCTATTCGCCGTATACACCCTTGTTTTTTTTTTATTATTATTATTTTATTATTTTTATTTTTACGGGATGATGTAAAACGTTGTTATCACGTCGTTGAGACTAAACCTACGGCGTAATGACGAATCCAACGAATTGCTCGTATAACAGTCTCTACAATGTGTAGTGCAACCAAGTATATTGCCAATCAATAATTTATGTATTTTTTACGCGCGAGTATCATCAATCTCTCGCCGTGATAGCTATATATATATATATATACATATATATATGTACTTCTGGATAAGCTCATTACATCTTGTGCCCCTCACGGGATCTCGTACCAGCGAAATTTTACGATCAGTGCTGTATACATAACGGTCGAGTCTCGTATCTGAACTTTAGTGTCCCAGCCATGAGATTCCCTGAGATAATTAGAGGACTATTTGTCAATGTTTTATCGAGAATCCATGGTGGATCAAGCTCACCGTTTTCTTTCTTCGTCTTTCGATATCCTCGATTGCCAACGTAGAATAACGAATGCCAGGACCAAGTAATCGTGTGCTCTTGTGCGATACAGAAAATTTATTTTTCTCGGTTTTTAACGTTTTTGATATCCAATCGCGCAACATTTATCTCCATAAAATTAAATAGAAAGGATATTCGACAATTCCTAGGTGTATTCAGTTTTTAAACGAGGTATTATTTAAATTTATTGCAGAACCCTTGGCGGAAAAAAAGTGCGGCTCTTAAAATACAAAAATATTTAATTTGATTTTTTTTAATTTCCCTCTTGAAACGGGCATTGATGAAACGTTACGTGGCCCATCAATGTAAGCTACCAGTCTAGGCAAGGATCTTAAAATTTGATGGCTTATGGAATCGTTAGGTGCTTTTTCTATGCGAAATCGTGTCACAGATTTCAATATTGAAATTAAACAAACCTTTTCAAAGTATCGCTCAAAATGATATTCGGCGATTCATACGAGTAAACGATTTTTCAAAGATATCTCAAAAAGACAATTTGTATTTATGCTTATTAAACCTTTCGATTGTTCTTTTGAGGCACGAATTAAAGAAACGTTACTCGGGTGATTATCGAGAAATTTTCTATGAAAGATCGTTTAAAGTGGCTCAAAGTCGCAAATTGATTCATCACTTTAATCACTTTCAGACTTTTCGATGCTCAGTCGATCGAGAAATAGTGACTTGGATCCGCATAAACGAGTCAGAGAAATTGAAGAATTATCAATTTTGGGAACCGATGCTGAAAATGATACTATAGCAAATTTCTACGAGGACTCGGTACTTTAACAAAGTGTTACGAACATTGATAATTTGACGTTTTTCGGCTAATTTTTTTTTTTTATATTCATGAAAAGATTGCTATACCTGCAAATTAAATTCGCGCTAAGCATTTTCTTTCCTTATTAATCTCGCTAATCCCAAGCCCTAATAAAAACAGACTTTCATTTCATGATAGCCTGTACTCATAGGGTTAAATATGTTTTTCATAACTCAAACACATTTCACTGTGAAACAATTATCATTTATTGCAATTAACAAATTCATTTTTTTCTGTACTCGTTCTTTTATCACTTATTATAAGCCCAAAAATTCGAATGAAAAGAGGGAAAAAATTGTAATGCAAGAATTGAAGAAAAAATAGTACGATTTTCCAATAATAGATGAGGATAAGTGACTATAATTTGACACGTCAATGGCATATTTTAACCTAAATCCGGAAAAGCAGAAAAACTCATACTTTTTACTCTGTGCGAAAGTGTTCAACCACCGTTTTCTCCGAGTTTTCCAGTGTAGTTTTGAGCGCGAACGAAGTAGGTTAAGCGGATGCAATATGTCGCGTAGATTCTCGTCGCATTTGCACATTGGGCGAATAAGAATCTCGTCCGATGATCGGGACCTGAAGTTAAGGCGGACGAGATTTTCACTCCAAAGTCAACCCCGATGCGCCAAGATCATAGAGGTCGACCCTCGTTTTCGGTTTTTTTTTTTTTGCTTGGACTTAGTAATATAGAGATGGAACGTTTGCGATAGAGGATGAAAACGAGACCAACGAGCGTATACTATATATATTTATATTGGAAAATCTATTGATGCATCTAGTTCGAGTTTCGGTATGTCCTGTTACGAACCCCTGCGGTCAGTTGAAATCATTTTCCAATAAGCATGCCGGAATTGGTTCCAATCTACATATACTTTGCCATCGTATCCTCTCCTTTTCCTCGATCTCGTTCTCGCTCCATCGCTTGGGTGACACGAAGGACTTTCAGCTGCACTCGAAAAAAAAATTCTCCCACGACCAGATGAAAATTCATCGTTCAGTATATATGTCCAATAAGGGCATCACGTGTCAGAGAACGGTTGGATACAATTTGAAACCTACGCATGCCAGAGTTCTTCGCGATAAAACTGTTTCTCTGACATTTTAATGATTTTCTTGAGAATTTAATAGAGCTGTGATAATTTTGCCCTTCCTGAACATTAAAAAGAATCGATTGTTGATTAAAAAAAAAAAAAAAAACGTTAAAACTTTTTTTTTAATTCACTTTATTCATACGAATCTGAATTCTCTCGTCTGCTCGTAAATTTCGTGATCATAAATCGCATTCGCAAATCAAGAATCCGCAAAAATATGAACCGATTAATCCTCCTTAGAAAATCGGTATAATAGCGAAAGTTTCTGCGCTTTGAAATCTTTTTCTTCGAGACTTCAGGCTTTTCTCTCTCTCTCTCTCACTCTCTCTCTCTCTCTCTCTCTCTTTCTCATTCTCTCTCGCTTTCTTTCTCATTCTCTCTCACTCTCTTTCTATTTCTCCCTCCTTCTGGTATGCTAAAAACAGGTTCCCCTATTCAAGAATAGTTGGGCACGTACACGTAAAATACGGAAATGGATGGTCCGCAGAACTGAGAGAGTCGAGCTAACATACATATACATAGGCAGAAGCGAGAGGGTGCCCGACAGCGAGTATACCCGACGTGGGAGACGGCTTAGAGCTTGTCGTGGCACCCAACCCTCTTAATAGGCTGCTGTGCATCGCAAGACGCAAAAGCGTGTTCTCTCTCCCTCTCTCTCTCTCTTTCCCTCTCTCCCTCATTTTTTCTTCTATTCGGACTACGCGACCAGGGCACAAGAACGTAAGACAGGTTGGAAGCTATGAACCACTCCGAAACTCGAAAAGAAAAGTTCATCTAAGACGTATATATGTATATATAATTATAGCTCGACCTACGGGATGGCAGAGAGACCCTTATTTTCTCTGGTTCTCTCTCTCTCTCTCTCTCTCTCTCTCTCTCTCTCTCTCTCTCCCTCTCTCTTTCTCTCTTTCTGCGGCCTGGAACCTATTCAGAGAGACGGAAGAGAGAGGACGGGGTTGAAACTTAAATATTTATTGGAATTTAAAAGTTTTCTACTGCCTCGGAGTATTTAAGAGTTTGCCGAAGTAATAAGAGAGTAAAGCATCGTCCTCTCTTCCCGGTACACGTGGATAGCGGCACACCAAACTTCTCATGATGGCAGCTAATATATCTCGCCGTCTACATATATATATATATATATATACGTGAAAATAGTTATACGTATACCTATAAATGAAACGTCCGGAACGAAGGGTAGAGATTGGAGGATGATCCACAGCAAATGAACTTGCTAATAGACGTCGAATTTTGCTTGACACTAGCCTCGAACGGTTCCATCCTCGAACCCTCACCCTCTTGACTCGCGGATTAGAAACGATAAAGAAGTCTTACCTTTGAGTTCCGACATCCCAGCCGAAGATCCAGACGAGGTGAACTTTCCTTCCTAAAACTAGCAATGCTCATCAGTCTACGCTGGGATTGATCGGAATGTATACACGTCTTGTACGATATGAAACTCTCCAAAGGGTGCTTGGTAATATGATTCAATTATAACCAGTTCAATCACGCTTCAATGAAGTTTTGAGTTTTGAGCGGACCTTGGAGAGCAATACTTTCCCGGTCTTACTTATAATGGACAAAACAATGTAGAAAGAATTTCGTAAAAAAATATCCTTGGCTAGTTTGCTGGACTTTTTTCGCTTGCAGTAACAGCGATATAAGTACAAGAGACATGGCAAAGGTATATAAAGTTCACAATAATTTCCAAGACAATATAAAAGTGCTAATTTTGTTATATTAATAGCGTATTTACATTGAAATTTCGATGGTAATGCTCGAAACTTATCATTTCGGAGCATTGAATTTTGCCACAACGTTCTATCATTGGGGTTTATCACGATATGATTGTAGTTCGATAGAAACGGCCTGCGTACTCGATTCCCACGGATAAACCGTTAATTGAATCACCGAGTTCTCATACACTTTGCGTCAAAAATTAATTGTATTAAGGAAATCCAATAAAAGATCCAAGGTCATCCATTGAAGCACTTTTTTGCCTCTCGGTTTCCGGATAAACTTTGGGCTATCACGAACTTATGACCGTATCTCAGTTTCGACCACGACTGATAAGACACCGTGAGTGAGATGCAATTGGTGGGCATGAACGTGGGAAGGAAAACGAGTGAGAGAGAGAGAGAGAGAGAAGAAAGAGAGAGAGAGAGAGAGAGAGAGAGAGAGAGAGAGAGAGAGAGAGAGAGAGAGAGAGAGAAGAAAGAAATAGAGTTACGAATCGCGCGAATTGTTGGGAAGAAAGTTATTTCCTCGAGGAGAGATCTTCAAGTCCACGGGTCCGTTCACTCCCTCGTATCGGGATGAATCAGAATCGGAAAGATCCTAATTAGTGGATAGGGATTCGATGCATTGAATGGAAATGCTGAAGGATATTCGAAATTCTGCGTTCGTTCCCGCAGTGAGGAAGCTTCAGGATGGTTTAGTATTACCGGTCGATGTATTGAGAACGTTTGCGAAAGATTCTCGCTTGTGGCTTAAGATTCTCGGTAAGACCGGACTCGGAACAAACTCCTTGTCGGCTGCGGCATCTTCGCTCTACTTGAGATCTGCTTCTCTCATATACCAAGTCGAATATCTGCCTCAAGAATCTCCTCTAGGAGGTACCGAGCTTCGTCTTATCAAATCAAGAATAGTACACAGTGCACGAGGCATTCCATCTTAAGCTGGCCTACGTTTCACCTTCGACAATTTTGATTTTTTTAAAATCTCGTACGTTTTGTAAAGTCTACAGTAAAAAAAATTAGAATAGATTCTGACTTGATATTCGTAAATTCCGATTGTGCGTGGAAAAAATGGCTTCGGGAAGTTCAAACAAATATTGTACCCATCAAATGGAAATTTCTAAGAATCAAAAAAATTTTGGATTAATAAGGATTCGTATGATCGGTAATTATACAATTTAAAGCTAGATCAAATGGATTTTATTTGCATAGAATAAATTTCGTTCGAAGCAAAATCAAAATTCATTTAAGCTCAACGAATCAAAATCCATTAAAGCTCAACGAGTAATTTTATTTTTTTATTCAACTTTGTCCTTCAAGAAAGGAGAGTATTATTGGTTTCACGTGGATGCCAATTTGTCGTTTTATGCTTGCAAAGCTTTTTTGAACCGTTAATCAGCTCGCATTAATGTTCTTGAAAAATTTTCCACAAACACGAGCAATATATTGTACGTGTATGGTTTCACGTTCCTTCATTAAAATTTCCATTAATATAGTATTTATATATGTCCCATGAATCGTTGTAATCTTCGGGCATATACATTTGAGCGTTACAATTAGATAACAAACACCAAGGAAACACCAAGGAGGAGGTTCGAATTGTGTCAATATCACTGTAATTTTTGGATTACGCACCGTGCATCAGTGACAGTCGATTTGTCAGCATTTCAAAATGATAATCGAGCTCCTCTGTAATCTTGTGATTTAGTACGTGATTCAAAAAGTACCGAATTAAGAGAAGCACCGTTAATACTGAAAAAGTTCAATTAAAATATTGCGAACGATGAAGAATACGATGCAGATCGCACGTGTATCCTGACTCAAGCGGCAATTATGTTCAATTTTATACAATAATCTTTTATTTCTCAGGCCTAACAAGTTTTCCGCGTCGAGGTGTGCTTATTTCTGCTTGATTTTCGAACATTCAATTAAAAACGAGATTATTTAATGCAATTTTTAAGAAATTTATCCTTTCACGTTGTCTGTTTTTGGATTGAAAAAGTTGGGGATATATCATTTGTTGTTTTTTTCAATTGCTTCGTGTCAAAATGTGTCTACGTTTTTTGCTGTATGATTGTCTTTGGAAAAAAGTGAAAATTTACCGAAGGCGCATCAAATTATGTTCATTGTAGCTTGCAGTATGCAACGTTCCGCTTCTCCAAACATGCACAGGCGAGCCAAGCCGAGCAATAATTATTCCGGGACTTATACGTCGATCGATCTCACGATCATTTGGTCCACCCTATTCCCCTCTCGCACTCCCTTTCTCTCAATCTCTCTGGAGCGCCAGTCGCTCTCCGACCTGCAAGACTGCCAATTAATGTTACTCCCGGGCTGTAATTCCGGACAACGGCTGTGCAGTTGGGTGCACGATGAGCGGCCGCGAGACTCTGTCCTGCATTGGCCCCTGGGGAAATAAGCACGTCGATTCTCATGTATATGTTGCTTCTGCACATCTGCAACAGCGGAAAGAAAAACACTGTTTACGAGTTCCGCTTTTTTCCGATTTACTTTTCATTCTAGTTCATTCCTCGTTTTTCCTCATTATAAATATATATAATATATAAGTGTATATTTGCTTCGCAGCAAATCCAACCTAAGCCCAAACTTGACCTAACTGAAACAAGCCAGGATGTACTAATTTACCTCAGCCCTGGGCATTCTCGTACGGGACAGCGGCAGCAACGGTGGCGGGATATTTTTATAATATAGAGAAGATATACATCCATATTTATTCGGTACGTAGTCATAATACTCAAACGATACAATCCCCAAATGACAGAACCCCCAAAAAGTAACTGGATAAATGGGCCGCCAAGAGCAGCTAGATAAGTTCAACTGGGACACCCAAGAAAGTGATAGATGGAGCTGCAGACTCCGTAAATCGCTAAATCCGAAAGATGATTGAGTATATTGTACATGTTTATGAAATCGAGGTCTGGGAAAAATATTTATTATTAAAAATCTATATTTCTTCGACACCTGATTGGGCGAAGTTTTCACACTTGCCTTGACATTCGGTCCTGAAGTTTCGGATACTTTTCGTTGCATTTTTTTTTTTTTTTTCACTGGAAACAGTGGATCCCGATATGGTGATGAAGTATATAAAAGATCAATGGATGGAATTATGTCCTAAGAAAACAAATTTTGAATGATAAAAACATATATTTTTCGATCCCAGATCTCAGACTCGCGCTCGTTAGAGTAAACAAAGGAGTATGTAGTCAGATTTAAAAAGAATTTTTTGTTTTGCAAAAATCCTTTCCCCTGGCTTATAATTAGCATATAACTTTATTCGATCCACCAGTTAACAGACTCCATGTATTTACAGGCCGAAATAATTAAAAGAAAAAATGGGAGAATGTTGGGACAAAAAGTAAAGACTAAGCACAGTCAGGAATTGAAAACGAAAATTACAAAAATTATTTTCCGAGGCTTATATTTCGTATAAACGTGCTATAAATTCGATAATTATACGGGGATGTAACTATATTTAGTCAAAAATAATTAAAAGAAAATGAAAATCCAAAATTTTTTAAGCCGAGGGAAAATTGCGAAAAATTCTCGGCTGATAAAAATATGAACTGCTCTCACATACAGGAATCTTTGCGTTTATATGACTCATGTATAATCTGTAGCTTTTGTCAAACCCATATTTTTTTACTCTCGTACGAATAAACTATGAGACCCGGGAATCGAAGCTTTGATCTTCCATGGCTCTGGTTCATAAAATAGTATACCAGCCGCTATCCAAAGCCACCGATGGTTTCTTAAATTATTTATTAATTTATATTGACGAATCGACCATCAGGAGAGTAGTTGACAACTTTATTTAGATTGTCACAATTAATATCTTCGTACCCTATTGGTGGCAATGCTTTGATTGGGATCCAAGTAAAAACGCCATAAAGTGAACATGCCAAATTACGAACGTTAATCAATATATTTTTTTTTTGCTTTAATCAAGAAACTTACGGTCCAATATTATTTTTACGAAATATTAATACGAGAATAAAAAAATAAAGGTGTGCTATGACACACTCGTCGATGCGTGAAAGCGCGTCCATTCGATGTAAAAAAAAAAAAAATTCCTCCCCGTTCTCTATATTCATGCCCTCACTTGTTCTCTCCCAGCTACTCTCTTTCTTTCTCGTCAAAGCGTGTCATTATGCATGCGCATAAATACGTGACCGTACTCGTACGAATGCACGTATGTCACATCTATATCTATAGCGTATTACCTCCTTTATAACGTATATATAATATACACCGAGTGCTGAAAGTTCAAAGGGCGTATAATACACAATTTAGCATTCAAAAGGATTTGGATTGGACTCTTTTGGCTTTTAACAGTCTTCATGTACATCAACCACCTATATATTGGCCGCTAAAAGGCAAAAAGCCTATCCCACATCGTTTTATAACTCGAATAATGTGAGATAAGCCCTTATGCCTTTTTACCTTTTAGCAGTCGATGCCAACATACTACAAATATCGGCTGATAATCCCCAAAAGAGCGTATCCAGCATCTTTTCACACATCAAATGACCCGAGATAAGCCCTTCTGACCTTCAATAGTCGGTATATAGATAAATTCGTATATAATATTATCGGTGTATATAGAGTGTAAGCTCATTCTTGGGTGCCTGTGGAAACGTACAGGAGTGTGAAGTGAACGATCGCATCACGCTCGAGCGAGGAAAGGCGTCTCCTTCGCGTCAGCGGGCTCTCATCTCGCCACGGCTAATAATACACCCTGCTACGAAGACTTTGCTCGGCGAAACTAGCTGGGTTTCCTCGCGTATATAGGTACGTTGTATTATATATGTACTATATATATATATATACATATAATGTATGTATTATAGTGGTATAATGTTTAAAGCGAGAGTGAACAGAGACGGATCGTTGAAGACCACTTCCGCCACCGCTATAATCGATTTTGATATTACATATTTTTCCCCCATACAGATACACACGCAACCAGAAGTTCTTCCTTTTGACTGCCTGGTTCGTATTTTAATCACATTTTTTTTCTCACCTCTTAGATCGGCTGAACAAGCTGGACGCGAAAATGATACATAAACCCAGAGGCGGGAATTTTTGGTTTTCTGGTAGAAAGAGATTATATATACGTGTCGTCAAGAACAATGAAAATTTCGAGTTTTTTTTTTGCATTCTTCTGGACGGAGTAGAAAACAATGGGAACACCACCAAGAGTGATGGTAGCGCTGGAGGGCAAGTAGAAAAATGACATCGTGTACGCAAATATTTGAGAATAGTTTTCATCAGCGAAGAGAACGAATCCCAAATATTTTTTGAACCGAATTTTTCATTTTGCCATTCGTTACTTTTTTCTCTATGTGCAAATGAAAAAAAATATATATATCTCTTGGTACTATAAGTCGTAACAAAGAACTGCGAATTCCGGAAAATTACGGCCTAAAAATGAATTGCCTATTATAAAATCACGTCTGTGCTGACCAGGTAAAAATGTCTCGTAATAAGCACCTAATCTAACGCCAACCTAATTAGTCTTATAATGTCCACACCGAGAATAATGTCAAAGTTTTCTTGCGGAAAAAAAAACTCGTAAAATCATATTCCCCATATTCTCTGTGTATTTAATAAATTTCGTAAACATTGGCGAGATCGTCAAGTATTCATCGATGGATGTTTTAGTAAAGAATGAAAATTTTCCCCGGAATACAAAACGAGAACAAATTCGAGAGGTGCTTGGCAGAAAAATGCGAAAGCTAGAGAGCTTGTAAAACGAGACCGATATAAACTTCTATCGAGTTTTGTATCGAAGTGAGCTTACAGTCTGATTGAGAGAAGTTATATATAAGATATCGCTTGTTCATAATGCGAGAGACTGAGCACGAGGGTAAAAAAAGCTCTCTCTCTCTCTCTCTCTCTCTTTCTCTCTACAAAGCATTATATGTACTAAAAAACACGACGAGGATTCATTCCTCGGCCGATAAAACTTGTACATTCGTAAGAAAAGAAATCCGATAATTGCCTCGTGTCCCCCGTGGTTACGTGCAATGAAGAATTTTTATCGTAATATTGAATGATTTTCGAGATTACACAAGATAAGTAATCGAAGAGATACCCGCGAGATACTCGAGAACAGAATATTTACGTATGTACACCGAATCCTTATACATTATCCGTTCTGCGGTAATGGCAAATGCTAAAGTATATATAGAGCTTAAGAATATTCGATGCAAACATATATAGGAAGAGTTATTCACTTTTGATCGTTTATTTATATTTTCTTGATAATATCCCGACCTGGAATAGCATTAACGATCAAGTCTAACAGGTGACACGCGAGTGTCGCCTCTCGTCGATCAAGACACCTCTTTGAATTTTTCGTCAATGATCCTATTGCGTGAGACTTAACCCAAATAGTTGAATTATCGAGGCGGTAAACAAAAAATGAAAGTAAAAAGTAAGAAAATTGAAACACTCTAATATGTAAGTATAGACATTACCTGTGAGTTTCTCGATGCTGCGAGGAAAAAAAGTCAAAGAGAAAATGAGAATTAATGAAATATGAAATGAGACACGAGAGGGAAGAAAGAGTTTCGCTGAATACCTAATGATGCAAACGAGCTCGTCGAGAAAAGCTCGAAAGGGAAAGAGGATAGAGGGGAAACAGTTAATTAGCTCGTGCAATCAACGAAGCAGACCTGCGTATCGTGTCAAGACAGCATGATTTTTCTTTCACTTTTATCTTGTGCTCATTCCTATTCTCGTCCCTTTTTTATTTCTCACGTTAAAACGTTCCAGATCTCTGTCATTGATTGACGCGCGGAGATAACAAACAGTACGGCTACTCGTGTTTATAACGAGACGATCGAGAGAAGATGATTATTTATTATCGTGCTATTGATATACGATATTTTCCAGGAGCCCCTTTAGTCTCTATCGGCTGTTGCAACAAACACCGCAAGAGTTTCATAACTGTTGTATATATTTTGCGAACCAAGCTTGAACGAAGTACAAAATTCGACGTGAAGACTCTCATTCTGGGTGATTTATGCAACGAACTTGTTATCTCGGTTTTAGAAAATCTCGTATGGGCGTATTTCCATACAAACTGCTCACTTCGAAGCTACATCCATGTAATTTTATAAACGGGGACGATGGACCGAAAAAGGTTCATCAATGACCATAGAACAATGTACTTGGATGCGCGGTAAAGCTAATCTTGTACGTATATACAAGACTTTCCTTGCTATACGTGTCTGTTTATCAGCAGCCATTATTCTTTATATTTTTTTGAATATTTTTAGGCTCTATTGACGGTCTGCGACTCTCAGCCTGTGAAATTCCTGCGTCTTTTTCGATTTTTCAAGTTTTTACGAACATAAATTTTTGAAATATTCAAAACCGATCAGTCTGCCTGCCTTGGGATTTTCTTAAAAACTTGTGTCTCTATATTTCAGGATTTTTGAGAATCTTTTTTAAGTCATTTAACTATGGCTTTCCGCTGAACGCAATGGGGCGCAATGGATTTTGGAGCATACACAAAATCGATGCCTGACGAATCTTGGAAAATTCTCAAAATTCTACAGTGCTCCCCCCTTAACTTTGCGCGCAATGTTACGGAGGTGCCCCACTCTTGCTTATGAGGCGCAGAGTAAAGATATACCCTCTCTTTTTCATTGTTCTCGATCGACAGTAGAGGAGGAAGAGAAACACGCAAAGTTTGTGACAGGTCGAACATAACCTCTCGGAATGTTGTCTCACATCGAAGTTTTATTCATATTTATTGCGAAAGAAAAAACGAACAAGAATTGTGTGATACATTAATTGGTAAAAAAAAAAGATTTTTTACGTAACCTAATCATCTAATCTTATGATATATCTCTTCTTTTTTACAGTATTTTTATGCTCATCACTGTATTATTATTATTATTATTATTATTATTAACAAATTACATTACTGCGAAAATATTTTGATATAAACATATGAAAGCTACAGACTAGTTATGTATGTATACCACTGAAATAGAGGCATTTCAGTGACGTAGACAAAACAACGGCAAAGCGTGGGGGAAGCTATTCCCCTCCAAATTAGGGAAAAAGAAAAGTTAAAGAGGGCAAACTCACGGGAGGAGCAATGTATCAAGAAACTTTCACTGAAATTAACAAAACTCTTTTCTCAAATAACAGAATTTGTAAGCCGCATTAGGGGTGGTCCGATGTTCTATTCTACGTTTTTAAGTATAAAAAACAATTGTAGCGAACAACCGTCCACTTGGGGATGAAGCTTGAAAATTATAATATGACGCATAATTGTTGTGAATTGTTTTCAAGGTTGTTCAAAAACCGACAACCGTTTCATAGAATTTTTTGAAAAATAATTATTGAGCTTTGGCTTGCTAAAAAATCTGCGAAAAAAAATGTGTAGCCTCGGAGGATTTTAACAATAATATGAAACATTGTGGAATAATTTCCACAGGTTTAGGGTTATGTAACAATCGATCATATATTCACATCGATTTTCCATTAAAAGCCATTTGTCCATAAAGCCTGCTGGAAAATGGAATCTCGAGAAAATAATCAGAGTATCGTTTCTATTAGAGAAATCGTAGGTAAATTCACAAACGCTTCGATGCGTGTATATACACAGGGAAAGATCGTCAATTAAAATTCCAGACTACGTCGAAAGTATTCATGCCTGGAACAAATGCAACGAAAATACCGATTCTATAGCGCAACGGTAACGTTATAGGTCTCTCACATTCATATATATATATACACATAAATGCAGAGAACCGTTGAAAATAATCGAATCTCTGGTTTTCAATCTCGCTGCTATCGATCGTGCGGAAATATTCTCTTTCTCTCTCTCTCTCTCTCTCTCTCTCTCTCTCTCTTTCTATCCGCGAGTTCGAATGAAAAATCAGTAGGAATTCCAGTTATTATTGTACATCCCAAGCTTGGTCCACGAGCTTTTCGTAAAAGCTCCTGTTCGTTGTACGATGTAGATACATTGCAATTGCGTGCAATCCCGAATCTCTCTTACCCAGCAGACGCTTCCATATATATGGTATTCTTTGCATGCGATACGATGAGAAAAATAATCGATAATTAATTCTCACGAAAAAGAATCGAAATAAATGACAGTATAAAATTCAATTCAACCGAACCCTTTGGAACTTCATATGACTATTTATTATACATGGGCACAGACGGAATGGAAGATATAACTAAAGTGTGCGAACTTTAACGCTTTAGTCGGATAAATATACTTTTAACAGACTACACTATCACTTGAAATTATATTTTTATATTTTAACGATTTACAAAAGAGACTTATCAATGTACGCATCTACCCGGTTAAAACGAGTCCTCACATTCAGTACAGCAAGTTTTTATATTTATGTTATATTTTTCATTCGGCCCTTGAACGTGTAACTATTCAAATTTTTTCAGAATACCATTTTTTCCAATTTGGAAGAATTTAAATTTAAATTTAAAGCATTCCTCTGCCACTTATATTGCAGTGGCATCGAAGATTTTTTACTGCGAAAAGAGTATGGTATCAAAAGGCTCGAGAGATCATACAGAATACTTTTTGCCCAGCACCCAGCAGATCGCGAGACACGAATTCATATGATAATGATACCAAATTTGTTTAGTTCAAATTGAAGCAGCGTATATGTTTATTTTCATAACTTTTGAGTGATGAATAAAATTATTGACTGTTTATATTAATCATTAAATAAATTCATTTTTCTCAATGTATGTACGACTCGACATAGCAAACGTATATGAAGACGGCGAGTAAAATGTTGATCGAAGAACTGTCATAGTTTTAATCATATGCTTTTCTATATATGTCATATATTCTCTATATATGTCTATCATAGTTTTAATCATATGCTACTCTAGATGGAGAGCGGGAATTTATCAGGCTTGAATTTAACGAGAAAACCAAAAGCGGTTTTATGTTTCTGACTCGTTACATTTACCGGCTGGGCTTTTTAATACTCGGGAATTTTGCGGAACAAAGAGCTTTTTGAGCTGACATTCATATTTCTACTAAACTATATACTAACCGAAAAACCGCGTCATCGGTGAGTCCTATGTGTGAGCTTTAGTCGCGGATCTAAAGAGTGTATATCGCATTTTTTTTTCTGACATTCCCGAGATTCTCGGGCGAACTGATGTCCTCGTCCTCTTTCACGATGATTTCCTCCCTTGTGCCCGACTTTGCTGTGGGTATGAGCCGCAAAATAATTCGGAGGCTCTCGGGAACCCAATTCTAGCTATAGTACACACGTTATGCTCGCGATCGTTATACATTCGCGTGATGAGATCGTAGAATGACGATGAGTTATAAGGCGAGAGAACGCAGTGCATATATCCGCTATCGCGTATCTCTCGGCCCCATGTGTTTCATATTTTATATACCATAAAGGTAAAAGCTTAAGTGTATTTCGATATTATGGGATCACTTCATCCAACTCACGTCTACGACTTGTCACGTAACGTCATTCACTTGTAACGTAAAAATTTTGCAACGTCACGTCTCATCACCATCGTCAGATCGGATTTGACGTTTCATCACTTAATAGCGTTCATTACTAATTGGAGAAAGGGGTGGGGGAAGGGGGATTTCTGAATGAAGCGTATAGTGCACTATAAAAAAAAAATGGTAAATTCAACTCGAGAAATCGAGTTATATCAACTCGAAAATGTGGTTCGCCATATGTTACTCTAGAAATGAGTTGATTCAATCGTTTTCGAGTTGAATTTACCATTTTTTTTTACAGTGTGGGTATAGTGATTGATTTTACATGAACATATTGAGGTGGTGAAGCTTTCGGGTTTCCTCGCCGAAAGATTAATAAATCGACCTCTAATACTGAATAAGCTATCGTGGAAACGTCTTAAAATACACAGAGAGAAATATTTACTGATAATCAAGTATATATATGAGTCCGAGAAACGTTTAACTGAAGTCCAATTTTTTCGCTTAATTTTTTATGCTTGAATGGAGTAAATTATATATCAGTTACACAAATCGTAGTTCAAAGGTGACTTGATTCTCAACTGATCATTGAGTCAATGTATGTCATACGAATTGAATTACAAGTTCATTTCGTCAAGTGTGTTTAGCCAGGATTATGCATGACATGGATAGTGGATTTTCCCGCAAAAACATGCTTGATAAATATAATATTATGTTTAAATGACATATACGTGCACATGCACAAGTATGAAGTACAGAATATTCAGCTCGTATATATGGAGACTCAATGAGGCGCGAGAGAGCGCGCGAACGTCTAGGCTTCGCGGGTGCATCCAACATTATAATGTCACCTCGACGGGTTTTCCCTTCTCCCGCCTGTACCACGTACACATTTTGCTGCACTCGCTGCTGCAGTGTGCTGCATACTGCCGTTCTGGGCAGGGGAGAAAACTAGCATCAGAATATATATACAAATATATTCCGCGAATGCACCTATATACGTTTCACATATATGTGTACAGGGCATTCTACACAAACTCCAACGACGCTTAAGAACTATGGTTTCGCGAAATCTTCATTTTGTCATTTTTTAAAACTTTTTTTAAACTACCCTCCTTTCAGTCGAGAATTTAGAAAAAAAATGTAATTCTCGTGTACCTTTTGGTACCAACGAATTCATAAATTTCGATGAAAATTTCCTCAATTCGTGTTGCGGCGCAACTTGGATCAGCATCAATATATTTCGAGAATCATTTTAAAACAAAAAAAACTATATTTCGTGCGAACTCCCAATTCCATTATACCTCTCACTCTAAGAAGCCTTTTTAAATCCCATCATCAAACAATTTAAATATTCCCATCCATAACCCTCCATCTCTCGCTAATCCTCCGCTGAAATAAAAAGATAGTTTCTATGCATAGCTTAAGAAATTCCCTTCATTCAATCACTTGCCGGTCTGGAAAAAATCTTTGATTACCTTCGCCCCACTCCATTGTATACCTCAACCTTTGCTCAAATTAGGGAAGGCTCTCACCCGAACCCTAATAAAAACCAACAATGAAATTTGACCATTTCTGTTTCTTCGGGTCATGACCCTCTAATATTATCCTTTATATTGCACTTCCTATCTCTCTCCTTTGTACCCCATCTTTGCACTAACACATATTTTCGTCTCCATCAGTCTACCAATCACATTTCGAATTCTCATTCCCACAATCTCTTCCAATTAACCATTCAAATTCAGTGGTGACACTCCCTCCACCAACCCATCCCTTCCAAGTTTGAATCGGAATAAGCAGGATCGGAGACACGACAGGGAGTCAGAGTAATACCGTCGGTCAATGAACCTTGCAATCGCTACTGCAACACTAAAATCTATTATTCGAACATTAACTCGTCTTTGTGTCAATTCAAATTAAATGAATGTTATGACTGTATTCTTCATATTTCAAATCTTCGAAATTGTGCAATAAATAACCACTTCATCAAGAACCTTATTCAGTGTTAATTTCTTTCAGATTATAAACTAATCAGTGATACAAAGAAAGGTTCAGCGTATCACAGTTTCAACAACGATATTCTGCATTGAGCAGACTATTGAAATTTACAACTTCAGTAGACAAGATTGTATTATCGTTGATACGAAACATTTTTTGGTCCTTCGAGCCGGATATTTTACATGTTTTATAAATGGTAAATGACCCTAGTATACAGTGATAAGTGAGTTAAAACGGATAAACTGTGAAACGTGTTGTGTATCGTGAACACCACGAGTCAATAACTCAACGAAGCCCGCTTCTTCAACGCCACTCGACCACCGCATCAAACTCTGCAACCGTCAACATGACCGATATCGAACTTTTCAAGGGAAAACGCACAGCTTTCAAAACTAGACTTACAAAAATGAAAAACTGGCTGGACAACGAAGCAGACGAAGTTGATCTCGAATTGCTTGAAACAAAACTCGAGACGCTGAAAGAAAAGATGCGAGAATGGGAAAACATCAACGACAAATTGATTGCAGCAGATGTGGTGAATCTGGAAGCTCATGAAACCGAAGCATATGCAATTGAAGGTAATGCCCACTTAATAATATCTACATTAAAAAGAATGATCAAACAAAGACAAGAGCCGAACCCCCAAAGAGAATTTCACACACGAATAACTGAAGAAACATCGTCATATTCGAGATGTAATATCAAATTGCCAGAAATTACATTGCCAAAGTTTGAAGGAAATTTCGAAAATTGGAGAACATTCAGAGATCAATTTCAAGCTCGAGTCGGTAATAATAAAAATATTCAAGAGGTAGACAAATTTCAATACCTCCAATCTTGCCTCACGGGAGAAGCTGCACAGGCAATCACAGCTTTTGAAATCACTGAACAAAATTATAAAGAAGCCTGGGAACTTCTTGACAAAAAATTCGACAATCCACGGCAAGCTATTCGACGACATTGCTCTGCATTATTGCAAGGTTCAAGGGGGAAACGAGAAGTCAATAAAAATCTTATCGATCTTGTGAATATGTTCAGGCAACAGTTACGTTCGCTTCAGTCGTTCGGTGATGTAAAAGAACAATTCAACGGATTAATTGCGACCGCCATACTAAATCAAATAGACGACGACTTGGTGTTTCAATGGGAAACCACCTTAGAGGAAAAAACCATGCCATCATTTGAAAGGTTATTAGACTTCCTAGAAAAGCGCGGTATTTGCGCACGAACATCAGAAACCACAAACAGAGACCAGAAAGGCAGGATAGGTTCAAAATCTTTTCAAGGATCTCAAAAAGGTCAAACGTTCATGACTAATACTCCGATGAAATGTCCTGTTTGTCAAGAAGAACACAGAATATACGGGTGCAAAAAATTCGCAGACATGACTGTCGATGAACGAACAAATCTCATTTTTTCCCAAAAACGATGCTTGAACTGTCTTGGAAAAGGACATCTTATCAAAGAATGCTCATCCGGAGGCTGTAGAACGTGCGATAAAAAACACCACTCACTTCTGCACAAACCTTCAGACACGTCGATGAATGAGAACGCCTCAATATGACTAGAATCCGACACTCTTACATCACATAAGATCATCTCCCTTCCCACCGACTCTCGAGGAGACGATATTCTCCCAACCGCTCGTTTACGAATCATGAACTCAAGGAACCAACCACTGGAATGTCGTGCTCTTGTCGATACTGGATCCACAAGAAACTTTCTCACTCTAGATCTCGCAAATCAGTTAGGTCTACCTCAAGAAAATTGCGCAATACCTATAGGCACACTCAACGAGCTCTCAACGGTCGCTCATCGAAAAATACGAGCCACGATCTCATCTCAACACTCTGGATTTACGCGTTCTCTCGAATTCCTCGTCGTACCGAGGATAACCTCTCTTATACCGAATCAACAGATCGAACGAGATTTGCTGAATATTCCAAAGAACATCAATCTTGCGGATCCAGAATTCCACAAACCAGCACCGATCCAAATGTTACTGGGCTCAAGCACCTCTGTTTCTATATTAAGCGTGGGGCAGATAAGATTACGCAATTTTGCAGATGTCTATCTGCAAAAAACTCTCCTGGGCTGGATAATCTGTGGTCAGATTAACGAAGACTCAGAATCCTCTCTCTCACGGTGTCACTTCACCAACCTGATTGACGATTTCAAACGATTTTGGGAAATCGAAGATGTTTCTTCAGACGAAAAACATCTTTCATCATCGGAAGCTGCGTGTGAGGATCATTTCCGCCTCCATGTGGCTCGTACGCACGAAGGAAGATACATAGTAGCTCTACCATTCAACGAAAGAAGAGAACAACTAGGAACATCTCGAATGCAAGCAAAGCGACGCTTACTTTCACTTGAAAAAAGATTCGAACTCAATCGCGGACTGGAAAGGGAATACACCAACGTAATGAATGAGTACATTCAACTTGGTCATATGAAGGAAGTCGACACGGAATCCGATGACGGATTTTATCTACCTCATCACGCGGTCATTAAGGAGACCAGTCAAACGACTAAGGTTCGCGTAGTTTTCGATGGGTCCGCCAAGACTTCCACAAAACTATCTTTGAACGACGCTTTGCTAGTCGGTCCTACGCTACAAGATGACATTTTTTCGCTCGTACTCCGTTTCAGATTGCATAACTATGTATTCACAGGGGATATCGAAAAAATGTATCGTCAAATCCTAGTGCGATCGGAAGATACAAAATTTCAACGCATTCTTTGGCGCAAGAGCGGACAAATCAAAACATTCGAACTTCAAACAGTAACCTTTGGCCTGGCGTCTGCTCCACATCTTGCGGTGAGGTGTCTATTGCAACTCGCAGACGATGAGAAGGAAAAATTTCCATTAGCAGCTAGTAAATTGAAACAAGATTTATACGTGGACGATGTTCTCACCGGAGCTGACACACTGGAAGAAACTTTACAGCTTAGAGACGAATTGTCACATCTGTTAAAACTCGGCGGTTTCAATCTACGACAATGCGCGTCCAACTCAACGGATATTTTACAGGGATTGCCAGATTGTGCCGTTAATTTGCAGCTACTCGGGGGAGAAGACCCGACACTGAAAACTCTTGGCATACACTGGGATTCTCAAGAAGACACAATTGTATATACTGTTCATCCAATCGCCACGAGAGAACGGATTACAATGAGAACGATCGCGTCGGACGTAGCTAGGATCTTCGATCCACTCGGACTATTAAATCCAGTAATTTCTCACGCAAAAATTCTACAACAAGAGCTATGGAGATTAAAACTAGATTGGGATGACAGCACACCACTCGAGATACACACCAGATGGAAAGAGTTCGCATCTCAACTTCATTTACTAAACAATATAAAATTCGAAAGGAAGGTCCTCCAAGGAAAGATAAAACATTTGGAATTACATGGATTCTGTGACGCGAGTGAAAGAGCTTACGGAGCTTGCATCTATCTTCGGTCTACTGGATGGGATGACATATCAAAGGTCAATTTATACTGCGCAAAATCACGAGTAACGCCTTTAAAGGGCTCACATACAATCCCTCGACTCGAGCTTTGCGCCGCTGTATTACTTACAAAATTATATAAAAAGGTAAAGAGTGCCCGCAACATTGAAGCCGATCGAGAATATTTTTGGTCAGACTCGATGGTAGTTCTACATTGGATCAAGACGTCGCCTCATCTTCTTCAACGATTTGTTGCAAATCGGGTATCACAGATACAAGAAGAAACTCTCTCATCTGCATGGAGACACGTCGGAACACATGACAATCCAGCAGACGCTATGTCACGAGGGCAACTGGCATCAGAGTTTTTGAAAAATGATATATGGAAACATGGTCCTCACTGGCTTCTCAAGGAAAAGGGCAATTGGCCACAAGTGTTCTCGGAATACACAACAGAAATTCCTGAATTGAAAAGGGCTACATGTTTACACCTCATAAATAAGGAAGTATCGCTCCTTACAAGGTATTCTTCTTTCCAACGATTATTAAGAATAACAGCTACGTGCCTCAAGTGGAAAGGGAGACAGAAACTTGTGCAACCGGATTCCAAAGAAACCTCAGCGACAAGACCATTAGACATTGAAGAAATTCGAGCTGCTAAAACAAAAATTCTACGAGCTCTTCAGCAATCCGCTTTTGGAACAGAAATTAACAACCTAGAGAGAAAGCAAGATATTTCGAAGAATAGTCGTCTCAATAATCTGAGTCCTTTCTTGGATGCTAACGGACTTATTCGAGTAGGAGGACGATTGCACAACTCAAACCTCAATTTAGACGAAAGGCACCCAATCATAATACCGAAGGGTCATCACGTCACACAAATAATTATCAAGGAGATTCACGAAGAGAATCTGCATCCAGGCACGCAAACGACACTTCATCTCGTCCGGCAGAATTATTGGCCAATCGATGGTCGTAATCAGGTACGTCACATCATCAGAAAATGCATGAAATGCTTTAGAGCTAATCCCCCACTCGTGCAATATAAGATGAGCACGTTGCCCAAGGAGCGCGTAAATGAATCGAGACCGTTCACTCACACTGGACTCGATTACGGTGGGCCGTTCCTTATAAAAGAGAAAAAATACAGAAACACCAAGAAAATCAAGGCCTGGATCTGCATCTTCATATGTCTGGCCACAAAGGCTGTGCACATCGAAGTAGTCAGTGATCTGACGAGCGAAGAATTCATTGCAGCTTTAAGCCGGTTCATATCGCGGCATCCTTCTTGTCAGCACTTGCTTTCAGACAACGCAACAACATTTACTGGCGCCAACAACGAGCTCAAAGAGATCTACAACTGGCTTAGGAATCAAGAAACTGATAAAAAATTAAAGGAAACCATGGCAAAGCGCGAGATTTGTTGGAAATTTATACCACCAGTGTCACCACACTGCGGAGGAATTTGGGAGGCTGCAGTGAAATCCGTTAAACACCATCTGCGAAGAGTCGTGGGAAGGGACACTTTGACTTACGACCAGTTAAACACATTGTGCATCAAAATCGAAGGAATCCTAAATTCAAGACCGCTCACACCATTGTCTTCAGATCCAAACGATCTCTCAGCTTTGACACCATCGCATTTTTTACATGGAGTCTCACCAAGAGACGTTCCTGCTCCCGAATGGACCAAGGTACCTTCCAATCGTCTCTCACAATGGCAACGAATCGAGCAAATGAAACAACATTTTTGGAATCGATGGCATAAAGAATATTTAAACGAATTAAATATTCGCCACAAATGGACCAATGGAAATCACAGAATCACGGTTAACTCCTTGGTCCTCGTACGAGACGACAACTTACCATCACTTCAATGGCGACTTGCTCGAGTAATCGAGACCTATCCTGGAGAAGACGGCATCATTCGACGAGTAAAAATACGAACAGCTTCCGGCATCACAGATCGAAACACAAAACGTCTCGCTCCACTCCCGATCGATGCCGATTAACACGATTAATTATTGATCGCTACTCTCTCAACGGGGGAGCATGTTGCGGCGCAACTTGGATCAGCATCAATATATTTCGAGAATCATTTTAAAACAAAAAAAACTATATTTCGTGCGAACTCCCAATTCCATTATACCTCTCACTCTAAGAAGCCTTTTTAAATCCCATCATCAAACAATTTAAATATTCCCATCCATAACCCTCCATCTCTCGCTAATCCTCCGCTGAAATAAAAAGATAGTTTCTATGCATAGCTTAAGAAATTCCCTTCATTCAATCACTTGCCGGTCTGGAAAAAATCTTTGATTACCTTCGCCCCACTCCATTGTATACCTCAACCTTTGCTCAAATTAGGGAAGGCTCTCACCCGAACCCTAATAAAAACCAACAATGAAATTTGACCATTTCTGTTTCTTCGGGTCATGACCCTCTAATATTATCCTTTATATTGCACTTCCTATCTCTCTCCTTTGTACCCCATCTTTGCACTAACACATATTTTCGTCTCCATCAGTCTACCAATCACATTTCGAATTCTCATTCCCACAATCTCTTCCAATTAACCATTCAAATTCAGTGGTGACACTCCCTCCACCAACCCATCCCTTCCAAGTTTGAATCGGAATAAGCAGGATCGGAGACACGACAGGGAGTCAGAGTAATACCGTCGGTCAATGAACCTTGCAATCGCTACTGCAACACTAAAATCTATTATTCGAACATTAACTCGTCTTTGTGTCAATTCAAATTAAATGAATGTTATGACTGTATTCTTCATATTTCAAATCTTCGAAATTGTGCAATAAATAACCACTTCATCAAGAACCTTATTCAGTGTTAATTTCTTTCAGATTATAAACTAATCAGTGATACAAAGAAAGGTTCAGCGTATCACAGTTTCAACAACGATATTCTGCATTGAGCAGACTATTGAAATTTACAACTTCAGTAGACAAGATTGTATTATCGTTGATACGAAACAATTCGAATCGTCCACCTTCGCGTAGAGTATCCCGTGTATAAACGTGATTGAAAACGCGCGCGGGCACAAATCTATATTATGTACATAACAGAATGTCCCATAGCGCTCGCGGGAGGGCAACATTTTCACAAAACTTTTCACATCATCGTCCGTGTACTCGACGACGTGGAAATATGCGGGTTCTGCTTACTCTCGCGTCATGCATCCTCACATCGGCTCTTCGGCCGTCCGGATCCGCAAGCAAAGCAAAGAAAAAGATCTCTTTTTGTTTTACGTATAGTATGTAATATATACTTGAGTTTATATATCAGTGACGACTTTCGTGTACGTATACATAAATGTATATCGTGTTTATGGATATTTTTCTTCTATACGATATTCATATACGATTACCGTATATACGAGAATGGGAGGAATACTCGAATCTATTTACAAGCAGCACGCTTACAGCTCCCCGGACGCAACTCTCCGGAGAACAACTCTACCAGCGAACAGCTCTTTTGGATTGGAACAACTTTCCCGATGAATAGCTCTACTAAAAAATCGCTCTCCCGGAGCAACTCTACCGTATTACGAATCTATCGAGTAACAACTCTCCTCGAATCCTATAACATTAATAATACCGAATACTCCCGTGAATACTGGGATGGGTGACCGCTTAGTTATCGTTGCGCGCTGACTACTGAGAAGGAGGCAGTTATTCTTATGGATTTCTGGCGGCAATATACAACTGAAACTCAGTAAAACAAGTTAATTGTATCGTCCAGGTTTCTGCAGTTTCCCTGTGCCCTCTCGTACACGAATATCGTGCAGCAGTGCATTAGTAAAGAGTGCCTGCATGTGGACAACACGCCGGCAGATCTCAAAGAATGAAATGAATTAAAAATATGAAGGGGCGAGAGCAATAGAATATATACGTGAAAGGTGAAAGACGGTTAACGATTGGAAGAACTAATAAAAAAAATTCTCTTCACGTACAACTTTCCGGAAATTTAAAAATTTCCGACGGATAAGGATAAGTTGCTAGGTATTGTTGTTTCGGTGGAGTTATTCCGAGGCAACTGTTTTCCGGTAAACTTTTCTTCCGGGCATATAGTTGCCGAAAAATTGAATACACATGAAAATTTGTATTTACAGAGATTTTTTCGAATGTGCAAACTGGTGGAATCTCATACGAAACCAGCAGTGAAATAAATCTCTTTGGCCTTTTTTGATCTTCGCATATCGTCTGCAGAAAAGTGGATGATCCTAAAGACCACGTTTCACTTTTTATCCAGAACGATGTGCAGGTAGCCATTTTGCGATCTACCGTAGTTCACATATGTTGAATTTATTATGTTAGCCGACGCATCGTATGAGTGCATTGATAAGAATTGATGAGTTTGTCGATGAAAATTGCTCATTTGCCCGTGATGGATTAAAAAGGAGAGTAAAATTTGCCTCCTTTTTGTTTGAAAAGATATTTCCCCTAACGAGATAACAATTCCGTTTGTGCAATCCTTTTTTATTCACGACATAGCGATATCTTTGTCTCGAGTATAATTATTGAATCCGATGTACATAAGTAATACAAGTACCTTCGGGGAGCAGACATAAAATGACGTCATGTACAGGAATTATACAAAATGCCTGTCACGCCGATAATTAACATTGGTCCCAGGGGCAGAAGAGCGAACGAGGTATATAGAGCGCTAGGAAACGAAGCTACGTAGGCAAAATTCGATGGGAACAAAGGGTCTTTATCGTCGTTATTCGCTTTTGTGTTTTTTCGCCACAGACTCGCGGTAATAAATTGAGACTTTAGATATAGATATGTGTGTTTGTGGGGAGGTGTGTGTGTGTGTGTATGTGTGTATAAGGTGTATGATGCAGCATATAAGGTACCATGACTCCTGTGCCATATACAAAGATAAGCGAGAGGGACCGAAAGGCAGAAAATGTATAATATATAAGGAGAGAAATAGGAAAGGAAGGGGCGAGTAAGAAGGCAGTAACCGGAATGCAGCAGCGGCACAGAAAAATATATAGGAGTGATAACGGTAAAGGTATGAGCGTGTATATAACGAAGGGAAGTAGAAAAAGGTATTGCGGATCAGACTTTGATCTTGAGCGCGGTTCTTTTGATCGAGCCAACCGTCGAGACAAGGAACGACGTTTTTGCATCGATTTATGGCAGGTGAATAAACCTCCGGAAGAGAAGGAAAGAACGTGAGAGAATGGAGATTATATGGGGAGGGGGGGGGGGCAAAGATCTCGAGGGATGAAGGATATAGATGGGGTAAAAGGTCGGTATTATCTGCCCTATATGTAAGATCACAGAGTTATGTAACATCAGTCTCGATTCATGGAAATTGAGGTTTTCGATATTGGGAATCAACACACGGGAAAAACGCCCTTAAATATATGTGCGGTTGATCGAAAGTTCACAATTCAGAAGCATAACAATTTTTATACGATTAAATAATAGATTTGTTGGAAAATATTCGTGGAACGTGAATATTGCATTGAATTATGAAATAAATCGTGCTTTTCGAAAAATTAGAGTGCTATATGATGTCTAGAAGAGAGCAGTTGAAATATGATAATCGATATTTGGTTGAAAAAGCAGCACCATGACTAGAAATGAGCACTTCTCATTTCTGTAGATTGAAAAAAAAAAAAAACATTTTTTGGTAACTTTTTTCATAATTATTATGCAGTATCAATAATTTTATGAAATTTCCCTGAAATATTTGTAACTGCGCATATATTTTTACTTTTTATTTTGCAATGGCTACGGTTGATTTATCTTTTGCATTTGGTGAAAAGGAAAATCTGCAAAAAACAAATGTAACAATTTGTACCTTCTCCGTTGCTCGTTACATTCAGTTTTTAGAATCTTTTTTTCATGCAACGCACTGATGATACAATCAATTATATGATAAAGTATAGAGTCAATATATCCAGCTACAAATGACGTATATACATATAACTTGTGTAAAATAAACAACAGTAAAGAAATTATCGACAGCAGTGGCCGCACAAAAAGTCTAAAGTTACGGGATGGAGAAATTCGCTACTAATCCGGGCTGATCTTGTATACATAATATTATAGAGAAAAATTCCTTCAGGCAGGGGAAATGTAAGTAATACTAGATGGCAGTGACTTGACGTAGTAAGTTCTGGCTCGATAGTCTAAAAATTGCATATGTTAAAGCCTTAATAAATCCTTATGGTAATTTTTTATAAAGTTCTAAATTTCATGAACTTAAGGATGTATCGGACGTATACCTTCTCAACCAAAAGTGACTTTCGTCGAAAATATTGCATACTTTATGATAAGATAAAAATCGGAAAAATTCAATCACAATAAAGACGATAAGAAGATTAATTTTGATTAATAATAATGCCAAAAAGTTATCAATAAATATTTTAAGCAAAACATTGTTTAACAAATTTTTAGGGAAAGTTTTTTTTTGACACGTGAAATGAATTCGTTGATTTTTCTGACTACACATGAATTTTTTTAAATTTTCTTATCATTTTGAAATTTTGGTTTTCGAAAATTTTTTATTTTTGGAAAATGCACCAAAAATCGTGAATTTTGGATATGTTTTTGTAAAAATGTTGTATATTAAAATTAAGAAGTTTCCAAGGCATTGAACAAATAGTTTCGTAAATACAAACTTTACAAATTTCCGAAAACCGAAATTTAAAAATGTTAAGAAAATGTTTAAAAAATTCATGTGTAGTCAGAAAAATCAATGAATTCATTTCACATGACAAAAAAATCATTTCCTAAAAATTTGTTAAACAATGTTTTGTTTAAACAATTTATTGATAACTTTTGGGCATTATTATTATTAAAAAGTAATCTTCTTATCGTCTTTATTGTGGTTGAATTTTTTCCGATTTTTATCTTATCATGAAGTATATGCAATATTGTCGACGAAAGTCACTTTTGGTTGGGAAGGTACGTCCGATACATCCTTAAAACGACTGAGTTGATCTTTTTAAAATTCGATAACAGTTCTATAGAGTCCGGGCAATTCTTTGAGTTTTCATGAAATGAAATCACTCCAAAATGACAGTTGGTTTAATGTGATAGCCCTCATACACACACACACACACACACGGAAAAAAAGACATTTCAAAAAATAATAACTGAAATTTAAAAAATACAACGATGAAGAGAAAAAATGCAGTTTAACACAGTAAATTAATCTTTTTACAGTATTTTGATCAAAAAGTAATGTGCGGAATATACTTCTGTACTATCTGTGTAACCATATTTGTTGGTTTAAACTGTAAAAACAACTATTTCCACTTCAAAAAAGTGACACTGTAAAAATTGAAAATGCTCGCAATGAATTTTGCTATAGATAAAATGAAAAACCAATAGATTTGTACAAGAAAAATTTAAAAACTGACGCATTAAAATGAACTGTATAGAGAGAGTATTTTTACGAATGTAAGACATAACAAAAAATACTAAATTCTCTATGAAAAACAGAAATTGAAATAAAGAAAAATTGTAGCACGCTTTCGTCGAATTCAACTGTGAAATAATGGAAAAATTACACTTTTAAAATGTGTATGGAAAATACGACGCAAACAAGAAATTCATAAGGATCAATAAGCGTTCATAAAATCAATAGCGTAGTGGTATAGTGTCGGTCGTTAGGTAGGTCGTTAGGTAGGTCTCAGGTAAAATCTTAGGTAGGCTCAAAATTAATTTCGACGGGAAATAGTCCGGACCACCAAGCCAGAAACACTCGTAAAAAAAAAATCTCCAAATCTTTAATTTTTTTTTTTAAATGATTATTTAAGGATCGAAAGTGTTGAATTCGTTTACTGCGGAGGACCGCGGGTTCAAATCCCGGTCAATGACGATTTTTTTTTTTTTTTCAAAATTCATAGTATTTTCAAAGATAATGGAACAGCAGTTTTAAATTCGTTCATCGATTTAATTGCTAATTGATAGATAATAAACTGCATTTATTATGCTAATTCGACCCGCGCTTTTCAAAATCTTCTAAACTTTTATTTTTTACAGTTCACTTTGCAATTTCTCAAACATTAAACCCAAAAAGATGCGCTATTTTATATTATAATTGATTTCACAATTTGTACAGTTTGTCACAGTGGTAAACTCTATTTACACTTTTAAACTGTAAAAATTCATTCTATCACTTAGTCCTTTTTATTTCAAATTCTAAAGAATTTCCGAAGTTTTCCTCCCGAGAGGCATTCTCTATTAACAAAACTGTAAAACATGATGGAAACATGACTAGAATTCACAGAAAATTTTTTTCCGTGCACACACACGCGCGCACGCGCAAACATTCAGATCATTTTTCTAAATGTGATTTTTCGAAATTTTAAAATTTTTGAACAGAATGGTATTGAAAAAAATGTATTCTACACGAACAAAGCTGCCCCTATGAGAAAGAAAAATATATGAGAAATACTTTTGGCAAAGTTGCGAGAGGTGACAATTCTTGTCCACGACCACAGTATCATTGTAAACGAGACGAAAATACTGGAAAAACGAAGAGATCCTACGTCTAGTGAATAGATGTATATATAAGTATACGATGGTTAACCCCTATATATAGTTAAGAAATATAAATACAAGTGCACAATGGCAAATTGAATTAGCCATAGCTCGAACCTCTTCGACTATCGTCTGGTATGAATTTTAACAAGCCCATCTGAATATGAACGTCCCCGCGTTTTATTCCGCCCGAAATACAGTCGGTATAATTAACGGGCGCAACGTCGAAAGTGAGGCTGGTACTATATTATATAGATACGAGCTTCGGTATACGTGAGCGAGAGATGGAACATTTTTAATTATTAAAAAAGTTAATAAAAAAAACAGAAACCTTGCTTCTGCATAATTTATCTGCATTCGAAAAGCTCCTTCATAAATAAATGTTTTTCTCAATTTTGGTGTTCTCACAGAGGAAGCATTGTGAATATAGGAAAAATTACGAGGAAGCAACGTGCGCGCTTACGGCACATTTACAACTCTACCGGATGTATCTCTCCGGAGAAAAGCTCTACTAGAATAATTATTTCAAATAACATTACACAAAGGTAATCATTGAATGCGAAATAAGGCAATGAAAGATTACGAATTTACGAACCATAATCAGTTTGTTCTAGAAACAGAACCAACCGAACTCTTGCCCTCGGTACCTATCTGCAGTATTATATATAGTATATGAAGATACACGGTAGCGTCTCGACGACAAGTAATACAAGTGGATTATATATAATAGCAATTGCCAATGTATGCGGTTGTATATCGCAATGGATGTAACACCTAAACCAAATCCTTCTCAAGTGCTAATTTGCATACTGCAGGTGAAAGCTCTCGTGCCTTGTTTCGGTTCATTGAGTCGACTCGATATTCCGTTGCGAATTTTCTCTCTCTCTCATTCAACCACCGACCCATTCCTGATTCCTTCGACATGTTCATCTATGAAGGTATTCGACTCCGATTCAATATTCCACCTTCGGTTCTCTGCAGCTCCGTATTCCCTTATCACGTCAACTCGGTATATTAGGTTACGACTCTCGGTATCCGCTGAAGGGACTAATTATCTGTGGGACTTTCTGCTTAAAACCTGCTACTTTTTCCATTTAAATATTATAAATATTTGTTATATTTTATCATTTGCTAAATGCAGTGGAAAAGACAAAACAATTTCTGTGAATTAAATGAGTTTCTCATTGTCCATGAAAAATGGCTTACGCACCGTTGATGAACAAATTACTGAAAATTCATTGAAAATTCGACGAGAAATTAGAAAACTTTTTTTTTCGTATACTTTGAACGATGTGCTGTCTTGGAAAAAATTGGTCATTCAAACGATCAGAATTACAATTCCAAAAATTTTCCTTCAACTTGAGGAGCCAGCCCTCGGTGAGTTCTGAACCTCCCGTAAGTTATGAGCGAAGGTACTTTCCTACAAGCCTGCAACAAGCCTTATACCCTAACAGGGTGGTTTGTACTATCCGAGAGATTTTAAAATCCCATCCCCTGCTGAGTCAGTCGGTATACAAAGAAATGTGTTATACTTGTATTTGGAAATGAGTCAAAATTTCTTCGAGACCAGACGCGAAGACCGCAATAGCTCACACAATGTAATAGTAGCAATTACATATATAATAATAGCTAATAGATGTAATAGTAGCTATTACGTCTATACGTACGTATACGTACATATTACGTACATATAGATGTATAAATGGTGGCACACGGAGACAAATATGGGTTGTTCAATAGATAGATACATACACTGTCACCCAAATCCTTGATAACCCACCCCATTAGTTCAGCTAAATGAGCCTCTCGTGTTATAATCGTACAGAGCGGCAGAGTCGCGGTTTCGACATTTCGCTTAAAGTAACGTATGCAAATCGTAGCAGAGCGTTCCGCTGAAGCGCGAGAATATTCCCGTAGGAAATGCCTGCAGGCTCCTGCTGCTGCATCTCTGTCAGACCTTGTGCATACTATCGGCACAGAGAGCTAGAAACGTTATAATATTTAAATGAGTCGGAATTACTCAGCGCTCTTCTACCAAATGTTTTATTTTTTTTTTACGAATTCGCTGTTCAACATTTTCCACGCTGACAACGAAATATGTACGCGAAAAATTTTACGCCCGCTGCTTATACATACATATATACATATATACACATATATAATACGAGGCCGACCGATGAGCAAACGGGAATGGCCGAACAGAGCTTTGTTGAACTTTTCATTACCAAAATATGACGCATCGAGGGATATATATAGTTAGTTACGCATGTATATGTCTATATTATACCGATTCGAAAGTGAATGATGATCAGACATTTCGCGATTTACTACGAATGTTCCCTAGCCTTGAAGTTTACACATTTCATTATTCGAATTAAGTTATTACGCTGCTGTTGACGGATATTTGGCACAAGTCAAACTTGGAGATAACTCAGACTTCTTAAAAATTGAAACTGGCGATATTATTAAAGGATAAAGTAAAGTTACAAAATTTGTGAGTTTACAACTGTTTTTCTAATTTTCTCAACAAGGAGTTGATGATGAAGCGTGCCGATGTTGAACGAGGAGGCATATAGAGAAAGGATTATCGGAATGTAAAGAATCACAACTTTTGCCACTGGCAATTTCGTCTCTCTTCTCCCTTTCTTCGCCATTATTCTCGGTTTTGAGCACACAATTTATAATTCAAATGTAAAATCGACCATGGCCCTGTGGTTGCATTTTGTCGACGGGCAAACATCAACGGATTTACTTATTTATGTAACTGATTTGCCATATACTATATACAATTGTATGACGTTGTATCCGCATCAGCGTGGATATTATCGACCACATATTTCAGCGATTCAATTTCCATTCATTATCATACAATTTGGCAAGACTTGCTTCGTAATTGTTAATTTCATGAAATTATTGAATTGTTAGCTCTAAATAAGCAAAAGTATATAATTAGTGAGATTCCTCACTGATTTGCGAGCAATCTCGGTTGTTGCCGAAAGTTCGACAACGAATGATGAAGTTAACAGTCTAAATGTTTTCGGGAGGAACAATCACAGTGTCAACTATTGTTTATGAAATTTCTACGTATATTGAAAATAGTGTAAAGTTCCGGAAAGCAAAAACCTCCGATCTGTCGAAATTTTATTCAGACCTTCTTTTTGATACGATAAGACTACCCCTAAATAGTACATTGCGTATCAAAGACGTAAAGTGGCACTTTTAATGCCGAGCAGGACGTTTTCAGTGCAAGTCGTAGACGAGCGCGCGAGTCGAAGACGAGTACTGAAAACACCGTATGTACACGGGTGTACACGATACTTTATACCACACTATCATGTTTTCCAAACTTTTAGTGCTTGTAGACGAGTAAAAAGTAGTACTTGTAAGTCCTGTATTACGTTATGCCTCGTCTACAGGCCCTGAAAGCGAGGAAAACGTGGTAGGGTTGTACAAAGGATTTTTCTCCACTTGCAGTCATTTTCGAGTTACCAAATTTTAAAACATGATTTTTTTACCACGCTCTTACGATATCTGTAACCATCGTGCTATATGTTCTCATTATATCTATATATATGTTATCGTGCTCTCCGTTTTGTGCGGATCTTCGCTTAGCCGTTAGCCATGCACTGTCGTGCTGTGTTCTCACTATATCAACGCTAAAGAGTTCCCACCGCTCGGGCGCTACATGCCCTCACACCCAACGCATAATCGAACCCTAACACCTAACCTAAAAATTCAACCTATACCTACATACGGTGAGATCACAGTCTGACAGTGGCTGACGGGTAAGCGAAAATTCGCCCAAAACGGAGAGTGCGATACACATACAAGATATATAATAAGATCATAGCGCGACAGATATAGATGTACTAAGAGGATTGTAAAAAGAATCACATTATGAAATTCGATATCTCGAAAACGACTCCGAGTCACCAAAAATTCTTTTAGGGGTAGTTTCGCTCGTCAGAAAGATAGTTTGTGTAAAATTTCAGACAGAACGGAGGTTTTCGCTTTTTGGAACGGCAGCCTTGACAACCATATAACTGTTAACTATATATTAACATCCCGAACCGATAAACTGAGTTTGCCTTGTCAATTATGCAACTTTGGCTACATAAGGTTACGATGTTTGCGCGATATAACTCAAGAACGCCAAAATAAGAGAGAGAGAGAGAGAGAGAGAGAGGTCAAAAGCTTTGTGTATATGCTTTCAGTCGGTCTGAACGTACGTTCGTTTTATGGAGCATTAAGTTCAGCCGTCTTTTTCTTTCTCTCCCACGGAGGGTGGCTCGCGTGTATGATGATGTAGTAGAGTGTTTCCTTTCGGTTTTCCGTCGCCGTGCGGACGAACCGAAAATTCTCTTTACTTTTTCTTAATGCTCACTTCTTTTTTTCTCCCCCCCCCCCCCCCCAATCCTCACTCGGTGATATCTCTCTTCGTTCGTCTCGCTCCTCTACGTGATCACGAAATTCGACGACGACCGGACGCCATCCGGGCTGAGAAAAGTTTAACATCGGTATATTGGTCGTTCAGGGAAAGCAGAGTCCACGAGCATAGAAAGTCGATCTTTACAAGAGTGAGTGAGAGAGAGAGAGAGAGAGCTCCGAGTCGCCGAACCGCGAAAATAAACCGTAGATCCAATTAAATGAGCGAGAGGGCGAACCAATTTCGTGATCTTTAGAGCCAGCATGGCTCTGCTGAATCCGAGTCAGGATACATGCCACCCTACGAACCCCCCTTCGCCTGCTCCAGTGTTAGATTCAGATAGAAAGAGAGGGATTCAGAGAAGCAACAGAATGTTGGAGGTAGACGGATAACCAAAAGAAAGATCGAGTCGGATGGAAGAGAGAGAGAGAGAAACTAAGTCTCGTATCTGCGTCTTCTCTCTTTTTCTCTCTCGTTCTTGGTTTTTCTATTCACTGTTTGTATGGTCAGGAAGGAAGTTTCTTCGCTAACGGGCAGAGTCCTCGGTAAATTGATGATCTTGCCTCTACTTTTTCTCAAGCGTATAATAATGAACAATCTCGAACGGAAATAGTTTCGTACTATAGCGGGGTTGGAAGAAGCGACGATATATATTCCGCGGCTTGTGCTAAATTGACATCTTCAGGTCAGTGTAAGCTATCAAACGCCAATGTATATGTATATCGTAACATGGAAAATTACCATACTGCATTTGCTACCAAATTTGCATGCGCGTAAACGCTCTTACATGTATTTGATAGCTTACAGCTTCGCGAATATCACAACTTATTAGAGTGAGCAAAAGTCCGCGTAAACAAACTCAATGTTCAATAGTAAGATCAACGATGCGAGCGATTCGCTTGTTTCCCTCGTTAGATTTCTCCCAATCTCACGACTCGTTAGTACGAAGCTGGATGCAAGCGGAGCTCTGTGTACTCTTGGTACTAATCTAGGTATACATACAGATATACGTATACAGACAGGTAGTTCGGGAAGCTGGTTTTCTCCGTAAACTCCTGTTATGCTATATCTGGATAAACTAGTGGCACTGTAGAGCGATATATGTGTACTACAGTGGTATAAACGGAGTACGGTCGAACGACATCCACCCAAGAACTTGGTTTCACCTTGCGATTACAAGGATCGCAAGGGTTAGCTTTCATATACGTATGTGTGTGTGTGTATGTGTGTGTGTATATGCACATAAAGGAATACAGGATTTCCGGAATACGTCCACCTATATCTCACAGTAATGCTCTGGCCTCTTTTACTGTTGATCCGCCCCCCGAGCAGTTTGCGGAAGAAGAATTCTTCACGGATCTTTGCCGAGAGTCTGTTCTTCTCCGCCCAGTCATTAATTTGAGTCAGAGGGCCTTCTTCGATCCCCAGCCAATGTTCAAGTTGGCAATAGCCGACTGCGGACTGATGGGAACAAATCGGCAGAGTGCAGAAACAGGAGAGATGAAAAGTAACTCTGGCTGCTAGGAACTGGAGAGAGAGAGAGAGAGAGAGAGAGAGAGAAATCAACTGTAGAAATTAATTCCGCTCGCGAACGTTTAATCACAGTTTCACCAAACCGAACGACCGCGAGGACTCTACGATCCGCGGAATCACCGAGTATAAAAGACACACCTGGGACATATATCGAAAGAGAGAGAGAGAAAGAGAGAGAGAGAGAGAGAGAGAGAGAGAGAGAGAGACAAGAAACGCGTTTTACCGATAAAAAGAAGAGGAAACAGTTTGGCGTAAAACTCAACCCGAGTAGAATGTTGATATGTTTTGATGTTCTTCCAACGTTCTCTACGTTAAAAGTTCGATCGAGTAAAATTTCCTTTTTTTGGACATATCCACGGATGAGCTGATACGCAGTAATAGTTAAGTATTCCTAAATTACGAAAGAATTGTAATTGTTATTCTTTCCCGATAATTTTAGCATCATTTTTGAATCACCAACTCGCCTAAAGTGGTATATGATTCATATTATTAAGGAGTCGTATGTCTAAACACCGTAAGTTGAGTCATTTGCTGAGTATGGTGCACAAACCGTACAAAGTTATAATTTTAAGGGAAAAACGAGGTTGTGCAAATCTAGGCACGAGTTAATGTTTTATATATTGCTGCCTGCATCTTTTTTATGACTCCACATAACGCTGTCCAACCTCGGATAACAAATATTTTGCAAGCATGAGAGTACGCGCAGTAAAATTAAAATATAATACATTCTGAAACTATCATGTGTGCATGTCTGGGCCGAGATTTTTCGAAAAACATGCAATTAGCTTAATTAATATGGTAACTTTACAGTTGAAGATAAAAGAATAGTTTTGAATGTCCAAGAACCTCGAAGCGAATCGTCAATCATTAGGCCTATATCGTTCGTCTCAATCGGGTTGATGGACGATTTTAATGATTTTTTTTTGTCGGATATTCATTTTTTTACCATGGTATGATTATTACTCAGCAAATTCTTTTCATATTTATAGGTTTTTACAGTATATTTACGGTAAATTTACAAAATTTACCGTCGCTCCATGACGACACGTTGGTGCTTATAACCTCATTGACCATTCTAACCATTCATATGTAGTACACAGCTTTGACTGAAATACTAATTACTGATTATCTGACATTGAATGAAATTTATTTTGGTAATTGGTGATTGTACATACCTACTATTCAGCATTAAAAATTATAAGAGAAAAAGCGAAGATTTTTTTTTTACATAAAATAAAACTCGTTTCTTATCATAAGCCTTTGTCGAATCTTCTCCCACATGCAAGTTTTCTGTTTATTCAACGGGAAAGAATAAAACAAAATTTTCAGATATTTCCAATGTAATAATATAATTTCTGCATGAGAGTTTGATCTTACAGTGCTGCAAGAATTTCAACCTGGACTTTGCACCTAGACATCTCGATAAGTAATGTATAAATGACTTTAATCATTCCGGAAATTGTAAATTAAATCGAATAATACGAAATAGGGATATTTTGTGTATTGATTCTTCAAGGATAAATTTCACTATACTCATCTCGATTCGAAAATGTAGACCTAACGGGAGACTTTGAAATGGAGAAGGTGATAGAATAAGAATAAAATGCGAATGAATTGAGGAAAGCCTGGAAGATAAGAATCGTCAAGAAGGAGAGAAAGAAAGGGAAAGAGAGAGAGAGAGAGAGAGAGAGAGAGAGAGAGAGAGAGAGAGAAAGATTGAAAGGCGTCGATTTCGAGCACAGAGTAGCTGCACAGCGCGACTTTGCAGATCTCTTTTACGACGAGAACGACGCACCAGCCGTTGGACATACCTTAACGACTTCTTTCCCCGCACACGATTCACCAGTGGTCCCGCAGACTCTCTCTCCTGCTCCTCTCCAACCAACGAGTGAAAACTTTTGCATTGTAATCTGAGGACCCTCTGAGGTTCTTCCTCTCTCTCATTTCCTCGTTTTCTTACATACGATCTCGTTCTCGCGTCTGTAGACCCGTCTCCACTCATCACTCACCTAGATCTCCCTTCGCGCACAGTGAGTTTTCTTTTCTCGTAGCTTTTCCTCTCGACTCGACTCTGAAAATCTTCGCCCCCCCCCCCCCCTCCTTCTTCTCTAGCCTTCTTACCAAGACAACTCCGGTGTGATAATTAAAGGGAGGAGGACGTTCTTCGTTTTACCAGTCATACTCTCGTGCAAATGGAATGAAAACGCCTGTGAGTCGACCGTCTCCCAAACTTTTCTCTGCGGTGTCAACTTAAATCGCAAGCAGACTCCGCTACATTGCCACTGATGTTTCTGCTGTGATATATATATATATATATATATATATATATATATAAATATTCTTTTCTTTTTCTTTTTATCTCCCTCCACTTCTCGCCCTTGCGGTATCTTCTCGCACACTCGTTCGCCTATATTCTTGTCTGCTCGCGGGCGTCTTGAACAATTTACTTGTTTCCCCAGTTCACGCAGGCTTTCAAGGACCTTCTTAACTGTTACTCCCGCTACGAAAAGTGTCAAACCTCTCTCACCGGAGAACTCCAAAAGTATGCAGTCGCTGACAGCAATGAGGAGACAGGCGACGAGAATTTTTTAATGGGAATACGAAGTGATGGTGCGTGATGGTTCTCGAACCTATATCTGGATGAAATCATATGTTACCATCGATAGGATTGACAACATATTTATCAAGATAAACATCAAGTTTATATAAATTCAATAACATGCAAATGTAAATTAAAAATGAAAAACGGATCTACCAATTTAATTCTGTTCTTTTTTGTATTTTTTGTTAAATTTATACAAGTATTTCCATCGTATAAATTTTCAGATTTTCACGTCCATTGCCTTTTGTTCCTAATTCCATTATATTCCTTGTTATACGCAGCCAGTGTTGCCGAGTGGACTACTGCATCGCATTTGCACGAGGACACAGGGAAACTGTGCGAAACCTGGCCGATAGAGGCAGCTATATTTTTACAGACTTTTGGTTGCATTTTGAAGCTCAGAAAAACTGCCATCCATTCAGTAGTCGATGTGCAGACCAGTGCATTGCTAAGCAGCCACCCATCCCTGTGTTGAGCCATGCCAATTCTGCTTAACTTGGGAGATCGCCAAATCCTTATACAGAATGCGCGTTCACTGCACGGTTAATACTTTTTCGTACATCATTCTCTAGTAGACATTGAACATTCTCTCGAAAGATTGCCAATGATTTTTCATTCGTATAAAATTTATTGAAATTAAAAAAAATATATTTTCCAGAAATTGTTTAAATTTTCATTTGGTGGCAATTTTTTTGCACGTTAACTGACACTACTGGAAGTTTTATTGATTAAGAAACCAAATTAGCCACTCGCTCTCCCTCAAAATCATTAAATTCGTAAGCTAATAACAACATGATTTCGTAAGGTGCTGATTGTTCTTCATTAATCTTTTGATATAACTTGCCCAACCGAAAATAAATATCAACACCGTGTAGGAAGCTAGACAAGAGGATCCGGAAGTTGAAGAGCAACAGTCGAGAATTGATTACGTACAGATAAAAGTATCACGCCTGCACTGCAAAAATAGAGAGGATTTGCTCACTTCAACACGATTGATGTATTTCTTAAGTACGTATATAGAATTGTATATAATGAAATTCCAACTTTCAGCAAATCTTCATTCTTCCTAAGTAAAGTGTCCCAACAAATTCACCGGTAGATTTCGTTCGGCTACAACAGGCTTAATTGAACTATATGGTATACCTAACTTGGAGATAATGCCGAAAAATGCGAAATATGGCTACATTTGAGATATGTCTTAAGCGTTATAGTGACACACAAATAATAACGTCATGGATGGTTTTCGCCAAGAGCATCAGTCTTCCTAATTCTCCTTCAAATCCCTCATGAATCTGCATGGTAGTATTATTATTTTGCTTGCATCCCGCACAGTATCCATCAGGATTTCATTTGCTCAGATCTTGAAACTATATGGTTCGATGAAATTTCATCAGCAACATGTAGGGTGATGTAGAGAAAGAGGGAGGTGAGAAACAAAGGAGAGCCGTGACAAACGCAGGAATATGGTGATAGGGGACGAAAGCTTGTGTTTAACGAGCCGCGAAAATGGCTGGTCAATGAGTTTCAGATTCCATCACGCGTCCATGCCCTATACAGACACATATATAGGTATATCATTCCTCGCGTATGAAAACAATGCGATGCGTTATAGCACATGAAAAGCATCGGTAGGCGCCGTTGCATGTGTAATGCGCACGCTGGCGTACACGCATATACACTTATGTGCGATAATGTACCCATGAATATCTGTATATTTGCTATTTCTCCATGACGCATTTCGTAATGCCGCACCGAATTGTCGGTCCTGTACGCAATAGTGACCGCTAACGTGATACGGAATCATATGCGATACAAAGTTCACGCTACGTCCTCATATAAACATGCATAATATAACGTTTTGACCAACGCATTGCTTTCGGCTACGCGAATTAGCGAGCATATACACGAGTACAACATAATGGTATAGAGAAAAATACTGAAGCATATCATGAAAACTGTAGATATACAGAATTTGGCGCAAATTCGAAAGGTACATCTATAACTCTATCTGAATCCAGGCGGTACAAAAGTCATAAAGATGGCTTATAGTCGTCACTGACGACTATAAGAGTTTTTGCGATATCTTTCTGGCTTTTGTGTTGTACTCAGTAACATATTTCTACTAAAACTCAAGCATTTTAAACAGGTCCATCAAATTACAAAACTACCACAAAATAAGTCTACCAGATGTGAGCAGAGCCTCTGCGCAATAACATCTCTAACAGAACAAGGCTCTCGCTGATTATCTCTACAAACTAAAACTTTCTACCAAATACCAACGCTTCGACGTCGTGGATGATAAGTTATTGGCAGATTACCTGAATGACACAGAGGGTAACTTCCCGTTGACTTATCATATCAGCCACGCCGGAGAGTTGTTATTTTTGGTAGACTTGTAATTGGATAGAGGTGTTAACGAAAGCCTCATGCTGGTAGAAATGTTGGGCACTGCTCAGATCTGGAACAGTTTTTTACGGTAGAGCTACAATTTGGTAGGCTTGCTCGGAGAGCCTAAATTCTGGTAAAGGTATTATTGAATATAGTTAAGTTTCGGATAGATTTGGAACACCATTTCAGTTTTGATACATCATCACGCAGCACGCTAAGAAATTGACCACGAGTAGATACAACAAGGGGCCTTTTCCTGCAACAGTCAGTTCGCGTCTGAAAGCTAAAGGTATGGTATTGTGGAACGCGTAGTTCGATCTCAGTAAAAAAAAAAAAAAAAGGAAGATCCGGCCCGTGTGAGCAAGGGTAATCAAAATCTCTAGCATTGATTAATTAAACCAGCAGTTGTTTTTCATTTTCGCAGTCGGTAGTGCTTTAAGTACACACCATTAATTGTGTCAGTTTTCCTCCGATACCTCAACCGTGTTTCACAGCGATGGAGCAGTCATTGCACATTGATTTTTTTCCAAGCAAATAAATTCAGTACATTCTATAAAATTTGCCCGAGCTTTTGAGTAAACTGTATGAACGTGCATTGGTTCGGTTGTACTACGATTTCAAAAACTTTTTTCATCGATAAAATCGTAATTTTCTGTATTGTATGTATTTTTCAAGTTATGCCGGTGCACATGTAGGTGAATACATATCCCAGGAAACTTACATTTATTACTTGGTCGAAATTTGGATATCAAATCCTATAAATATGAATTATTTTAAATCAAAACGGTGCACGGACCCCGTTTACCTATAAATTTGATGCCTTTATCGCAGTAGACTATCCATATAGTATGCATGCATAATATATATATGCACGATATGAAGAAAGAGAGAGAGAGAGAGAGAGCAGCAGCAGCAGCAGCAGCGGGCTCGTCTATGTCATTTCATCTTGATGGGCTAACGCCCTCTCGTCGTAAGCGGATCCAACGTGTTCATTATTGCGTAACTGGCTAGCACGCACAATGTTGTTCGAATACGGCGGAGAAACAGGAGCACGGAGACCAAGTAGATAAGCAAGGATATCGGATCCCCGTTTCGCCCAGGTTCGACCATATAGAGTCCACAGTTCTCTTGTTGCGTCCACAGCTAAACCTCGTTCTCTACCTCCCACATTGCTCCTATTTCTATATATACATATACACTTCATCCACTTACCACGCCCACGATGAATCTGTCCTATATACTACTACAATGTTGGCCTCAGACTCACGCGCATCAACAATTACATTGTAAAAACCGGTCAACTTCACCGTAAAGATTTGCTATGTCTCTGATGCTGATGCCGACAGGTATACACGAGACCCATTTACACACTACAGCCCATAAACTTATCGTAGTAAAACCTGCTGTATATACATGGATGTTCATAAAAGAACGGAACTATAAGGGTACGAGGTGCAAATTTTGGAGTTTTCATCGGAATATTGAATAGAAATTTAGAGCATACCGTACACCGGGGAAAGAGCAATATTATTTAATAAAGAAAAATCTACATGAATCAACGAAACTTTCTCCTCGATGGTGTTTCGAAAATTCGCAGTATTCTCGATGCTCTTTATTTTTCCTCATAGTTTTCGTCGATTATTGCGCAGCCTTGCTCGCGTTCACATCAGTGTCGTCTGGTTGTTACTTCGCGGATATAAAAAGCAAGCCTCTGTAATTTATATGACATATATATGCACGTTGAAGTGCTATGTAATAACTATACCTATATATGTATATTCATGGGATATGCAGCTACAGTATGATCTCGCTAAGATCCTATCGTTATTTTTTTATGGGCCATAACGCACGTTTCTTGCAACAACACGGCTATCGGTGGTTCGAGCTTCACGTCGAGGATTCTTTTTTTTTTGCCTTTACGGGCTAGCGTGCCTCGCGAAAATATGTATGTATGCCCTACTGCGACATTATACGGATGATAGGGCAATTTCCACAGTTTAGACGCACCCGATGATCGCCTCTACAGCTGTTGTACCTTTTCTCACAAATATATACGCGTTATGGGTTATAGTCCCTGTAAAGTAGAACATTTTTTAGGCAAGGTATTGATTTTTGAGCTGTTCAGTTAAGGAACAGTGTGTACGAAAAAAGATTTAAAAAGGCGTCCCAAATCTTATTTTTTAAGACCATATTTTTTAAATGTTTGTTTTCGACCAAAAATCGTCCCCTTTCATTGGAAAATACCCTACATATCGATGGACTAATTCCAACGGGGCGTAAGCAACGAAAAGTCGGGTACTGCCAGACGGGCGTAAGCGCTATGCTTGGCAGGTATTAGGGAAAGCGATTTATACAGCCAGGAAGGGCCTAAGTGCAACGACGTTTACGCCCGTATGGCAGTAACAACTAGATTGTATTAAAATAATTGGTCAAATATTACTACCAAAGGGGCGTATCTACACCTAGTAACAGTTTGTACCTTACGCACTTTTGGCTGTACAAATTTAGGTATAGCGCTTACGCCTATCTGGCAGTAGGAACTCAAAATTAAAAAAAAATGATCCTTACGTCTCTTTGGCATTAGTCCATCGATATGTAGAGAGAAAGCTATCTGCTTCCTATATCTTTATGTCAAATAATCAAGTGTCACGAGATACGATTTTCTCCATCGTTTTGTGTTAATCGAAAATTTCATTTTACATGCTTTTCATGACTCGATCTCAATCCATTACGTTTGCATTCGCGTGATGAGCGAGATATATGATTCTTAGCAATCGAGAATCTCAGAATAAAGAGATTCTCAACCGTATCCGTTCAATTATAAAATTACATATTATACATGCGACGCACGTTCATGCAATTAAATGACGAGATTGAATGAGAGACCAGTACTTACGTTACTGCCGTGTAATCAATCGTCATATATAATCGCTGCCGGATGCTCAATAGCGGTAATATCGACATCCATCGTGCTATGCATCTTCCGATATAGCAGTGGGATATCTAAGATTATTTTTGCTTGAATTATCGGATCCATGAAGGATGTATACAGAGGTGTATATAAGACCGTCATCTTGAGCTATTGCCATTCATCTAAAGTGTTTCGGGACGTGATGCGTCTGGATTATCTACTGTATTGGCATATGAATATATTTATAACCATATATTATACATATACAGTACATTTATGCATGTATATAGTGCATATATAGTATAAATTTGGACCAGTGCATTAATCAAATATGCGTTTTTATTCTAATAAAAAAATCTGCATCTCGGCAGCATTGCGCTAATAAAAGGAGCCATACTGAAACTAAAATGGCATCCGAATTGGCACCAACTCCACTATATAAGTGCATGTGGAATCCTATTCAACTTTACCGCGTCGAAGAAAAAAAAATTGGATAAAAAATCATATTACCGATCAAAATGGACCAAAAAATAGTATATTAGGCTTTCAACAAATTTCACACTACAAGTGTGAACTACACTACGTACGTTCGATAATTTTTAGGATAATATTCAGAGAAATTGCGTTTATGTTAATGTTGAATAAATTAGATACCCTCGTGATGTGAGTACGAAACTTGGGAGATAAAAAAATTGATATGCGTTTTCATTTTGGCTCAATAAAATCATTAAATAGCAGCTATGGGTTGATAAATTCTAAAGAGATGATTAAATTTTTCAAATAAAAACACCGAGAGAAAGAGACAGAGAGAGTTAGATATATTACATACTATAGGGGTTAGTATGGCTCGGGCGTTTCGCGCGCTCGCTGGCATTGGGTTGTTTATATGTTTGGGTTGGTGTTCTTTTTCAAATTGGACACCCGTTATAAGCTCAATTCCTGAAATAGCGGTGGCAGCGGCGATATATCTTTATAATATAGAACGATATATATAATATATATAGAGCGAGAGAGAGAGAGAGAAGCAGTGATTTCCGTCTGTGTGATTCAATAAGAGCCCGTTTTGAAAATAAATTTCAATGAACCTTTGGAAATAGAGATTGACGAAAAAAAAGGGCTGTGAAGGTTTTCAATGAATGGCTCGCGATATCTTATATATATATCGCAGCTCATATGGCGACGATTTGAAACGATATTCTGCAAGGGTCCGAGGCTTTAACAGAGCAAAGGGCTCTGTCGAGTTCAAGATGCACGTGGTTTCCCCACTCGTAACTTCCAGCGCCGAGTAACTCGATAAAATCGTTCACGTATATAAACTTCGCAAGACCCAAGATCGTTTGAGCTTTTGCTTTGATTCAGATCGTGTATTAATAGTTTTTCAATCGAAATCGTTGGTTCTTGATATGTGCCTCCTCGCAGTTTCATGTCACTTATATATAGATCATCTCTGTTGTATATGCTCGAAAAAATCGAACATTATACATTCGATAATCGCAGCGATAAAGTAGAAATTCACTTCACTGTTTTTTTTTTGACCTGTTTAAAATTTGGAACAAAATCTCATGAGATCAACGATCTCTCGTGTCGCAAGATAATGTTCCTCCATTATATTTTAATAATTTTCGTGTTTATCTGTTACGACGATGAATTAATAGGCCAATAAGGATCATAATATAAAGTATATGACTATCCTGACACTGCACGATTTGAGAATAGTTAGCCGGCGTATTTTTCTTATCCAAGTAGAAGGAACAAGAGCGAGAAAAAAAGGAGGAGAAAGAGTGAGGGAGAGAATAGAAGGGGGTAAAATGTGCCGCGTGTGCACTATCGGGCCAAATGCCACCTTATCAACTCAAACAACGGACTCGCGAGGGCAGTACACACATGCACACACACACACACACACACACACACACACACACCCACATACACATGCATGCGCGCGGGATTTTGGGCGTCGTGTGCCTTCCGATGAAACACGTTTTTCCTCTCTCGTTCCCTTCGGCTTCTTCTTTTGGTCTTTGCCAAAGTGGCGCATGCGGTACGCGTTGAAGATTAAGGGAAAAACGAGAACCCAAACCCAACTAAAACTTGAGACAATTCTGCAGCTTAGAGAATAAATATATATATATATTTTATAACCATTAGCGATAACGAGGTTGAGACGTCACATATATATTCTCGTTTCCATAATTAACGTTCTACTTTTCACTCGCTCTCTCGTTATTTCACAAATTCACATGCCATCAACGTTCATGTGTACGTATAGAGCATACAGATCCCTTGCTCAACGAAAGTAGGAAAATTTCGTTCTGTGCGTCTTCGCATGCGTGTCAGGGAATAATCTAGTTTTTTCAACGATCCCACGGGCGACTGAAGGCGGAATGCATGTCCCTTGGGTGTAAAATCGATGAGTGAGAGATCGATGTGGCTGGAATGAGGAAACGAACGAGAGCGACGAGGAATATGAAGCGGTTGAGATAAAATAGCCAAACGAACAGAGAGACGAGGTACGTGATAAAGAAAAAAGGTTTATGAACAGGAGAGAGAAAAAGAAATCAACCAACTATGGCGTGGCGGACGTCTTATATATGAACGAAATGAGAGAAATGGGAGAATGGAGTAGCGAAAAAAAACAACGTATAGATGGAGAAAGAGAACGGAAGGTAAAGCACGCGAAATATTTCAAAAAAAAAAAGGAAAAAAGTACTAAGAGGTGGATGAGAGGAAGAGAAAGAGCCTTAAGGATTTCTTTTTATTCCATTTGGAAAGAACGAGAGGGTGAAAGCGAGGAATGAACAACTACTTTATTGCTACCGGGCACGAGAGAGTCCTATCTCTTGTGCGGTGACCGTGCGCGGGTTCCACACGGAAAACCCAAAGCGACCGGTCACGAGGAGTCATCGAGCGGAATTCTCTGGTTGGGGTATTCTCCGACTGTCTCTCTCACTCTCTCCTTTTATATCCTACTGGGATCTCGTAAGTCTCAAGTCTGGAGGTAAACCAAAAGTGTCGGTAAGAATCGCATAGGGCTTGAAAAGACGGATTGGGGTTCTGCCTTGTGTAGAGGAGGCCGGGGCCAATGGGAATATGGAGGCAATTGCAACATCGACTTTAGTGATCATCAACGACAAACTGCTGTCCAGCACACAGTGTACTTTACCCGAGATAGTATCTATATGTATCCGCGAACGGTTTCAGGCCTGCGGTGTGATTTTCTGCTGATGATATATTTATGAGTAAAGTACAAGGCAAATATGATTCTGTAATGTTTATGATGAATATCCATCGATATTACAGATAATAATCCAATATCCTGAAGAACAAGTTGTGGCTTAGCTTATGTTGTGATGGCTATGATGAGCGAATTTCGACACTTGTTATTTTCACATGGTGTTACTTTGACACATGATACTTCAGTGTGTATTATTTTAACGTGTTATTTTGACATAGAACCCCTCTTAACCCACGGTTCTATACTCGAAATCGTTAAGTTTCAAAGATTTATGCTTTATCAGGGAATCAAAACGTTAGCTCAGACCGCCATTGTAAGTCTCCTACGATTATAGCTTACTTTGGATGGAAAATCATAGTGCTTGTGGTGGCCTGATTACTTTTATGCGTCGCAATAACTCCTGGTAGCAGGTACAATTGCAACGCTATATCATGACTGACTTCGAATAGCTTTTGCGGTCGAACCAATGGAGAATGGTTCAGCCCCGCTGGGGCATAAAGATATCACCCAATTTTGACGGAAAAGGCACACAGTTCATCAAGCGTTGCGATTGCCTCCCCTATCTAGAGAATATATATGCTCTGATTCCGATACGCTCTTCGAGGACTAGTGAAGAAGCGCACCGTGTGCGCAAAGCTAGTGAGAAAGCGAGATGGATTTGCTCAGCAAGCTTCTCTCGGAAATCGGGAGTTGGTCGTGTGGCAATATCTATATATTCGATGCTACGAATTTAGGACCTTTCGGAGAGGAAAGAGGCTGGAATTCGTGCGCGAAGGAGATCGAAGTGCGGTACCTTGTGCGGCGAGAATTACGAGGCGCCACAGAGCGAGGCTAACGAGCGAGAGAGAAAGAGATAGAGAGATATTCGCCAATGTAGCCACCACCGTATTATTTACAACGATGAAGTCATCTGGGATTATTTGAGACCTCGTATTTTCGGAAAAACGAATAAAACAGAAAAAAAACGTGACTATTTTATTCACGTTTTCGCATAAAGATGCTGTGAGCTTTCAACAAAAACTCAGTGAACTTTATCGTTAATCGGCAGGAAATTTCAAGTCGAAAAGAGTAAAAAAATAAAATCGGTCAGGAGAGACGAAAACGAATTTTTACTTTTCGGGATCTTTTGGAATTGGTATTAGGTGTCGAAAAAATGCGATTTCAAAATGATCATACCCAAATTTGATTTCTTGCTGTTATAGCAAACAAATTTGCGTTTCACCGGAGTGAAGAAAATTAATATTTCCTTCAGTGATACTAATTAAATTCTGTCCACTGATTCACGAAATGAGATAGTCATCGTATCGAACTGAAAAGAAAATGCCCATCCAGCAACACCAAAAGCCCGTGTGTTGCTCCGCGTATAGATATGCATAATCGTTTATATCTACATATCAATTGCATAGTGTGTATTTTATGCGATGTTGGATGTGCATTGCCGCAAATCCACTCGGGCTTAAACTGGTATCGATTTTCGCGAAAGGAGAGGGGGGGGGGGAAGTTGCTCGAGAACCATCTTCATCGTCGTCGTCATCGATGACACGCGAGAGTTATAACCCAACCACCCAGAGGACGATGCTGCAGAGAGATATTTGGTTCAAGAGCTTCTTCCGTTCATCGCTTGAAATGACATACTCCATGTAACTTCAACCTCCTCTCATATATAGATATACACACGTATAGATCGTGTATTTTGTCTGGCTGCATATACACTGGATTGCATCTCTCTTCTGGCTCAAGGTGCATCGAGCGAGGTGTTCTCAATGGATATCGATTTGCAATTTAACAAGAAAGTAACAGAGAGGATACGGCGACGATTGTATCCTATAGCCGATCCATATGGTTGCATGCACAGGTCGACCAAATAACCGTGTATATTTTCCTGACGTTCCACGTAAACACGACGAGAGCACGAAATGAAAAGCTTACTGTGAGAAAGATCTTATCGCTGCGTTTTCGATCGTACTTTGTCGTAAGAATAAAATAGAGAGAGTAAGAAGAGAATGGGAAAACAATGCAGAAGAGTGAAGGGAGGTTCTCCGTATCGAGCTTCTTCATATTTATTGCGGTCTCTATGGACAGGTTATTATTTATAATCCATGTGTCTATATGTATAGTCGTGTGTGAGATCGAATCTCATCGATTTGTATAAATCGAGGAAAATTCGTGTAACTCAACTTATGCATTTTAGTTGATCTCTCTCTCTCTCTCTCTCTCTCTCTCTCTCTCTCTCTCTCTCTCTCTTTATTTCTCTTTTCCAAGGACCTGGAGATCGCTGCATCATCCAATTCAATTATATAGAATAAGCACTATTTGAAGAGGAGAAACCCTTTGAAATTATTGGATGACATAATTATGGTTGATAATTATTTTGATTAAAAAAAAAATACAACTTTAGGAGTGAACGCAGGCTTCTATCTGCAAATATCTGCATAAACAAAAATCTTTCAACTTTAAGATATACCCTTTGGCTATAAAAATGTTCGACAAACATATGGAGCGTGCGAGTGTGCGGCAGACGTTCAGAAAACTTTTACCTTCAATTTCTCGTCGTTGAAACGCTGTCGCGTCTCTCAAGATAGTCTTGTCATGAAAGTTCCTTGAACTCTCGTATCTCGACTTAAAACATAATCAAGTTTCGGTGTTCACGGAGATGTTGCGAAATTTCGCACTTCCTTACCGCGGCTATTAGAATAAAAATTGAGTAAATCGACATTTTACGAATGGCACTTACACGGAGAGAGAAGCATCGATTCGCGTCTTTCCATGCATTTTCGCGTTACAATAGCTGCGGATTTGTCAAGTAAAAAAAAAGTGCAGTCACCGGACATTCTAAAAAAGTAATCTCGCGTTCGATAGACGATTCTAGAGTCTCGAGCAACTTATCTAAACTCGATCCTAATTTTTCAATATGACCTTACAACGATCGATACAAATCGGCGTGTGAAAATTATATTTTTACGAATAATTGCACCAGTCTTGTAATTAAAATTATCCACAAATACTCGATTCTTCTTCGTCGTTACGAGGATTGTTTTATTTATTTCTTACGCATTATAGTCGCTTCGTGTCTATATTACTTTAGCGTACCAGCGGAACTAAAAAACAACGAGAAAGCAGAGCCGAAGTCGCTTGAGTGCATAATGCACAAAGACAGCCTGATCAAACAATTCATCGCAACACTGCGATCATTTATTTACGACGAGAAAAAATCGATATCCCATTTGCTCGGATTTTTTGGCCTCTGGAGTATCCATACTGCATTCCTATTAAAAGAAATTTGGAACGAGCTGCCGATCGATATGTCGCGCGGCGCCATGATGTCAAGGCACACTTTTTGAACTAAAGTAGCTTTATTATTTATATACGTAGATAAATATATACGTCGATGTTACGGTTATGCGTTCGCTGGATCGTTGAAACCGGTAGTCAATATTTTATTGTATCGTTGTAGAAAGTATACTCGGAATCCAAAGAATTGAGTGCATTATAGCTTCTGATTTATAATTTACTTTTACTTCTATATCGGCACGAAGATATCCACGGAAAATTGGTACCTGGTGCCAAAAAATGTTTTTTTATGATTATGCTTCTAGCTTAGTTTTTATTGGAAAATAAAAAATGTTGAGTATCAGAGTGCTTGAAATATTCCAAATAGTTCATCAATATGTGTATATTTTAGGTCCTTATTTTAGGTAAACATTCTAGTTCCTTTACTGTGTAGGTCTTGTAGTTCTTCTTTTATTTACTAAGAATTTAAGATCACTAGAATATTGTCCAAAAAATAGGTACAGTAGGACTAAATCATGATACATCTCAAAAATGATATTTTTAATATCAAATATAATAGTTTAGAGCGTAATAATAAAAAAAAATGCAAGAGACTTCCAGTTCTTTTCAGAGGGTTGTATATAACATATTTTGGAGAGATGTGCAGCTAGAATGTGATAATAAAGAAATGGAAAGTGGGAACGTCAAAAAAACTCATGGTATTCAAATTGAAAAATGTTGTTATTATTTTTCAATATACAAATATATCTGTGTGTACGCACTTGCGCCTTACAAAAAATCTCAAACCTCTATGAATTGGATTGGAATGGATAGTTGCCTCAAGACTTATTTGTGATCATTTAAAATTTTTTGAAAATGCCCATGTTTGCTCTGACTTTTATAAACTACAAGCTATCAAGCCAAAATTTTTGACGCTAATACACGCTTAGGCAATTGGGATATTGAGTATTAAATTTGACGATATTTAGATAGTTGGGATTTTTTAGAAAACTAAATATTATCAAAAGTTGCTGCAAGTATATAAGTATTATGAGGAAGAAAGACATCAGTGCAAATTGAAAATAGCGCACGGTTGTCTCATGTTTTTCTTACATACACAAAAGCTTTATTCTGTATGAGGAAGAACCGCCACACTTTCGTGTGGCGGTTTCCTCGTAAAAGAGTTTGGCATTTTTTGTTTTGTTTTTAAATCAGCGATCATTTCATGGAATAGTTGAAACTTTTCCACTCAAGAATATCTACACACAATGTTCTGTAAAGCTATACTCTTGACCGTAATTTGCGTCAACGCCAATGTGCACGTGGTACACACGTGCTTACGGATTTTATGGTCTCTCTGTACCAACGGCACCCGGACGCGATAATAATTTCTAGGCCTGTGTACGTGTTCTTTCTCCTCTCTCTCTCTCTCTCTCTCTCTCTCTCTCTCTCTCTCTCTCTCTCTCTCTCTCTCTCATAGTAATTTCCTTTCTCTGCCCGGCGCTTCCACGAGAGAACAAAGAGCACGTAGTGCACGGCGTAACGCATTATGCCATTTTGCACGGTGAACTCCAACGGAGAAGTAAAAGAGAAATAATGCAACGAGAGACAGTAAAAGAGCAAGAGAGAGAGAGAGAGAGAGAAAGAGAGAGACAGTGAGAGCATCAAGCGTACACTCGTCGTGTGCTCAGAATTTTTTTTTTTTCACGGTAAGTACAACGACCGCAGTACATGTATATATACGAACTGCAAGCTCATGCACTCGTATTCCTCTCTGCAGTATCATTTTTTTTGTTCCTCCTCATTTCTCTTTTTCGAGTCAAAGACTTGGCCATTTTTTCCGCTACCTAATTAATCGTCATAGACAGCATGAAATTCCCAGTGTATGTATGTACTTACGAACGTGGAAATAGAATTTACAGGAAAAAAAATGTCCATTTAACTCATCAGACGTAGAATGAAAATAGGTAATGTGGAAAATTTCATCCAGCTTAATTTTCTTCAATTCCTTTGGATCTGTCTGCCTCAACATAAAAAATTATGTTCATATTTTTTTTTTCTTTTCAAATTTGACATTCGTATGTCCCATATAATTATCGGCCAATAATATGAATGCTGTTTAGATTAAAAAAATGCAGATAATCGTTAAAAAAACGTATTTGTAGATACGTCCAAATTTTGTTCCTCGTCATTTTTATTGTCCCACGAAACTGTCACAATGAGAAAACATTTCGATCTTTGAGCATCATCATAGAGGAAGCTTTCGGAACAGAGAAATTACGGGAGAACCACATTGAAGTTTCGAAATTTTCAATTTTTTTCTACTTTCATGAAGCTTCATCATTTGCACTTTCATAAGATTGTATTAATTCGTCAATAATGAATAAAAATATCTGGCACATACCCAGCGATGTTACTTCGAATAGAAATATTCACGTTGATTGTAAAAAAGAATCGAAGTTCCATAAAATTTTAATCTTGCTCGTCATTCTCGCCAAGCCCGGTGACAATGAGCACAATATCGGACATTTTGAAATTCGATAAAATGTGAATACTCAAATGTAATAATTTAAGCATCAACGAAGATTCATATTTTTTTCGTTTACACATCCTGATCTTGTCATTTTTTCCAAATGAAATTTCTCGAAATAAATTTTTTTTTTCTTGCTCAACTAACGCTTGTGCTTCATGAGGAAGATCCAATTGGTGTCTTTACATCATGATTGGCACATCGAAAGTATTTGGATGCTGCCTCGTTGGATTTTCATCTCCTTATACACGGAGAATTTGTTGCCGTACACGCGTATACGGATATATCAGTAATGTATAATAGGATCCACAAAAGACGTGAGTCGAAGTTAACGTTTGCTCGCGCAGAGTATTCACGTAAAGTGTACGTACGTGAGAAATTTTCCAAAGATATGAGAAGCAGCTCATGTGTGTGTGTGTGTGTGTATTACACTTCATCGCGGTGGTGAGCAAAATGGGGTGGTGGAAGAGCGTCTAATGTCGAAAAGTTTCGCATCGTCTCGTGGTGTCGTTTGTGCCGATGGTGCGGCGGTAGCTGCTCGAGATGCTTCTCTTCCCAGTTGGTGCTTCCGCGCTGTTCTTGGATAGTCGAGAATTGTGCGGTTGCGAGAACTGCAAGAGGGTTTGTTTGCCTCTATCACACCCTGGGAAGCTCGTGCAGCCTTACCCATTCTCTACCACCGTTCATCTCAACCATCTACCGCCACCACTCCCCCACTATTCTACGTTGCTTCCTTCTCTCGCCGTACGAGTTTCCGGAAGTAACGGCGTGTTTAGACCGTAAGAAGGATTCCTGCATAAGAAGTTTGGGTTACCCGCGGGCTTCTCTCGCTCAAGAGGATCTCCGTCTCTCTCTCTCTCTCTCTCTCTCTCTCTCTCTCTCTCTCTCTCTCTCTCTCTTTACCTCTCTGGTCTGGACTTGTCTCATACCATAAACTGAGGCAAACAGAGGCACATGCTTGCCTCATAGTTTAAAGCAAAGATGAAAAACGAAGAAGTGGATGCAGGAAGAAAAGTAAGAATGACTGTGACAGCTGGGAGGGTTATGTATACATTATGCGTATATGCAGTTTAATTACATAGTAAGATAGCGTGGTGTCGGTCCATTACTTTTACTGAAGATAATTAAAACGTCTGGATACCAAATTCCTGAAAACACGAATGCGATTAGATTGCGATGAAGTTCTCTCGCGCTTATTTCGCGTTTTTTTTTCTTTATTCTTCCATTAATCTACTTCTCTCTCTCTCTCGTGACTTTACTTCGTCACTGTGCTTACTCTTCGCGCGGATTTACGATGAGATTACTATAGCGTAACGAAATGACATAATAGTTTAAAATAATCAACTATATTGAAGATACCAAGAGAATGGAGAAACAACAGTAATGCTTAATCATTATTAACCAAACAATTGGAAAGGTATTTTTGTTTTTAGTTGCGGAGTGTGAAAAATTTTGACGAACTCTTCTGCAAGGAAACTGAAAATCTACGTTACCGTATAAAGGAGGGCGATAAATTTTTGAAAGTTCCATCAAATTTCAAAGTTTAGTGATCATAAAAAAAAAGGTACATGAGGATTATAGTCCAACAAAATTTTGAAAGTCTATTCAGGACGCTTGCACCGAATGAATTAATGACAGAAAATGGAAGCAAAATTCTGGCAACTTAAAATTTTGACATTTTCATAATTTTTCCTGACATATTTTCCGTTTTGTTTTTTTCATTTTTTTTTTTTTTCCTGAACTGTTTTGTAACTATTTTTGAGCTATAATAAGCCAGCTATCCACGATTAATCAAAATTAAAAGCATTTAATTATCACTGACCTGCCTCGTACTATTTTAATCTCTCTTTCTTTAAATACAGTCCGACCTCCGAATAAGAAACCCGGCAATAAGAAACCTTCCCCAGTTTCGCGCTCAAGCACTTCCCCCACTACGACTCGAGCTCCGAGCTCGAGAATTTTGTGCGCGAACCTCTGGTGAAGAAACCAGCCTGGGAGAGATTATTCGGGCAAAATAGAGTTAACATTGTAGTGTAATTTAATGTGTGCGTGCGTGCGTGAGTGTGTGTGTGCGTTTTTGCATGGGCGATGTAAACAAACTGGAACTCTTTCGAGAGTTTCTTATCGAGAGGATCGCATGGGGAAAAGAGTGAGAGAGAGAGAGAGAGAGAGCGGTAGTGAGTGCGGAGCGCGTGCCTGGTGGGGGTATCCGAATTCTAGGAAAAACTCTTCCCCTTGGGGGCTTTTGGTTTCTTATTGGGAGGTCGGACTGTATATCTTGGCGGGTGGGTTTGAGTGCACATATATTTGTGGCCCGTACAGTGTTCGCATTATCGTCGTAGGGTCGTCGTTTTAGTTCGTTCAACCGGGTTTATTCAACTCATTTAAAATGACGGTTACAGCGGTCAACGTTCGAGGCTAAATATAATTCACGAAATAGTGCAACGAACATTGCTCGAATGGCAACGACATATATATATACCTTCTAGGCCAGACTCTTGCGTGCAATTTGTGCATTAGAGAATTTCGTTGCATGAAAATGAGATTCGACGAAACGTGTCGTATTTTTTGACAGGAAAATTAATAGTCATTGTCGACCACACGTGAAAATAATTGCAAAATTAATTACTTCCGTAGAGTCGAGATTTTTCTTTTTTTTTTTTAATTGTAACAATTACCAAAATGTGTAAATTCAACTCTCTGGCATGATTTTTCAAGTAAATTCAGTCAATTTCATAGATGGATCAACGAAATTTTATTTTCCTCCGATAAATTTACGCTCGATTGAGTTCATTTGATTGAACTTTTGATATATATTGTATTTGCCAGTGTTTTTTTTTTGATCGAACTGTACGTCAAAAGCCGTTCGGTAAACGAGAGAAAAAAGAGGGAAAAAAAACTATTGAAATTCGATGTGGGTGAGGAAAAGCGAGAAGCACACGTTGACGGTCGAGGATTTCGAATTCCACTGTCGAAGAGGGAAATAACACGTCATTCTGGGTACAAGCATCGAATATATGTACCACTGTATATACGTATATATACATAAATATCTCAATGTATGTACATATAATGCATATATTCCGCTAGTACATACGGGTAAAACGGCGCGTGTACGAGAATGAATTGCACAACGAGTTCCGTTCTTATTTCTCCGAGGACTCGTCTGGCATCGTTGTGCGGTTGGTCTCGGTCGCGTTTGGAGCACGATTGTGTGCGGCTTTGTGCAATGACTGCACGAGAGGCCTCTCTAGCCAAGTGTACAAAAAAACCTTTTTTCCCGTGGACGGTCCAAAGCTCGGTGCTCTCCCACCTGCTCTATGGCGGAGGGAATATATACAATGCGCAATTGCGTTCGGGAAATATTGCATTTTACTTCCAAGAATACGGGAACTACCGAAGGGCGTCTCGCTTCATGCCAAAGTGCGTTGTTTTCCATTTTTTTCAATCCCGTATTTCTTGAATATAGAGAAAAAAATTCCAACGATCGCGAAAACTGAGACGAAAGTAGGTGTATATAGATGTAGGCAAGAAATAAACAAGCAAACTGCAATCTTAAACAATAGTTTGTAAAATGATATTTAACGGAGATAAACGTTAAACTTGCTCAACGTGCATGTAACAAAACGATTCTCCGTGTGAAGGAATACGTTTGAAAAATATTCTTCATCGTCGTTCCTATCCCTCGTTCTTCCGCGTAACCGAGCAAAGTGAATTAAAAAATTTCTACTATTTTTATAACGCAATGATTATACGCGAGGACGTCCATTGAAAAACGATGAAGCATGCGTGTATGTATTTTCTCGAGGATGTACATTTCGCGAGACTCGTTGAACGAGCCGGATGGATAACGGCTGACGATATAATATGAGGAAATCCGGGAGACAGAGTAAGAAAGCGAGAAAGAAAGAGAGAGAGAGAAGGACCGAGGATATGAAATCAGCGTGAATAAATATCTCAATAATTTCTTCAATATGAAAAAAGAAAATTTAGACCGTCGAATGAAATGATATACATAGATAGTAACTGAGTTCATATTGATGTAAAATAACGTTATGAAAATCGTCGCAACAAAAACGGCAAGTTTAATCTCCCAAAATGCTTCCTCAAAATTACATAAAATGATGAAACTCCCCTCTCCTCAAAGAATCCTTTTTCTCAATATTGGCTTCCTCATAATGAAATCTATCACCATTATGTGTCATTTCATCGATACAACTTATAAACTTCAAGTTGTAACCTTATTCCTATATTTGGGTTAATATGGTTTTCATGTTTTCATTAGTCTCACGCTTACTTATATTTGCAGAAGTTCAGGCCATCACAGATTTTTCGACAATTCCAAATGTCCTAAAAAACTGAATGGTTGCTTCGAATTTCGCGAAATTTAAAATTAACCGTTTTTCAATTAAATATTTTTTATGTAAAAAATTGCACGCGATGTATCGAAATTTACGGAAGTTTGAGGATTCGCAGATTTTTCGGAAAAACCCAAAATATCATACAAACGGAACCATTTATTTGTTTCTCGACCATATTCTTGAATAATATTACGTGTATGTAGGCAATTTTGGCAAGATATATCAAAATTTTCGAAAATTTGAGCAGTCAGGAAGATTCTTCGAAAAATTTGGAATTCCGTTAAATATGAACCGTTTTACAAATTCTTGCCCAATTCAATATAGGGTAGACTTAGATACCAGCTGTGGCCACTTTAAGCATTTTTGAACATTCATTTACGAACAGTGTTCACATTATTGCAAATTCAGAATTGAAATTGTGATCGATGTAACATAAAAGGTACACAGAATCGAATTGTGATCACTTAAAACCTTTTCTGATCATGATAAATAAGAAAATAGGAAATTATCTCGTAGCTGTCATTTTCAACATTTGTGGCCACAATTGTACTACTTTTGGCCATCCGAAGTACCAGTTGTGGCCACTAAGCTTTGAATTGGGATTAGCCATAAGCTGGCCACAAATAGAACAATCGCATTATGAATGCATCACTTTTGGTCACCACATATTTTTCAGGAATTTTAGCTGAGATATCAGTTTTTTGTAACTATAACCCGAAAAATGAGCTTCAGCTGATAAAATATAAATTTTTGATGGGGCGGAATGACTTTAGATATGAGAAACCGTACAAGAAAACTACACAAATTGCTCAGCGTTGACACATTACGTCATATTTCGTTGAAATAAATTAGTAGATACTAGATATTCAATAAAGCAATTGATAGTGGTCCGGAAACATCTTGAATATCGAAATATTACGCTCGATGAAGTGAACATAGCCTTGAAACTTTAAGAAATTCGAGAGAAATGCCGAGTGGCCACAAACGGTACAATGACCACAACTGGTACGTCTACCCTACCAAGTATCTTTTTATGGTGATACATTTTTGTACAAAAAAATATTTAACCCGATCCACCATAATTTTCGAAAATTCGAGCAGCCACAGATATTTTTTGAAAAATTCAAAATGCTATAAAGTTTTTGATCAGCCGCATGAGTCACCATGAAAATAGCACTAAATTTCTGGGTTGTACTGCTTATCTGTGGAATTTCAGGGATGTTGCCACCACATTAATTAACAATCAATAATTTTCAAAGTTTTGAAGACATCTCGTTGGAACGGCAAAATTTTTTTTCCCATGATTGCAAAGCTGCTTCCATGTGGAAGCAAAATTTATCTGCATTAAATAATAGTGGAATAGTCATGGACGAATAGAATATGTATGCTTATATAATTTTTATTACATTTATATTATAATATTTTAAATTATGTATTATGAAATATTATAGTATAAATATAATGAAAATCCGTAGCTCTAACTTTGTACAAACGATGCACGGATCTTTCGTATACCAGACGAGAGCTTCGCTCAATCGCGCTTTTGTTGTGCACTAAGCCACTTGTAGCACAAAAACGAGAGGATGAAAATACAGACGCAGAAGCATTTTAGCCGGTCTTAGCATCTCTATATCTGCTATATTTTGCAGATAACTCCCGCGAAAAAGCGTCAAAGACGAGAATATTTTTCCTTCTTCGTGTATAGGTGTATTCTATGAACGCCTGTTTAACTCGCTTACGGCGTTATACTCTTGTACGTTCCCGTCTCGCCGTCAAAGTCGAGACTTGAAGTGCGGATAAAGTGAAAAATCTCGAGAGCGTCTGAAGGATATTCACTTCTCAGGATTGGCGACGCTTTTTATGTAAGATATAGGTGTGTATATTCATATCATACAGAAACGAGAAATTTCCCGTACAGCGGGAGAAACAAAAGAGAGAAAGAGATTCCTTAAAATCATGTGTACGTAGTAAGTATGTATCTTGCATGCATATTATAAATAAATATTTATCAAAGACGCACAGAGAGAAGTTGAGATTAAAAAAAAAAACTAAATGAATATGAAAGATAAAGAAGCAGTGTGAGTACTGCTCGTCCAGAATTCGTTTTTCGTCGTCATAGTCGTTACATCCCGATTTGCATGCATCCATCCGAAGCATTACTCGCAATATTTTCAAGGCGCAATTTGTTTATCTCAATGCCGCTGTATATATGTCGGACCAAACGAGAGATGTGTAATGTATAGAAGAGGATAAAACGTAATGTAAGAAAGAAAAAAAAACTAAACAAATGCAAGATGCGACGGAGACGTGTGCCTGAAACTGTACGACTAAGAGCAGAGGGGCTCCGGAAACGAAAGAATGAGGAATAAATGCGATCGGATCACGGAGATCAAACGAATCGGATCTCTCGTCAATATATTGACAAAGATTTTTCACGAGATCCCATCGTGTAGATAAACTCAAATGCAAGTTGGCAAAGCAATATCTTCCGTATCGCTGTCCTTTGTACTTTAATCTTGAAAAAATAATTCGCAGACGCACGAATATAGCACCAACGCGACAACGATGCGAGATGCTGCATCGAACGCCCCTCAATGCATTATCGCGTACACTCATCCTTTGAGATGTACTTACTTTGGTACTTACTTTGGTACGTACACGGAAGTAAATCGAGTAGAAAAATGTGTAAAATTATTCGCAAGTGACATTTCCCTCGAGTATGTTTCAACAAACATAAATCTCATTTCGGTTTTCAGTTATTTTGATATATACATTGATCGATGCCAATTTTATTCTATACATTAGGTTTGAGAAAATTATCCGAAAAAAGTCGTCCCCTATGTAGGAATAGTATTTTCACGAACGTATATATTTTCTACGTCCTTTGTATTGATCATGCCGTTTCCTAGGTATACGGCTTTTCAAATTGTCACTTTACTGCGATCGACTGATAGTAATGACTCAGCTTTGATCTACCCCCATGATCCTCAAGGGTGAATTTCCGGTATATCTCGATTGCATCGTAAACGAATTTTCTCATAAATTATTTTCCTTCAACGAGAGCTTGAGTGTGATGTCGAGCATAAAAATTGCATCAATACCCAGTATACCCCAATGCCACCCCCCGTAGAAAAATAAATAAATTCGTACTCCTATGCTATTTCGTTTTGTCGGCGATACCCTCTTTCTTCCTGCTGTTACGCTCTGGGGAAACGTGCTAATACAGATTCAGCAAAAGTTCTCTCTCTCTCTCTCTCTCTCTCTCTCTCTCTCTCTCTCTCTCTCTCTCTCTCTCTCTCTCTCTCTCTCTCTCTCTCTCTCTCTCTCTTCTCTCTCTCGCGCTCTCTCTTTTTCTCTTTCTTCTCTATGCGAACTGATGCGAATTACGACATGTATTCGCATCACGTATAAGCGCTCGCCTTTCCTTGCAGTCTATGCCGATGGACATGGGACTTAAGACAGAGGGTAGACTGCGAAAATCACACGCAGGGATAGAGATAGAGACGAAAAGAGCAAAATGCATAGACACATAAGGTAAAGGAAAGTGTATGAAAGAGAGAGAGAGAGAGAGAGAGGAGTAAAAGAGAAAGAAAGAGAGAATCCGCAAAAGCTTGGGGCTGCTCCTTTGTCCCGCGGCCGAGTCACCCAGTGCACTCTGGCCAAATCAAATTTACATGGTAAATAGGGGATTTTTGGTGGTGCTCTCTTGTATCACGCGGATCTGCTCTCTCTAGAGAATTTGCGATCGAAAAGCATATCGATTATTCGTCGGTGGCTGTTTTCATATTTTCGCGATCGAATATTTGTTAGGATATATATATGTTACTGATCTTCGGTAAGGTTCGCCAAACTCACTCGCATATAGAGTCAAATTTCGGCGCGAACGCCAACCACAAAAGTCGACTTATTGAAACTAAAATCCTCGACAATCTGGCTTGCAGAGCTTTCTCCTCTTTCTCTCTCTTACCGCTCTGTCCGTCGGTCTCTGCATTGCGAAAAGATACGTATTGACGGGAATATCAGTTGTTGGAGATCGTAACAACGCAACAACAGAGATCATAAGGATATCTGTGATGTGAAAGCTCCAGAGTATATAGTGTAATGAACTTTGTCGGAATGCTGTACATTGCGCAGCCCCTTCGAGAAATACGATCCGACTGAAATAGTGATCGGTGGATTTCCATTGGATATCAATTAACGCGTGTTTTCAACGAAGCAGAAATAAAGAATGATTCGAAATGTATACAGATATATGCATGAAAACCATGGAAATTTGAGGATCACGCATTGCTTTACAACGAAAGTTTTAATTAAACAAGTCAGTGATACGTGTGCATTTCAAACCTTCGGGTTATGTTTGGTATTGTCAAACAAACCATCAATAATAGGGTAAAAATGTAGTGAATTTATTTCCAGAACAATCATTCGAATATAATTTTTTTTACCGATGAAATGCAAAAGGGCGCACGTAGAACCCTCTAATTAGTTCTGGTGCTGTAAACTGTAAGAATTATGGAAAACAAACGACGTACCTGATGTAACTGCAGGCAAATTTAGACGAGAAGTGGCTAAATCGATAAGGCTGAATATCTCGTACGTTAGGCCCTTGTGCTTTCACTCTATTTAGTCACAATTACACGGGCGTATGTATGCCTACGCCCTATTAGGCTCAAATTAAGGTTTTTTTTTTTCAATGAGATTGAAGTTAAATTTTTGACTTCTCATGGTCGCATGATATATGCACTTATATAGCCGATATATGAAAATATAAAAATTCGTATTTTTGCCTGAACAATGCTACAGTTTGTGGAGCCGGAAAGAGTAAGATAAGAGGAGAAACGGGAAATTGGCAAGTAGAAAAAGGTAACGGGAGAAGCTGTGAAATAAGAAACGAAGGAAAAGGAATTTTTCCATTTTCTTTTTTTTTTTTTTTTCAAGGAAAGCTCTCTGGCTATTTCACTCCGAGAGTTTCACGAGGCCCGAGAGAGCCAATCTTAATTTTCAGCGAGTATAGGGTCTCTCCCTCTCGCGTGACAGGGCCCAGGGGTCGCTAGCCATGCGATCTGAGAATGTGTGTCTGTGTTTGTCTCTGCGTGTGAGTATATCTGCGAGAGCATTAAAAATATTTTAATATTATGCAAATGTGATTAAACGCGTTTCGTCGCTGTGGCTTATATATGCGTGAGTTCGCGGTCGAGAGACGCGAGGAAGTAAATGAAAAGTAAAAATTCCAGAAAAGCAGAAAAAGGGACAAAATAGCGAGTGAGCAGAAAGTCCGACGAGAGGAATCTTGCCAGTTGTCGTTCTTTTCTTTTTCCATGTAGTTTCCCTGATCACTATATATTCCCCGTGGTTCTGGTCGTTTTATGCCGCAATTTCACTGGGTAGCGTGGATACATGCAGGCTTCAATTTTAACCCAGCCATTGCTTACTGCAGAGGGGGAAGTACCAACAGCAGTTGCATAAAACTGGGCTTGGACAACAGTGATTCGTCTGCACTCGCCAATAATGATCATGCAACCCCTGGTCCATCTCTCTTTATCTCTTTTTTTTTTCTCTCTTTATGTGTATATAAAATACCCTTCGCGAGCCGTTGATGCCAAAAAACTTTTTTTAACGACTGGCGTCATCGCCCGCGTTTCCTCTCGTTACACGTCGCCAAACTCGTTATTTCGTGCATGCATATTCGGTGTTATATAGCCTCGGTGTATGACTGTCCACGTGGACAATAATAGGTCGGTTTTGCCAGGCTGGTTACAGTCGATAAATCGATCAGTCACCGATTCATATGGCGAACAGAAAATGAGATACAGTGATACAAACGGATTATTACGAGTAAGAAAGAGAGAGAGCGAGAGAGAGAGAGAGAGAGCAGGGACCGCGAAGCGAGCGATTGAAATGCAGTCCCAATGTCCATTACACGCTGTCGAATCGCATTTCGCTTTCAAATTTCACCGGAGTCCGCAGCACGACTGTCCTGCCACTCCGTTCGTCCACTAAACATATATCTATATCTTTAAATATCCGATTCAACGATTTCACGCTAAATAAATAAAACCGTGTACGCTGGGCCACAGATCGATGAAGGGGGATGAAAATTCCAGTCGGGTCGATTAATACGGGTCGTATTTTCAGAAAATACGTGTATCATATCTTTGAAAAAATATTTCTATTCTGTACATAATATCCCCGAGTCGAGTCATTGTATCGATGTTAATAAAAATATACGTTCAATCTCGCTACCCTTGTTTTCATTCAAAAGTTTTTTTTTTTCAATAAATCTGCATGTGCGCAAGAAGCTGCAATACCTTTGAAGCTTACGTAATATCGTTTGGCTCATTGCAAGGGATTGCTTAACTATGAAATTTCTCCTCTATAAAAATGCGAAGAATTTGTTTCATATTTATTTGGTAATTTACAATACATCTCCCGTCAGTATTTTCCATATATATAGATCAATTCATGATCATAAATATTTTTATTGCTCTAACTCCGCGGAGATTTATCTTTTATTTTAATTTTTATATTATATTCGCAATGTGCGAATCTCTCTCTCTCTCTCTCTCTCTCTCTCTCTCTCTCTCTCTCTCTCTCTCTCTCGACAACGACGACAATGACGACGACGACGATGACGAGATGTCAGTAGCATGCGGGATAGCCCCTGAAGGACGCCGCGAGTGAATCCTTCTCCGCTTATTTCGACGACGTTCCCTACCTTTTCTTCACTCTACTATACAGCTGCCGCTGCTGCTACTGCTGCTGCTGTTGCCGTAAAATATTCATCGTGGAATCTTTTAATACCGAAGTTATGCATCAGCAACGCGTCCTCGAGGACGAGAAACGACGAGACCAGACCCTACGGATTTTCAATTTAAGAATTATCGTATTTTAAACGGTATTTCAATAAACCTCGTATACACCCCCCGCCCATTCTTACCCCTACGATTAAGGATGACAAAAATATTCATTTTGATCGCATTAACGTCGATCTGGGATTCCGGTATAGCTGCGAGTTTCGATACCGAGAAAAAATTCTCATCTTTGCACATTTCTTCGAGCCTCGCGAGACGTAGCAAATTATCGGCTAAAATATACTTGCAATTTTGTATAAAAAAAAAGAATTATTAATATATTTCATTGATCTACTGGTGGTGTTCAAGAATTTTTTTTCACGTTCTTAAATTTCGTAGGTGCAATTGCATCGCAGTTTGATTTTCATAGTTCTCGGGCGAGTTGACCATAATAATGTGAAATTTTTCTCTCTCATGCACACACCTTAAAATTAAGTCGATAACAACCGATACTGAGGATTTGCAATCATATGAAAAATAATTTTTCCGCACGATAATACTTCCATTTACTATTTCTTGCCTGCGAATTGTCTTGCCTGAGTTACTAGCTCGACGTTTCGTAATAATTGAGCAACTATCGTGAGCAATGTGGCGATGACTAATTCACGTTTATACGCTTTTGTGTGTTTCAGGTAAGTCATCACTCGCATCGCAGTGCTTCTCTTTGGATTATATTGCTTTGGGAAAAATTACTGCTCATCAGAATAATTACCGAGACATGGTCGGATCAAAGGTCAGGATATACATTTTTATGTAATATTTGTCTCTTTTCATTGAAAAGAAAAGTGACAAGCTTAGATTGAGCTCCCATCAAATAGGAAGACTATCTATCGAATTTTGATCTATCGAATATTGATCTATCGAAATTTCGGAATAACCGGTAATGAACCACCCGGGTTCAATTGAAATTGCATAAAATCAAATTCGTTAGACTCAATCAAATTTCTGGAATAATAAATTACCCTGGTTGCATAATAAAATGTTAAGTATGGTATTGCTCCAGATTAATATTAAAGTCGCGTTTGCACAAAGATTTATTTAACTTTCATTAATTTGATTTAATTTTCAACTGAATGAAACATGACGGGATGTATAAATTAATATTCTCAATATTGTGCACAAGCTATTATTATTATTATTATTATTATTATTATTTCACGAACGTTAACTATCCACGCTATCAAAGTCAAAATACATGAGCATATGCGACATTCCAGTTGACTTTAGCCACCCGAAAAGTGGCTGTAACTACTTCAATTTTTCTCCATACATGCTAGGGAGTCAGGATTACCTTATTATTTTCACAAGATAGAAAATAACCTGTAACACTTAACCCTTACATGATGTATTAAATGTACTATGCGGCATGAAAATCAACTTGCCGAATGATTCGTATTCTACATTCATTTTAATAAAAAATTATCTGCCCATTGATGTAAATTACTTGACGAACTGGGGGGGACTAGCGGCATTAGGTGCCATCGATAAAGGAGTCGATGTACCAATCGGATCGGTGACTTTTTGCACTTAGATATTCGTTGTACACACGTTTGAGTCAACAGCACGTTTATATATCTACCAAGTAACGTCTTCACCGCTATTAGAGCTCATTAAACAATCTTACCAAATTAAAACTGTGCCTAAAAATAATTGAATCAGATATTAGCAGCGCTTAACATCTCTACCCAATGACAACTCTACCAGACAACAACATGCTCGCATGCCTAATGATAAAATTTATGGGTAGATCATCTGAACAATAGACAGAGTAATCTGCCGGCAAGTTATGATCAACCACGCCAAAGAGCTGTTATCTGGCGGAGATGTTATTGGGTGGAGGTGTTCACGATGGCCCCATATTGGTAAAGATATTTCAGTTTGGTAGACTTTTACGGCGGGACCAAATTCTGATAGGAGCCTCTACTGGGTCGAGAAATTTCGGGTAGAGTTATATATGCGTCAAGTTAACGATTGAACCAATTGATCATTCCGGAAAAAAGATAAAATGTAAAAAGTACATCAAGCTGCCCGAGTTTCCCCTGCATATTCCTTTTTAATGCAGAGCATTAAAAAAAACCCCCAAAGATTTTATCGGACGTTCAGACGTTTACATCGATTGATTTGGCAAATAATCTTCATATAACATTTTATTAATTCGTGAATTAAATTTTGGCGTTAATCGAATTTAGAGGCCATCGAGCCTAAAATGAAATCGATTAATTGTAATAATTTTTCCCACAAAGATTACAATTGCAAACAATGAATTTGGATTTTCCCTAAATCCATACTATCTATACCCACTGTATGCGTCATGCATACATATTGGTTTATCAAGCTTCTCGTTTAATGAATGAATTAATCGAAAATACATACAGCCCCACCCCCGTATGACGATCTTATAACACGAAGAATTCGCATTCCCCACTGAATGGTAAAGAATTCCTTTGTAGCTGCGAGCGATGTGTTGGACGTTGCGTTTAGAGAGACATAGGGAATGCGTGCGGTTCAAGTTGCCTAATGCACGGTGCCGCAACCGCAGTACAATATCGGTCATAGCGGTTCATTAGAGGTCCGCGCTTCGGATATTAGAATGCCCGGCATAGCACGCGTTTATCTTACGCTCTCGACTCGCACATGCACATATATGTCACGATTGCCACCGAGAGAAAGGTCGTGATCCGAGGGTTACTGAAACGCCGAAGTTGGGCCGGATACGCCCTTTCGTTCGCTGATAGACGATGTGGTACTATACGTATACGATATGGTGTATGCCACACGTGAGCGAGCGATCGGATGCCATCGCGGTAGGCCGAATCTGCGGGACATCCGGTTTGGTACTATGTCATGCCTGTGCCGCTTCGCGTGTCGATCCAACGCCCAAATCCAACCAGAATTTCTCCAAACATCCCGCTCCGATTTTCCCCAACCATCTACGCGCTATTCCAAGCCTGTGTCTCGTCATATCGACTCCTTGCTGACAAAAGGCAGTAAACGCATCGTATTGGATACGCAGCCTGACGTGCTTTACACCCTTTTGCTCCCCAGTATTCGATATATCGTCGGAAACTCTCGCGGCCAACCGAATGATCGCGAGTATATATAGAGGCCATTGCGTGCCTGTGTATATTTGGCATACGAAATCCCCCCCACCCCTGCTAAAGCTTTATGAGCGTGAAAGGGATGAACCGCAGCAACTGCATCACCCCTCCACCGGGATTCACTAATCAAAACCAAAGCCCGGCGTAATTCGTAATTTAGCGGATTTAATGTACCCGCCAACGAGTAGAAAAGGGGTTAAGCACAGTTTGCGCGCGCGAATGGATTTTGCTGAGAATGGGAATTCGTTACACCGTCCCAAAATCGAAAATACTAATCGAACAATCCAGCCGTATATCTATACGATTGTGCGTATATGTGTGTTTAAGCCGTACTCATCCACGCATTACGCTGTTCTTCGTTTGTGCGGTTTGACAGAATTCGATGCATAATACATTCAGGTGTACACCATAAATGAGCTGTTAATTGCTGCTGGGCTTGATCAAATACCTCTATCTTGGATTTAGTGCTTAGATACCGTTATGCAAATTTTTGGCATAACCTTAATGAGCGAAGTAGCAATATCGTTCCAATTTTGAGCTTGACATAGATCTCAATTTCCTGTTTATAAGAGGAAACAAAAGCTACTTATCGAGAAATAGAGTCGTAATGTCCTGTCCCAAAAGCTTCGAACCTGAGTCAAAACGAGTAGAGCATACGTATGAAAATCTAGGCAACGAAAAGAAGCGTGTAATCATCACAAGGACAAAAAAATTCAGATTGAGAAAGCCTTTGAAAGAAGCTATTAATTACCTTGAAACGGTATTCGAGTACCATTGACAAAATCTAGTGATAAAAAGAAACTATGGAGGACTATTGCTGAGAACCCCATAACTCCTGGAGGAAACTATCGACGAACAGTGTCTTTCAGAATAAAGGTGAATTAGTATCGAGTGGAAAGAGAAAGATTATTAGATTTTGTATTTACACTCAATATTTTGTGAGTACATATACGACATTCGTCGGCCCCAAAAGTAACCGTGAAAGCTCACGAATAATATAATGTCTTCGGTGTCGATGAAGCTCCAGAGCTCAATAGTAACGTATATTTGTATACCAATCACAGTTAGACAAATATAAATGACTATACATCTCTTTTGGTCAGTACCATTGACGTCTAATCGTAATTATTCGAAATAAAAATCGTATACCAAAAGTTATTAGTGCTCCCAGAAAAATTGGGCTATTGACGTTCGATAATAATTATTCGGGATAAAAATTTATATCTATACCATTGCTCTCTCACTCTTTCTCTCTCTCTCTCCCTCTCTCACTCAGTCACCACTATTAGAATAAAATGGTAACTATTCATGTTCAGTGTAACCATTTTTTTACCAGTCTTTTTTTCCTAACGGAAGTGACGCAAGTCAATGACAACGAGCCCATCTATAATGTACTCAAAGGCAACCAGAAAAAACGCAAGTATATCCTTCTCTTCTTTTTGCTTTACGATTCTTTTCGAATCTCCACTATCTTCGTATCTTTCACGAATACGCAACGAATGCCGTACAATCGTAGGGCCGTACAATCGTAGGCGTGAGTGGAATTGCCATTGCGTCGGGGTGATTGAAGAAACGATAAATTTCGTTCCCACACAGTTTTCCAGAGGATACGAGGAGAAATAGGCCTCCTGGTTCGAGAAAAATAAACTTTTCAGTAGAAATGGAACTATCGATGAACGATTCCGGGGGAGGGGGGGGGGGGGGGGGGGAGTTCGGGTGACCTAGTCTATTCTTGGATATGCGGAGGTCGCTCGAGATGGTTGAGGGACAAGAGACGCGAGGATTCCTTTGGGGTTCCGGGAGTGCGAGTCAGTTTTCTCGTGTTAGCTCGAATCACCCTCGCGAACAACGACACCATTTATGGAGGAGGGCTTGATTCTCTGAAGATCGGCTCCTGTATCGTCTGTGTAACTGTCCCCTGGATATCGTGTCTCCTATACATGTGCCCTGGGCTTTCAGTTTAGGATTGCGAAAGGTCGCAGTTCTCATATCCCCCCGACGATTGTATACGATTATATTGGGTGCTTCATCCATCATTCTGAAGGAAACGCTCTATTCGCTCTTTCAGCTTGCGAATGCTCGAGCGTATGAAATTTCAAAAAAACATCAGTATGTGGAATATGTAAAGCAGGATAAGAATCATCAAATCGAAAAGCGAGATCAGTCATTGTACCAAACAACAAAAAAATTGTTGGCTATGATGAAATAAATGGCTACTCATTGTTAACAAATTTCAAACAAACGAACTCATTGTTAACGAATTTCAGTTGACTCGGCTTGAATGAAATTTGGTCAAGCATTAAGGTATTTATCGTGATTTGGTGACAAATTATTAATCTCGATTGCTCGACTGAAGCTTATATGAGCAATAAATAAACGCTCATTTCTCTGCGTCTCGTAAAACATTTGTTAATATTGAATAAATTATTTTCTCGGTTCGGGGAATGAAGAAAGAATATGTATGTATTTTACGTCCACCCTACGTTTATCATAAACTTATTTGCATCCATGTAGACAGAGAGATGGGCATCTTTCGTTCCTCTGCAAATAATAATACTTAACTCTTTCGCTAATTTATTTATTATTAATTATTTTGTACAATTGGCCAACTATATTCGATTCAACTATAACCATTCTATATTCCATAATGAAAATAATAATTTTATGAGTTCATTGTCCGAAAAATAATTTTAAAAAAGTAAAACGACCGTTACTTTTGATCGCTACATTTGTTAAAGATTTTCTTCCGTGTGTTGAAAAAAAAAAATTGTAATGTTTTCATGACTGGAGTAAATAGCAAGCATATAGTTACAAATTCTCTTGATCATTATTAGAAAATTATAATTGATTAATCAATTTAAAAAAAAATAAATTTTTTTTTTTTTAACGTGAGTAAAGGTGTCTATATTTACGCTAGCTGCGTATCGTCTTTTTGCGATCGTCGCGCTACCGGACCTTGCGGTCAGGGGCATCGTAACTGGGATATCCTTATATTAGTGAGACAATACAACAGTAGTCTGTGACTATGTTGTACCTCACCAATGGACCGGCATCCCAAATAGACGGCGCCACCGGCGGTACGCAGCTAGCGTATATTATCTGCTTACCGATATGCACTAAACACGAGATTTCAAGCTAACGATATGTCGAAGGGTTATTAACCCTATTAGTCACTTACATGGGGTCTCAATGACCCCGACACCAACCTGCTCAATTCATAATTTCAAAGGGAAGGTTTCTCGAATCTGAACTTGTGGTGCCGTTTGTTACTAGTTCGAAGTATTAACTGTACGCTGGGTACGTTAGAGTTGCGATCAAAGCGTCGTTTTGGTTTGGGCAGATAATTATTTTATTTTGGCATGCCATGAAATGAAGTATTTTTTAAATTAAATTGCAGTACCTCAAGAATATCCAATTTTTTTTTTAAGTACGGTACCTCAAGAGTATCCAAATAAAATTTTGTTAAAAAATATCAGAAATTACAAAAGTTATGTCTTTCAGTAAAACAACTGACTTTTTCGTAGTTCCGCGCTTTAAAAATTTTTTACAAGGTTTGAATTGAATTTTGTCTCAAATGAACAATATGGATATATTTTGAAGATGTTAAAGTTCATCACTGAATTTTTTTTCATACCGGGAATTCTAACAGAATTTGTGTGACAACGGTCCAAAGTTGGCTGGGGTTGAGGTGACCCCGTGTAAGTAATGTCGAAGTTTCCAGAGGTGTTGAGCGACTAGGGCTAAACAATATGTGAACCTTTTTCTGATCGTCATTTCGTTGACACGATGGACAATTCTATATTGTGAAATGAGTGGGTAAAAATGACAATTCTGAGTGAGTGTAAAGTTAGCCGCACGAGCCGAAGGCGAATGTAGATATCCACAAACTCAGACCGAACTTTGCTCACGAGTTGCGCATAATATTCTTCGATCCCAATGAAAATTTAAAAATAGGCGATTTTTACGTTTGAGGTTGGAAAATATATTTGGGTGATTTTATCACTGAAAACAATGGTTTTTTTTTTCAAGTCAACATAAAATGTTAATGTAAATCGACCATTCGATACCAGTAGCTATTTCCATTTATGCAGCAGTGTCTGTGATTACAAAACATTCCTAGCACCAATTTGAGCTTTGATCGGGGCTTTATCGATACTGTATATGTACATAATGCACAAACTTTTCTCCGTGTTTGTGGCTCATCTGCGGCATAAAACAAAAACTACCGATATGGAAAGCAGCGTGTGTGGAAAACCATCAAGCGACACTCAAGTTGAAAATCGAGGCGACCGAATAGAAAAAAAAAGAAACAGAAAAAAAAGATATAGACGTGATCCCGCATGAGAATCGCGTCCTTACATCGCACCCCCTTGCCCGCAGGTAATGCCGCACCTTCTCTTGTGTATATCTCTTGCCTCGTCTCCACCTACGCAACGGAATTCAGAAGAGGCCTCTACCTCACTCGTGGTGGCTTCGAGTGTTTTGCTCGTGTATTTTGTCGTTAGGCGTCGTTTCATCTTGCTTCGTCGTCGTCGTCGTCGTCGTCGTGTATATGCGTGAGAAAGAGATTCTTAAGAACTTTGGATCGAATGACGTGCACACACACACACACACACACACACACACACACACACACACACACACATGCGCGCGCATACACACACACAATGCATTTCGATGACCCATCGAAGAAATTGTGCTGTGAAAATTCGTGCCTCGCATAATAAATACCGATCGTGACACGTGCAATCGCAAACACAATTATCGTTGCCTCCGGTGCTTGAAAAACTTATGGCGTAATTAGGTAGTAGGATTTTTTTATTCGTTTTTTTTAGCAAAAAGAACTTCAACGCATACGATTGAATTTTATCAGATCTTTGAATTATATGTCGAAATAATTGCTTAGCTATTGTAACAAATGTTTTACTGAACAAAACATGATTTATCAATTATAAAATTTTATTATTCATCAGTACAATTCGGTGCACAAAGCAAAAAACTTGAGATTTTTTTTTACCATTTAACATGTTATTCTCTCACGTCGTGCAATTCCTTTATCGAATCGAAAACTTATTACGTCGATCCAGCTCAATAATGATAATTGTTCTTCATTACGAGGCTAGGACACAACGAGAGAACGAACGTTTTCGATGTTTTCTTTATTTTTCGCGGATTTCACGCGTTGATGGTCTTCTGTGCTTGCGATATAGGAAAAAAGCATAGAGCCAGTGCGAAAACGACCCGTTAGAATGAAGATTTCTCGCTCGAGCATTTTTCTAAAGTGAACCAGAGTTGATGTATGACGTTGCCTGGGAGAGGGAGGAAAAAGTAAAGTTTTGCACACGGCGTACCGTGCACTCTTCACTGAACTAATCCTTTGTTCCGTTCGGTATCGTTGTACAAGCGAGCTCCTGGTTAGTATCGCATTATTTTTTTCCTCATTGCGAACTATAGTCGCGCATACTAGACTCTCATGTTGTGTATTTTTTTTTTTTCTTTTTTCGCGCTGCATCCACGCGATCCAGTATAGTGGCGGTATGGCCTTCTTTCTTTGACCACCTCTCTCTCTCCTTATTTTTTCGCACGTCGCGGAGTACATGAGAAAAGTGAATAGAGAGAGAGAGAGAGAGAGAGAGAGAGAGAGAGAGAGAGAGAGAGAGAGAGAGAGAGAGAGAGAGAGAGAGAGAGATATGCATACAAGACGGCGCCATTACTGGTATAGTGGTTGCCCCGTTTGCATAAAGTTACGGCAATAAAAATAGTTGTAAAAGTCAGGTGTTATAGTCGCGATGGTTGGGGGATGCCATGCCGGCAGAGCACAACCGAGCTCTCAATTTATGCTAATAGAGTTTGGACCTGGTTCTCTTTTGAAGATGCTTTATGTTTATTGCGAATGCTGCGAAAATGTACTTTAGCTTCATCGTGAAAGAGCGACCAAGGCACACATTGTACATAGTTATCCTCGTCAGGGCTGCGTGCATCGCGTTGTTCTTTTTTTCCGTTCCTCGTGCTCGCCTTGGAAAATCCACCCAAGAACGCACGCCAGGACGAGACCCCCGAATGCAGACTTTTCCTTTCACCGACCGCACTCGCTGAAAAAACTTTCTTCCCTCTTTTGTCAGACTTTTCACCTTTTCCTCGTACGTTATCTCGTTCCTTCTGCTTTGCTTGCTCCCTCCCCCTCCCCGGACAACTGAAACTTGCAAAAAAAAAAAAAAAAAAAAAGAAACTGCAGTGGTGTTTTGATTAGCAAGTGTACTTTGTGAAATTTTTATGAGCATGGACGTGTTCCGTGATAGATACAGATGGAATTGAATCTAATTATCGTTGTTCGTTGTTGAAATTATTCAATATTCTTAACACGTATGACTGTACATACGCTTTATGCAAATTGACCCCGAGTATCTTATACACGCTCGGTGTCATCATGACGAACATTTTTTTTTTTGACATTGATACCTAATTCCTTTTGTTACACTTCACAGGATCGCTCTAAATCTCTACACCACATTCGCCGCCAACTTTATTCTTCCCTATTTCCCGTTTCTTACGCTTTATTTTTATCTTGCTATCTTTCCGCGCCTCTTGGAATCCTCTTCATTACGGGAACGGAGTAGTGGAGGTGTTGGAACAGAGGGCGAAGGAATGAAAAGCGCATATACCCTGTCCGTTCTTCTTCGCACTGAACATGGTTCAGGCTTGTGCTTTTTCGCAAATCTCATTACACGAAAGAATGTATACGGGAAGCTGCAGTTTCCAAGAGCCCGGAAGATATTCGTTTGGCTCGTATCCGGATTTTAATCCAACTAGTATAACCTTGCGTATATATATATATATATATATATATATATATATATATATATATATATATATATAGGCAGAGAGTAAGAAAGAAAGAGATAGCCGTGAATCCTTCTTTTTCGTATACTCCGTTATGGATATGGGATAAGGACATAAAATCAAACACAAGTACTATAGCGTATAATGTGTATTTGTACCGTATATTACAGTGTATACGGAGAAACTATATAGTAGCAAGTCGATGTCTCGTGCATTAAATAAGGGAACAGATCTAGGCCGCATGTATATGCGAATATATATTTATGTGTGCGTGTGTGTGTAAATATTTATTTATCCAGACAATGTATGATGTGTATATACGTATGTTACTTCTTTGTAACGTTATAACATTCGTTCCGTAGGGAAAACCGGATTCGCTGGAAATTCGCCTCGCCTCTGTAAACTCTCTATTCTCTATATTCCTTTCCTCATCATCTTCGTCTATTTCCTCTCTCCCTCTCTCTCTCTCTCTCTCTCTCTCTCTCTCTCTCTCTCTCTCTCTCTCTCTCTCTCTCTCTCTCTCTCTCTCTCTCTCTCTCTCTCTCTCTCTCTCTCTCTCTCTCTCTCTCTCTCTCTCTCTCTTCCTTTCTCTATCTATCTCTCGCTTACGTTTCTATTCCCTTTATAGTTCTCGGGTTTGCGGCCAAATTGTTGAAGCTGGATGCAACCACTTTTCTCTGTAACATCTTATATCACTCCCCGAGGTGTACCTTCTATTCTTACTTTTCTCGATATATAGTGCAATCCCTCACAGCTGTCCACCAAATGGCCAATAACGCTTGTGCACACTCAAAAATTAAAAATTTATCAAAAATGTATTGTTTGCCATTTTTTTTTTTTTAACACTTCCGACGTTATTTTCTACATAGTTGAAACGTTTTTCTTGAACTTTAGACTCTGATCATCGTTTTCCACGAATTGTAGATTTTCCATAACATCATTTTTACATTCAGTTCAATGAAACGGTAGCCGCATTACTCACCCGAGAATTTCTGAACTCGAATGCACACGAATTTATTCGTGATCTATCTACCCTGCATATAATACATATTATCGATGGATATTATGGATAAAAGTTATTTGAGATCGAAACTGGCCAAAGAGCACGAATTCCTCTTCGTCCTTTAATTTTCCTATTCTGATCCTAATTGATCCTGCTTATGATACAAAATAACGCTTGAATGATACAGTCAGTACAAATTCAAGATTCAAGGTATACACCGATTCCAAATTGAATTCATTTTCACTCGTATATGTATGGGAATCGAATGAGTTCAAAGAGAGTTGTCTTGAATAATGAAAATAATGCACGAATCCCAAAATTTCGACTCAGGGACATTCAGACTGGGTTATTGACTCTTATATAATCGACTGTATAAAAGTGATACAGCGCGCGAGACTCGCACTTCACACGTTGAAAATAGCTGCGAGAAATTTTACTGTAGACATCGCAACCGCAGAATCGCGTATTTGATATATTTATAGATGGATCTACGGGTATATGCTTCAGTCTATTTCGCCAATGTGTAGCATATTTTCGTGAATTCAATTTCGAAATTAAGATTTCTGGTTTCAGCGAGTACGCCTGGATGCTCGTATCCATGCTTTTCAAATCGTGTGCAGCATCGCGTTCATCTCTCGCGGCTGTGTGATTGAAGAAAGAAATGTATATACGTATGCGTAATTTGCCAGACGGATCACCTCTCGTAAATCCTTGTCGTCAGGGATAGGAAACCGTGTATGCGGACACAGGCGCTGCATGGTTTCGGGGTTCGGACCTCTCTCGACAGATGGAAATTGTACCCTGTCCGAACTCTCGAACGTGTATATATATATACGTACATGCATACATATCCCTTTCATCTCTCCTCCTCTCGCCGCAGCATATGCTTCGGTCACAGGTTTTGCTGAACCCAACGAGCATAGCCTCGACCACCCTCAGCATTTTGCTCGACTATCGCCGAGTTCTTGTTCATGCGCCGAAGTACGCGATTCCTCGTTCTCGTCCATATCGTGCAAACCGGCTCTCGGAGCTCAAACCAGCCGTTTGAGAAATCAAATAGCCGCAGCGATAACGCGCACCTCGCGCATCTCGCGTCGGGAAATCAACGAATTAATCTCGTATATTTACCAACGTCGTGCAAGCAAGGACGTAGAGAGAAAAAGACGGTGGTCCTCACACCGTGTTGAACGCATCGGTGGATAAACGTTCGTCAAGCGAGCTCGTGCGGGTTAGCCCGTCAGATGGCCCGTCAGATTATGGTCGCAAAAAGGTTCGATTTTCTTTTTTTTTTTCGTCGGGACATCACATAAAACTTTGGTATTTGATCTAAAACGAAGTATCGTGAAAGGATAATCATTCAATCGTATTTTGAAAGATCACTCGAACGAGTTTTATATTTCCACTTCGATTATTAAATTTTCTAAAAATCTAAATTGTAAATTGAAATCATGAATATAAATTTTTTTTCAGAGTAGCAGGATTTACATTGCTGATTGATTTTTTTATAATTTTTAGCAACCATTTCGGAAGCCGTAAATATGCGATTGAAGCATGCTTTAAACGGTCACCAAAAATTACGGAAAAATTCTGCAAAGTAGGTCATGTTATGCTGAACAACTTTCGTGTTCATGATTTTGATATATATATATATAGTGCAGAGTTTTGTCATTAATTAATGACGAATGTTGAAATACAAAACTCGCATGAATCGAGTGACCTTTTGAAATCTAGTTACATCCCCCATGAAAAAAAAAGTATACTTCAGATATATAAAATATATATCTCTATATATAGCGGCAATAACTTCTATATCTCTTATATATCTTGGATAGATCTGCCCGCGATGTATCCGGGAGGATATAATTAATAGATATATTATAATAGATATATTACGGAGGTATAAAAATATACTTCGCGGCAGTAAGTTCAATATCTCTTATATATCTCGCATATATCTTGTAATATACTTCTTTTCTACATGGGATATGGCTCTGCTTTCACATAATTTCATTTTGGATAAAAAAAAATGACGTTTCATGTGATGTCTCGGTGAGAAAAACCAAACTTTTTTTGGACACACTCTACTATAAATGAGGCATTTCAAGATAAATTTACTGATTCTGTAATTGCAGCCCTTAGAAGAATTGCATTCTTCTAAGGGCTGTAACCAACTGCAGTGGACATAAAAAATTTTTTTTTAGATTTTCAAACTACGACATTCCTCTAAACGTTGTTGAAACTCCAATTTTTTAGATTGAAAAAAAGCCTTGTTTTGCGAACGAAAAAATAACAACGGATCTGTCACATTACCCTTGAATGCCCCGTGAGCAGTTATTTTAATACAATATATACATACGAACGACGCGTGCCTTTCCAATTCTCTCTGACAAATATAATTGTCTCTCGGTCTTGTACCTCCATGAGGATGCACGATCGAAAAGTCAAACGCATATACGTCCGATAGATATACATCAATATTCGTACATATGTTTGCGAACGTTTATTATGTACTCGACACCGCAGCGTGACACGAGAATCGATAGACAGGGACGAGGGCTGCAATATAGGCCGAGCTTTCGCTGTCGATCATCAACATGCACACCCTTCGAGACGCGTGTATAGGGAAGAACGGGCGAGACCGCGAGAAAAAGAGGATAGATTTTGGGTGAGAAAAAAAAATGGAAAATAGAGAGAATCGGAGTGAAAAAAGTGTGGAAAATTGAACGACCCTTGGCGCGTAACGAGTTCTCGTGCTCGGGGTCTGTGAAAATGAAAAAAAATTCTCGTAAAGCTCGCGACCCATATATATCGGTTACGTACGAACGGTAGAAAGTCATATTGGTATGTATCTACGTAATATATACTGTGGCAATAGCAGCTGTGGGCTTTTTGTTCAAGTACAATTTTATTTTTCTATAACCCTCGCACACAGTTAACTCGAACCTTTTAGGTTCTATCCAGCAGTTTCAGTACTATCACAATACGCATAAGTGTACTATTTCTTATATACATTAAATTCTGAATTACTACGAAAGCTCGTGTACAAGATAAACTTAACATTTGAGCAATACGAACCTCCGGTTTTCTGATTGCATTAATATGTTTTAAAAAAAATAGCTGCCGTATCTGAAGAATTAAAATTTCTGTGGTAGCAATTTATCCTTTATTGAACTACTCTGATATTTCGATGAAAATTATAAATTTAACCATGGACCAAAGGTCTTACGACTTCGAGAGTTTATATTTAATATAAATAACTATTGTGACATTGAAAAACTATGAGCCAAAGCTCATTTTGACGAGTAATATACTGTAAAACTATGAAAAATTTTCAAGATGTTCATGAGATCTCCCAGTGATCTAAGAGATATTTATAAAGTAGGTGCTGATATTGTCATTGAGATCGCAAACCGTATTTTTTCTGATAAAGTAGAAGGTAAATAATATTTTTTGTTTTCTCCATGTACCTATCATCGAATTCACACGAGGGCACTGGGCAACTGCGGAAATGCCATGTCGATGCTCATATTTTATTGCTAATTCTTTGGTATTCGTAATCCCGTATATGGCCACTAAAGTCTCGGGAAAAGTTACCACCTGCTCATCTATCGATAAGCCATGGCAAGCAATCAGCCATCCAAGTAATGAATGTTTTCTTGCCTCATTATTCTTATTTAAAGATCGAGATTCCGTGTGACATGATAATCACTGATTCATATGAAAAGTAGTTTACGCCGATATAAAAAGAATTTTAAAAATTCAGTCGTTCCGCGGTGATGGTTATCAAATGACTTCCATGTGGATTGGATAAACCGCCTAGCACGGAGACAGCGGTGCATGAATCATCTAGAGCAGAGGGCATCGACGATTAAACAAATTAACAAAGAAGTAGTTAGAGAGAGAGAGAGAGAGAGAGAGAGTAACTTCACAAATCAAACGACAGAAGTGGGAAACGCGAAAGAGTGATCTGACTGGAGAGCCATGGAAGCCCATTGCCAATTTCAACGCCAGTGATGCTATTAGACGTCGCGCAATTTCCAACCGTGACGAGTGGTTCGTTCGTCGTCGCTGTCGTGAGACGAACCTGCCAGAGAAATAGATCGAGAGCGAGAGAGAGAATATGAGGACACGACCGAATCCCCCATTGCAGCGGTTGAAACGATGATTAAGGCTGAATATTACGAGCGTACCTACGGGATAACATCGCTACAAGACCGTAATATAGATAATCACCCGAAGCAGCCACCAATTGCGTTTTTTTTTTCCTCGTCTCTTATATTTACATTGGGCTGTCTGCCGTTTGGGTTAAACGAGGCAAACGAAAAACGCGAGCAGAGGAAAGAACGTGGTTGTATTATACAAAACCGGTCTCACGGTGGACGATCATGCACGTACTAATGCCACGTTCCATTCTCCCAAAAATTGTGGTACGTCGTTTTGTCACTTTCCCAGATGCGTGTTAGATGCGCGTCTCATTTTTCTTTTTTAACCCTTGCATATTCTCTGTTTTCTCGACGATCGGCGCTTTCTTTTCAAAATTATTTTTCTTCAGCCTCGCATGGACAAACGATATTATGGGCGTAAAACTTTCTTGTCCCCGGAATGTGTGTTCGAACAGTATTTCCTGAACATGTTTCATCGAAAACGAATAGATACCACATACTTTCAAACATTACTCCTATACGCAACGTTTCCCAAGATATGCATCGCCTTGAATGAATGCACATGCCTAAAAGTTATATCTTGATACGTCGCACGGTATTTACATAAACCAGAGGGTAAAGCACGTTGCTGTGCTCAGAGTGATGTGAATGCAATCCTGAGAAAAGTTGGCAATAGCTCGCGGGGGCAAGCAATTAAAGCATTGTTGTCTTCAATAACCCGGCCATTTCTCGAAGAATCTTTACCTCAGACGCTTCCACCTCTCGGGTTTTTCCGTTTTTCTTTCTCTGTACTTTCCACTCGACGAAATATACGTGCACGAACTGCATTACACATAATGCGCATGCACAGAGTGATGAATATATCCTTCATTATTGTCACATGCACGAACCCACCACAACCATTCTCGAGCATATGCGTCCTTGTTTCGAAAGGATCATTGGACGGAGGATCTTCATGGCTTGCCGAGGATACACCTCGAGGATGCGATGGTTCTCTCTCGGTTGAAAGCCTTTTGAGTACGCATAGAAAGAGCTTTTTTAGCAACAAAGGGAGCTATACGAATATATATATATGTGGTACGCATGTGTTCACCGAGTGTACGATAGTACGATACACGCAGATAAAAAAAATCTCGTGACGTCCTTGAAAATGTATCCGAACGTAAAAAGTTTTCTAGGTTTCTGGGTGCACGAGAAGTAAACATATAAATCTCACCAATATATTTTTTTCTCCCCTAATTTAGATAAAGTACTTTGAGACATAAAACATGGTTGCAAACTTCGCGGCCCATATATTGGGTTGAAGGGGGGCACCATTTGTGCATGCAAAACAACCTTTATATTACATTGATTAGTATCAAATTTATGCAAAAAAAAAAACCCGCGACTGAGGTACCTGCTTATACTCTCTTCAATTTTCTTTTCCTCTCATTCTCAATTTTAGTTTCCTCATAGACTCATAGATTTTGTAATTGAAATAGTGAGACCTCACTGAAGATGATACTCGTACATCTCGTTACACAAGCTTATCATATCGCTGGACATTCCTACATCGAATGTAGTAACATTTTAACGGCAGCTGCTATATTTTGGAAAACCATTGCCATATTTTCTACCAAACAACACATTAAAATATAGATAATCATGTTCGTGTCGTAATATAAATTTCGTAGAGCGTATCTGTGCTCTGTATGCGGGACTGACTGATCGTATACGATCGATATTACATAATCATATAATATTCGCAGAGTGTTACGAATCGACGCGAATTCGATGCGGTTCCCTAAATCTGTTTGGAGAAACGGACCTTGAAGATAACTTCAAGAAGGCGGTAAGCCTCCACTGATAACTCGCATGGATCGCACTCACATGGGAGAGAGATAGATCTACGATAGAAGGAACGTTGTGGTCCTTGATAGGTGTCCAGTATTTGTTACCACACAGTCGGATTGTATCGCGAGCACGAGCCACCGCGCGAGAGCTGGGCCTCCCATATGTAGGAATGTAAACGCGAAAGCCGAGAGGGCGAGGAGATCCAAAGCCACAGAATGTATGGAAGAACTCGTCGAGCAAAGTAGGAACTCACTTTCTTCTTGGTTGAATCTCTATACATACTCTATATACAGTCCGACCTCCCAATAAGAAACCCGGCAATAAGAAACCTTCCCCAGTTTCGCGCTCAAGCACTTCCCCCACTACGACTCGAGCTCCGAGCTCGAGAATTTTGTGCGCGAACCTCTGGTGAAGAAACCAGCCTGGGAGAGATTATTCGGGCAAAATAGAGTTAACATTGTAGTGTAAATTAATGTGTGCGTGCGTGCGTGAGTGTGTGTGTGTGTGTGCGTTTTTGCATGGGCGATGTAAGCAAATTGGAACTCTTTCGAGAGTTTCTTATCGAGAGGATCGCATGGGGAAAAGAGTGAGAGAGACAGACAGAGGTAGTGAGTGCGGAGCGCGCGCCTGGTGGGGGTATCCGAATTCTAGGAAAAACTCTTCCCCTTGGGGGCTTTTGGTTTCTTATTGGGAGGTCTCTCTCTCTCTCTCTCTCTCTCTCTCTCTCTTTCTCCCCCTCTCTCCCTCTCCTAGCGCAAAGGGTAGAAGAGGAACAGAACGAGCTGCAAAAGTCCTCTTGTTTTGGCACTTTGGACCCATGCGCGAGCGTATCTCACAGCCTGAAAATTTTTCCGAGGTAGCGTACGTTCTTATATCGTATGATCGATGGCCAAATCAGAGCACCCCCGGTTAGGTAATTCCTCGGTACATGCTTTCGAAGAAAGAGCTTTTTCAGCAGGCTCTCCCTCTCTCTTTCTCACACTCTTCTTTTCTTCATGCCTTGTACGCTTGGCTCACCTTACTCGTATCACTTCTTCTTCCTTCGTATTTCCTGTCCACTTTGCTATCAAGAATTTCCGGATACCTAGAGTAAATGCCGCCTCCAGGGCTGAAAGTGTTCTCGTGGTCACGATTAATGGTCCATGAGTTGGCACAGTGCTAGTTACCCACTTTTGCTGGTCTCAATTCCAGCATTCACCGCCCAACAGATTTCATTTTTGTCCAATATATACATTGTCGTAATAACATCTCAAGTTATTTGTAATATTCTTTGTTCTTTGTATTTATTCCGGTTGCATGAACTTGAGACACCAATATTTTTGAGTCTTTCATTATGAATGATATTCTTGTTAATCTGAATCGAATTGCCTTTTCGATTCAAAGAAATTTCGCGGTACAAAAGGGAAAAATATGGTAGATCGTAACCACGATCAGGATATGTTTTAGGGTGTATTGTATACGCCTGGGCCTGGAAGGCTATTTTATCCGACTATCAAAGGGGAAAACGAAACCAAACGAATGAGATCGCTTCGTCTATACCTATTCTTTCTCCACGAGCCCTATGGCCTCTCTATCCCTCATCCTGTGTCGGGGAAATTGAATTCCGGCTTTAATTAAGAGTTGGGGAGATCGAACCTCACGTTGAGCAGCGAGGCGATCCTTGGAGTTTTGCACGAAAAATGAGAGTGGGGATACAGCAGAGGGGACAGACGCTGTGCACCCCCCTCCCCCCCAGGAAGTTTAGGAAGACGTTTATAGTATAATATGGGGGTTCAGGAAAAGCGCTGTTTTTCGAGTGGTCGGAGAGATCTCTGTGGTCGTTGGCATTCTAGCGTTCTAACAAAACGTTTTTCGATGCCACACGAATGGATCCCCAAATGTGTAAGACGAGAGACAGGAGTCAAGTCAGATCAAAGCGCATATATATATACATATATATATATATATATATATATATATATGTGTGTATATACGAGAGAATGAGAAGGATAGAGATCAACGAAGTAGTTGTCTTTTGGCTCTGTGTGGTCTATACATTCGCTCAATGGGAGGGGGGGGGGGCTCTATCAGGCGGTTGACTGCTCGCGGCCCAATCTCCGGACGAATTGAATTTTTTTTTCCTAAGATCAAAGAGCACAAATATGAGCGACGTGAGGGGATAGCAGTGACGAAAAAAAAAAAAAAAAAACCTCTTGTCGTGAGCACAGAGGAGGACGAAGAAGTGAGCATCGGGTTGTTGATCGACCACAGAGGGCAAGCCGGAAGTGATGGAAGAAAAGGCGAAATACTGTCCGCATAGACCGAAAGTGAAGAAGGATAAAACTGAAAGCTTGCCGCAGCTTTGAGAAAAAATTAATTGCCTCAAGACCAACAAAACGAAAGCCTACAGTACACTTGATTGCAATCTTTTTCTTTATTATATGGTTGTATAGAAAACTTAATTATCGTATACATTTTATATCTTTCTACTTTCCTTATATTACTTAGCATCGAGATGATACCGTGTCTCTTGATAGTGCGGATAACTTATCCAAAGTGCATTCAAAATCTCTATCTATATTTCTAACGTATAACATTGATCAGAGATGTGCACAGGAGTAATTAAGAGTAGAGTGAGAAGCATAGAAGAAGAATTAAAATAAGAGAAAGTTCTTCCCCGAGCGCGTCTTCTTTTTTCAATAAATCGTCTATCGGGTTAGACAGGCGGATAGACAGACACTAGAAGATGATTTCGCGAATATCTGGAAAACCGCGAAACCTTGCGCGGAAAAAAGGAAGATCGAGACGTTTCTTTCTCGAGTTCACAGAGACATCCCAGGAGTGGAGTGAAGTTCGTTTTCAAAGTCAACGTTAACTCGTGATGTGAAGGGGTCGCATCGCACACGTTGAAACTTGACGTAAATCGAGGTAAGATGAGGCGAGCTATATACGAAAAGAAGCAAGAGCCACGCGGATTTTAATATCGTTCTTCACCGTCGTATAAATGCGTATATATAAATACACACAAACACACACACACACACACACACGCGCACGCGCATATACATATATATATATAGATGTAGCCAGCCTTCAGAATCGACAACAGACCAAAAAGACAGATAAGACGCGAGAGACAGTCTTTGGGTGATCCGTCAGCATCCGCCAAAATAATCCGTCCGGGAAACTCCCCCTTTGACGGCTTTTTGGAACGCTGTGAGCCGCGAATAAACGGCCGCGAGATGAGAGGATAAGGGAGACGACTATATACGCACAAAGCGAGCGGTACACAGAGAGGGAAAATTTATATGTACATAGATGCGGTAGGGTAAGAGGAAAAATATAAAGTCATCGAGAGACGACGGCTATTGAAAGTAGGAAGATTGAAGTAGAAAGAAAAAGGCTAGCTATATACATGGAAGAATAATGGAGCTCCACAAAAGCGGAATAAAATAGGAAAATAATAAAATGACGAAGGATTCGACTCATAACAATCCAATCAGAGGCCGAAAAATCGTATAGAAATAAAAATTAATGGCAGAACAGGAAAACTAAGAGAATGAAATGAAGGTAGAGGAATCCGTACGTGGAAAAAAAAACCGCCTTTCCGAGCTGTGTCGAAATTCAAAAATGGCTACCCTTATTTTTGATCACTCGATGAAGACTACATCGAACACGCAAAGCCTAAACCCAGCTGCAGTCGAATTTACTCTAACCCACGTTTTATGATCCCCGTTTGAGCTATGCAGTGTTGCGAACTTGGTGGTATTCCCGCTAAATTTGGTGGTTTTGAAACATTTTTGGTGGGACGATTGATGGGGTTAGTTGTTGGTGGGAAATTTAGCGGTTTTTTGAGTTATTTGGCGTTTTTAGTGAGAAATTCGGTGATTTTAACCCAATTTGACTTTTTAAGTGGAAAATTTAGTGATTTAAACTTAATTATGAATTTTGAGTGTGAATCTTGTTGCTTCATAAAATCAATGACCAGTGATAACAATATTTATAAACCAAGAAAACCCAAACAAACACATTCATATGCAAACAAATCGAAACAAAGCTAATCGAACCCAAACATACCCAATCGAATCCAAACAAATGCTCAAACCCAATCAAACCCAAACATAAACCAAATATGACCCAAAAAGCCCCAACAAACGACTCCGACAACAAACAAGCCCGAATAAACGAAATCCAACCCAACTATGACCCAAAAAAGCCTCAACAAACGACCCCAACAACAAACAAGCCCGAATAAACGGAAATTAACTCAATCTATTTTTATAACATTATGACAAATTTTATCACATTCTTTCAATTTTTGAAAATTATTAGAAGCCTCGTTGTCGAGATATTAAATGTTTAAAAAAACATTATTTAACATGCGTTCTTATGGGCGCACATGAAAAAAAGGTTCCAATCGTTCTGTAATTCACGAACTAGAAATGCCAGCTCCTTTCAAAAATTGTATGACCTAGTTCTATATATAATAAAACCGTATGCAAAAGCTCACCTCAATTAGGAGAATTTTCGTTAAGTAATTAAATGTAACATTTTTAAAAATGCTGAAAAAAATGAGGTGTTCGCTGTCGATTTCAGACGCGACGGACAATGTTGCCGAACTCAACTTGTCGAATTAGGCTTCTTTTTCAGAATAAAATTGTAGTTTTTTTTTTTGCGTCTTTTCATAGTAAATGGCATAAATAATAACTTATAAAATATGCATTATTATCCCTCTCTACATTTTGGCAAGGGAAAAATAGAAACAATGAAAATTTGGTTCTTTTTGTGCTTCAACTCGAAACGCTGCTCAAAAACTATACGTAATAGAGTAAAATTACTCATAAATCATTTTCTAGGTAAATAAGATCTCTACAAAAAAGTCAGCGACGGCATATATCTAAAGTTAATTATTGAGGCGTGAGAGGCGTCCAAAATTGTAAAAATAATTTAAATAAAAACCATTTCAAGTAGGTGGCTTTATTTGAATTTAGTTCTAAATAAAGTTTTTAAGGCGGTAATGGCTTTCTCGTTGTGTCCAGTTGACTCATGAATTTTTATGCATTTTTAATTCAATGCTAACATGGTGATATGTAATTTAACATCTAATTGGGTTTGGTTAGATCTTCATTCTATTCGGATTATTTGAATATTTTGTTTTGTTCGGGTTATAGTGAGTTTTTTTTTTGTTTTTCTTCGAATTAATGGTTTTTTTTTCTATTTATTGAGTTTTTGTCGATTTTCGAGGACCATTTCCGTTTTCAGTGGGAAACTACGTATATTTGCTAGTTTTTGGTGGGAAATAACGCAGATGAGGTTTAGCGGTTTTTGGTGGGATCTGAAGGACTCTGTAGTGGGGGGACGCAAATCCGAGTTGGCAACACTGGCTATAAGTGAGAGATAATGGCACGAGCTCCGGATTTGTCCTCAGAACTTTACCTCAGCGCAAATCTTGCAGCTCTGAAGGCAGTTCTAATTCAACCTCCATTTCTTAACCAGGCCTCTCATTTTTTTCGTTTCGTTTATTCTCCAATTTCTTTATACCCGATTTGGCCTCAACCCTTCGCGAAACTCGTAGAAGTTTTGTTCTCTATCGTCGTTCTTCAGTAAGCTCATAAAGAGAATCAGGGAGTGAAGGTTCCAGACGTCGAGAGCCTTCCTTTCTTCATGCTTCTTCGTCTTCGATGGCTCGTACTCCTCCGCATCCGGTTTTAACCGGTCTCAGTCTCCTTCTCGTTGTTTCGTTGCTCTCTTGGACCTCTCTTTTGGCTGCAACGCCATCGACGCAGCCACATCACGAATACCGAGTCTGGCGGTGCTGTGTTCATTGTGACATGTACACCTGCGCGTGTATCATGACAAAGGATTAAATCCCGGAATAAAGAAACGAGATACGCGAAAAAAGATAATGGCATGAATGCGTTAAAGAATAATGGCAGAAAAAAAAGAGAAAAACCTGTTGAACAACGGCGATAGTGGTTACGATGTTGGATATGCTCGAATGCATCTAATGACGCGAAGGGTGTTTGCATGTAAGACGACGAGAAACAGAAAAAAAAAATTTTTCGAATACAAGCGTGAGAGAAAAGAGAAGATATACACAGACTTTGTTCTTCTCTGGAAATAAACGGGTTCCACGGTGCACTTCTATAGAATTGTCATACAGGATATTCAGTATTGTCAGAGAAAATAGGACGAAATAATAATTTCAAAGTATAAAAAAAAATTATTTTTTAGTATTTGAATCATCAATGCAATATTCCCGATGATCCCCGTCGACCGGATAATCACCTACCACCGTAAAGATTCAAAATTTATATGCGAAGCCTCGCAACCACTACAGGCGTGTATAGACACTATATAGACACTACAGGCGTGAGTTTAAGTCGTATTGTGCAATCAGAAACATATGGTGTATAGGAATACCGCGAGTCGTTCGGTGATCCTGTAAATTCTCTATTCTTCTTTGCCATTGTCATTTTGATTTGTTTTGTAGAAGACCCTTGTACTTGTTATACGTTAATCAGTTCTACTTTATAATAGATAAATAATTAATAGAGTAATGGTGAAACACACGATTGCATGTACAATATGTACATATTAATATATATGTAAGTATATGTCGAGGATGAAAGAACGGAGTGATCGTTGCTTTTTTCTTTTATTCGGAAGAGTTGACATTACAAAAAAAGAGGAAGAACGAAGATCAGTTAACGAAAGAATCGTTGGCCGAATTGACGTCTCCTTGTCAAATCGAATATTAAATCTCGTTAAGGAGGTACGATCATAGTTACGAATCCAACTTTTAGACTTGAAATTTTTATGTTTTTGACGAATACTTTATGCGCCTATTGCCAAAATGTGAGCTATATTGACCGTTTAGTTTTTTCGTGATAAAATTGCAAAGTCGAGCAGTTTGAGTAACTAAAGCACACGTCGTCTTAATGGAGACGGTCAACTATAGAAGTGCGGTGATCGCGGTTTTGCTGCTCACATATCCAACTACACCCATTGAAAAACTGAAATTTGATAGATCAGATATAATAGATATTGTAAAAAATTTAAAAATAACTCTTCACCGTGTAATTCAAGCACTACATCACAAAAAAGTTTCAATATTCCGGTTGAAAATGGTCAGGACTCCGACTCTCTTTTGTTTCATGCGTGCCCCTCGCTCGCCGCGCTCACCCGCACCAACGTTTCCGCTTATTCCCCGCCCACAGAAGTGATCGTACCTCCTTAATCGAAGTTCGGAGTTCTGCAATTTGTTTTTGTTGTGAATTAAAGCATTCAATATGCGTCCCACAAGCAAAACTCAAAGTTATTCGCGGGTGATATCTGGCCATTCTCCCACATATCGCGTGTCTAATGACAGAAGGTCGTAAGCGCCAAAAATACGATTTTGGTGGCAAAAGGTCGTATAAAAATTTTTTTCCATTGCAGTCGCTTTAAAAACATAGCAACCGCCTAGATCCATTAAAATTAGCAAGAAAAAAACATCAGCGCAAAAAGGTCATATCCACCAAAAATCAATGAAAAAAAAAAAAGATACGACGTTTTGTCATTACCTTCCCGAGCGAAATGACAAAAGGTCGTATAATTTTTTTTTTTCTTGCATCGCTCTGAAAACTCCTGAAACGCGAAGATCTGTTGAAATTTTGCACTTCCGGACGTCCAACCGAAAAGTCGTATGTGCCGCGGATGAGTGGAATTTATTTTTCGATTAGAAATTTTCAACGGCGATGCGATAAAATCGCGAAATTTTACGTAATTCGCAACTAAAGTCTTGATATTTGACAAAAATTGATCGTATCCCCCAAAAATAATATTTTTGGGGGATACGACCTTCTGCAATTAGTCTACGCAATTTTTTCTCTTCACGTTTGTAATAAAAAGTCGTATCTGCCAGTACATATGACCTTCTGTTATTAGTTCACCGGCTTTTTAATTTCAACGTTTCTGGACATAATTCCGCGTTCTTATTCCAAATACGAAAAAAAAAAAAAATTATACGATCTTTTGTCATCAGACACGCGATATATATATTATTAATCCTAACAAGAAATATTTATAGGACTAACGAATAATGCCACTGGCAATGATAAATATTCATAACAGATTTCCATCTGAACTTTTAATTCTTCAAATTCGAATGTCAGAGGCGGATGGTCCGAGTTTTGCCCACTTGAAGGCTGAATTTAGGACAATGATTTACCATACTCTTTGGAAAGAGGAGGAGCGATGAAAGAAGCGATTGTGATGAAGGTGGATTTGTAGAAGAGTAAAAGAAGGGAAAAAAATAGATTATTTTATAGCTCGAAGAGACCAGGACGCGTTTGTACAATGCCCTCTCCGCCTACAACCAGCAAAAGTGGTTCGAAAGCGTCTGCCGCAAAGGGATCCTCGGCAAACCGGTCGAAGCTGATGAGTAGAACTAAGAAATGTTGAAGCTGGCGGAGCTCGACGTGAGGAAAGGACGAAAAGGAATGAGAGCAATTTGCAAGAGTGCATCGCCGTGTGCGCAAGCACTGTTCATCTTGGGAACGAGGGGGTATGAAGACCCTGTAAGGCAAGATGACGGTAGAAAAGAGGATTTAGGTGTCTGATGTGTGTTGGGCCGAACCTTCAGCAGCCATTTTTATGGACGAAGAACGTTAATTAAGGAATGCCTTTTATGAGAAAATCAATCAACACGAGGGCGTGTCGAGCGATATGACCCACTGGCGAGGTTTCCTTTGTCTAGCTTTTGTAATTCGCTGATTCGGAAAGACGATTACATCATTATCATTATTACTGCATCATCTTCGCCAAGTAAAAAATAATTTCTCCACGTTTTAATATATAGACGCGATTAAGAAACGGTTTATGAACTGAATAGTCAAATATTCTTTGGAATTACTCTTCCAAATGTTTTTTAGTTGATAGAATGAAGGAAAGGCATTCTAAACACAAATACACATAATTTTAAATATATGCAGCAGGACGTAACAGCATAGTCAGATTTAAAAAAACTCTGCTCTCTTTTTTCGAAAGACACATTATCGTACTGTTTGAGAATATTTAGTTTTCGTTCCATAGCATGGCTTTCCGTGAACGCATTCGATAATCGTCCAAGTTTGCCTGTTACTTTTTTTTTACACACCGAGAGTGTATACCCATAACAATGAACGAGAAATGCAACGTACGAGAAAATCGCGAGCACGCGACCTCGGAGCGACGATAACCAGCAGCAACAGCGGCAAACTGGTTGTGTATACGGTAGTGAATCTGGAACGAGGGCGCAGGGGGTTGAAAATTTAATGAAATTACCCGTAATCGGCGTCGTGGATCGATCCGCAGTAAAGCCCCTTCTTCTTACTCCTCTGGCCCCTGCCGACCCTTGCGGTGCACTGCACAAAGTTCCATGGAAAAGTATATATGAGTACTGCTCGTATAAGTACTGCGTGTACAACGTGTGGTATAGCTTTCAGCAATATCGTGTGGTACACGAGTCTTGACTTATTTTTATTTTCCATTTATTTTCTACCTTGTCCCCTCTCTTGGTCGTTAATTACCAATCGCACTTCAACAAAGCTTCATTGCACTCGTCTCTTTGCAGTTTGATAAAATATATAAGTATAGTTAGCCCGCAATATCTCCTACGCTCCTTGTCAGCAGTGCAAATGTACTGTGCATCATACACTACACGTCTTGTCGTTGAGACTAAATTAAATATTCTGAGAAGATAGTTATTCTTTTAAAGTAGTATCTTCAATGAAAAAGGATTCATCTTTCTGCGGATGACATAAAGATTTTATGCCATGGACCATAATCACAGTTGTACAAGAGTTACGCACGGATAATTTACATGCACGCTCCAGAGAAATACCTGGAGACCTACACCCTTCAGCGAACGTCACATCGAATATCAGGCGATCCCTAATTACCAATCAACTTTTACAAGCACTCTGCAGTAGTATATGTCACGAATGAATGCCGAAGTCAGTTTCAATGTCCTCGACATTATGTTGTGACAGGATTGTTATTCCGCACTGTTCATTCTGTTTCTGCTAATACCCTTATGTCTGACGTCTTTTGATGCGACTACAGCGAGCTGTCCATCTAAAGCTATATAAAGAGATCAGGAAGCCAAACTAATAGTGCTTAAGCAACCATTTACTGACACATCGTATTTAAGGAATAAATCCAATCAACGCCTCCATGTATCTATATCCATATTCGTCTTTCAGTTACGCCACTTTAGGGTGGGAGGCATGCTTACGGTAGCCTCGTGAGAAAAACTACAAGCATGAAAAGAGACAGATACTACCGCACCGATACTATCGATACTCAGCGCGGAAGATGCAAAATACTACCGACTGAGAAAACGATGGATAAGAGGAGCACGTGATGTCAAATAGATCCCAAACTTAAGATACATAATCTGTACAGTATATCAACACAAGCATATACTCATAGCCCACAATGTACAAGGAGCGATGAACACCGCATCTTGACGAATGCGCAACAAGCTTAAATCCCCCCATACCACCGATGCAAACCCCTCCAGGTGTATATATAACGTTGCAGTACAACGAAGCGTTGAGTCTGCGGGTACCCAAGGGTGTAACAAAGTTGTTTTCGTATCGTTTAACTATAGCGTTTGCTCGCTCCTGACGCGTAGCAGCCCGAAACCCCGGGGCATGAAAGTAACTACAACAAAGCGTTGGATAGTCTCGAGCCGCAGGATATACAGGAGCTTCCTAGAATTTGTTGATTAAAACAACTGGCTTCTCGCACATAATCGGAAGAGCAACAGGAACTCCTTTTTTCTCTCCTTCTTTCTCTCTCTCTCTCTCTCTCTCTCTCTCTTTCTCCAGCTTTTACCAGGGCTTATGTATATATTTACTCACTATATTGTTGCTCCATTGATACATTGCTGTAGGTTTTTCATTTGTTCGTTTGTCTCTTTCACATATGCCTGCCTGTTCAGTCCCAGATTGGACCAGGTACTGCATTGAACAAGCCACAGTGCATCGTGTAGAACAACCCCATTTTCCGAGCGGTCCACCAGTCTGCGAATGCTGGGTCTACCACCAGCCATGGCTATGGTAGAACGACCAGGTCAATACGCGATAGCGGCTTAATTCCATCGACTTTTTTCGGGAAATATCAGGGGAAATGCGCCAGTTGGTATACTGTTGAAACTTTCGGTCGTGCCACATGAGCGTCAAAAAGAGTGTAGAGAATGGGCTGAGGACAGAAAGACCCCAGAATCGTTATGGGACGGGGTTGTCCAAACGGGAGAGAGACGTACCGCGTGTAAACTCGTATGGTACAAGTATAGAAGGTATACAACTACGGGGCTGCTGGTCACCCTACACGTTATCGCAAGCCGGAACTATCCTTCGACAGCAATATCGATAACACATTTTGAAGAGGGCAAACTCGACGAAAGAGAAACGGGAAAGTAGAGAACGGGAAAGAGTGGAAAAAGCAATAGATTGAAGCATGGATAGGGAGTATTATATACGTATTGTTAGTACAAGGTTGCAGGCGTATTAATGTAAGCCCGTTGCTTTCAATATTTCTGAAGTACATAATAGTGCAAGTAGAAAACGAGAACGAGAATATGGTAGTTAGTTTTACAGTACTTTACCGTACGAGGCCCGGTGATAGACGCTGCGTGTGCCTGATTATGAACATCAGGTAATATAATAACTCATTTGTATCCAAGTTAAAAATTTGAGTTTCAAGCTAGCGCCCTTACGTTATGCTATCATCGTAAAGGGTTCAATCAGTATCACGCGGATAAGCGGTGTAACAGTATTCCGTTACATGTTCTATTCGACAGGAAACGGTACGCCAAGTAATTTACTCTGAACTGTATACTTTCCTCCCGTCTTACTGGCATCTTCAGGGATACTCAATTTCGTATTCCCTTCATGACCGGTTGAATCTTCGCTCTCACTCTTTCACGGGGTGTCCTCCGAAAAGTTTCGTTCTCGAAGTAATCACGTTCAGGCAATAAGTTACATGTTTATCCACGTTTCTCATTAACAAACATTATCCCCCACTGCCCAAAGTACTTTTTGCTACATATAGAACCATCCTTTGCGAGCAATAAACGAAATTTTGCAAAAAGTAAAATTTAACTGCAACGCATGAATGTAAAATGATTTAAAAACATCAAACGGACATATTATCATCTCCTTTCTCGTTTCCTCCGTATTTTATTATACCGAAGCCAGACGAAGCTCATTCAGTTTATTTGATGAACGAGGATAAAAGTCAAGTCAACGTTTCGTAGTTAATGCCAACAGCCCGAGGCCGGCGAATCGCGCCAAGCAAATCACTGCCATGTGCACGAAACACACATACATACACACACACACACACACACACACAAACAGCATCTCGTTCGCTAAATGCCGCCTATATGGTTCTTTCGTAACTGTCCATTTCCTATGTACGCCAAGGGTTTCGAGCTGCACAACACGACGATACGACCGGCATGCTGTTCTCACGGCTCGTTAATACGCTGCGATAATGTTTATGCTTAGGGGGAAAAAAGCTAGTCGTGCTATTTAAAAACTCGCTACTCTGCTTCCGTTCGGCACGAATTCAGCAGCATCTAAAGGGATCCTAATTATAAATATAGCTATAATAGCTGAAAGCTAGAAAAGCCGTAAGAGCATCACGAAGATTATGCTGACTGAACGAAAAAAAGAAGAGATGTAGCTTCGTAGTTGCATCTACAATAAGTGAATATAGAAAAATACAGCTTTCCTAGTCACGAGATCGCATAGCCTCTGTCTTTTTCTCTCACCGTAATGTTTTTGGTCCCGCTATATAACGAACGTTGAGCGTGTGGACCAAAGAAACCAAAATGCAGTCGTACATGTATGATCGAAATTCTGCGCGAATTCCTCAGTAAAATCTGATGGCCACACTAGAAGCTTTAAATTCTCCATCTCTTCGGTTTCCGCACGCGCTCTGCTTTTACTCTGAACAAGCTAAATCGCACGGAAATTAGATGGAGTCAACTCTTACCGATTTAGCAGAGTCAAGAACAAGGAATCTGGTTTATTTTAGGATGACAGGGTCACCCCACTCTTGGTACATTCCCCATGAACATTTACGAATTTTTTTTTTTCTTATACGAGTGGCAGTTTTTGCCCATTTAAGGCCTATGAAGAGTACTTGAAGGCTTTATATTTTACCTTGGATAATTTTTTCCCTCGTCGTTTTGAAAGAAAGATTCATCGTTGGGCTATCTTATTTTTTTCAATGGATATGGAGTGAATTCTGGAAAATAGAAATCCGATGCAACAACGATTAAGACCTAGTAATTTTAATGCCTGAATAATTTCAGTGAATCTTCAAACGAATTCGTTGTTCGAATTCTTACACACCTGTATCATTTTCATCGCAAAGATTGTTCTATACCCGGTCACATTTGCAAGATCGAATAATCACGATGCATCAATAAACACTATATGTGGAATTATATTAGCCACGTTTCGACGCTTGGTTCGATGCATCGGGGGTCTTCTAACGAGAGCTTCAATCACGTGTTCGATCAATCAACGTCACTATCAAACAACAAGACATACGGGCACAGACACAATGCGCGTATACACACACACGAGGTGCTGAAAGAGGAAGGAACGATGAGAGAGAGACAGTGAGAGAGAGAGAGAGAGAGAGAGAGAGAGAGAGAGAGAGAGAGAGAGGATAGAAAGTCGATAAACATTCCACGCATTCCGGGTGGTAAAAATTTAACCAAACTTCAGAGATCACGAGCTGTATACATTTTCAACGCCTCCGCGTTTATGATACATAAACGTGGGTCTCGTATGGTTTGTTTCTTCAATGTTGTAACTTTTAGCCACCCGGCTCGGAGAAGATTAGAGCTTGATGTCAATATAATCGTAGCTACGGGGTCTATGAAAGCACCAGAGACTCAATATATGTACTCTCCTCACCAAGTATATTCTTGAGTTCATTGCAATTTCTGTTTATAGAACTTCTATGAGAAACGTCTGGAAAATGCTTCCAAGAATCTGAGACCCATGTGGTCATACGGTGCGGCACGTAGCATGCAGCAGTCCGTCGTTCGGCGGCCAATAACCCAGAGTGTTAATAATACGCATCGCGCCCTCTCTCTCTCTCTCTCTCTCTCTCTCTCTTTCTTTCTTTCTCTTTCGCCTCAATTTGAGAATGAACGATGTGGAGAGCGAAGAGAAATAAACCAAAAGTTCAATATAGAAGTAAGACAGAGTAGAAACAAACACGGACCATGCTTTAAGGAATTCATGTATAGTCATCGGGGGCACCCAGCCCCTACCCCCATAAATACGAAACTTTTCTACATGCTTTATCGTACATTCGTCAATGTCCAGATGGAATTTTCAATGTAATGATGGATAGAATAGTCAGTATATGAAATAGTAAGAAAAATTGTATAGGGTGGCATATCTGACAGCCTTCAAAGTCTTGCCTCAACTTAAGGGGTTACATAAACTTATGAACGATGAAACTGGGGTTATATTTGAGAACTTTTTTGGTGCACACAGATTTTTTAAATTCAATAACCGTTAGAGCCGCGTTACAGTATTTTACTTGGAAAATTTGAAATTTCGCATCCATTCGCACGAGGCACTTTTATGAAGACGGCGTCATATCTTTTATCTGAAGCAAAAGAGGAACAAATTTCTCTTCAACGTGGATGAATCAAACCATTACTTGGAGCCAATTTTGAAAATTCCAATTCTCCGAAGGATGATTTAAAAAAATCCTGGTATCCCAGTTCTAAAAATTGTGTTAAGCATAACTCTCAAAATGTGGATGATTCTGTTACGTTTTCATAATATGCGTCATAGTAAGCACATGTTTTAACTACATAAAATGTAAAAACCGAGTAAAAATATATTTCACATGTATTAAATTTCATCGGGCGTATGCTGGTTTGTATCTTATGTGGATGATCCTTCAGGAGCCCTTGATAAGCCTTATACAGATTTGAATATAGACAAAACTTGATTCAAAGTAGAAATTTTTCCGCAGGCTCCACCTCGACAGTAACGAGAATTATGGATTTATGCACAGAACAAAGGGAGGCACATCTACACTGTCCACGTTTTCAATTAAAAGCATAATTACGAAAATTCGACGGTGTATGGTGGAATGTGGGGCTGGCAGAGTGGCCGAGTGTGGTTATTATGGTATCCAGGAAGGAAATGACCATATATGTATGTGTGTGTGTGTGTGTGTGTGTGTGTGTGTGTGTGTGTGTGTGTGTGGGTGTGTGTGTGTGTGTGTATTTGTATGTGTTTCGACGGTATATAGCACGTGCCGCACGTGCGTGCGTGCTCATTCGGCCAATTTAAGAGTGTCGATATTTATTCGCGGACATTTAGAGTAGAGCGGTTTTTTTTAATCTTGCCTCTGCTGTACATAGAACCTCGAACCCACAAGCGAATCAACTCTTTTCCGCCTCTCACTCCGGTTTTATAAATATTTTTTGCTTTCGTTCAGTGCGAGGTAAAATTCGCGTTTATAAATCTTGAAAAAGATACAATCGGAGTAAGCTTACACGTGAATTGATCGAACGTGAAGTTCGAGTTTTTTTCACTAAAAATTACTTTCTTCTTAAATCGCCACTTCATGCAATTCACACACGGAGAGTTGAATAGACAACAGAGGAGACGGAACAAAAGTTTACGCTGTTAAAAAATTGTTTCATATCATGAATCGTAGAGTAATTTTTTTGTTAAAATAAATTATTCAAAAACCCCGAATTTTGCCAAAATTCAATGAAGACATTAATCAATCGTTTTTGTTGACCCACCGATCCTTAAAACATGCAACGTGCATACAATTACAGTCTTGCCCTGGCTACAAAATGGACACAGAGAAGCCCGTAGGGTACTTTTTAAAAATTTTTTATTTTGACATCTTGTGGCATGTCTTGATATTTTAATGGGAGACGAAACATTGTTATTTTGGCAAATTTATCGAGGGGTGAACGAATGCGGTCGAATCACAGAGATTGAATCTTCCGTCTAGAAATAATTGTCTGTATGCAAACCGACATCTCGTGTGTGCTTTGACCGATATTCGGTGCTGTGCAGCTTTCCGTCGACTAATAATACTTGTATCTATACACACCATGTGTCACCACCGATGTCGACTCGTCATCATGTGTGGCCACAAACATGACGATTTATATTTTTTTTCCCCTACACATCTTTCGCTAAGGTATATCTCGTTCATGTCCGGTGAGAAAGATGCGTTTTTGATTGACGGAGAAAAATAAGCGACCGCGAGCTTTTCCTTGCGTCTTTTTTTTTTTTTTTTTACTGCTTCAAATACAACACCGGTGACAAGTATCAACGATGCATCATGCCAGTAATCTAGTCGATGCAACGTTTTTCCTGGGTGCGGAGCACATCGTTGATGTCTTCGTTGTCTTGGGTGACGATCCAAAAATATCTCCTCAGGAGACACGATGAGTCGCAACGAACGACGAAGTCTGGAGAGAAAATAATACGAAAAATAGAATGAGCTCTTCTCGTTTTTCGTCTCATCTCCATCGCTTTTTTTTTTTTCTTTTTGGGGATGGAGGAGTTTTTTTTTTTTTTTACTATTTTTGCCTTTCTCCGCGGTGCTCTCGACGGTCCAATGAATATAACGCGATACCAATTACGGCGCGCTCCGCCAACAGTTTTTCCGTCCTGTAGATGAGTGACATAGCACACGGCATTCTCGAGTTTTCTGGGATAAGCCGTTTTCCCACTACGTCCTGGAATCTCGAATGTCCGGAATTAAAAAGAAAAACTTTTATAGGAGAAAGGGGAAAGGTATACAGCGGAAGAAATGAAAAAAGGGAAGCAGAGGATTTTCTGAGAGAGCCATATGCATCGAAAGCTTTGTGAATACTAAAAGACATTGGAATACTTTCACGCTCTCCCGGGAGCTCATTAATAATACTTTACCGTGCAAGACACGTATGTGTCTGGTATTGTCGAATCACTCGCCGTGAATATCGAAGAGGCATCTGGATATCTAAAAGAGAGAGAGAGAGAGAGAGAGAGAGATAAAAATCAATGTAAGAGATAATGCGAAAAAATTGCCTCAGCAGAGAGCAGAAAAGATAATGTGCGTCAATGCGAATACGCTCCGTAAAATCTTGTACAAATAACCCCTGAAACATTAGAGCCCGCGCGTTTTTTTTTTCTTCTTTTCGATCCGCGTGAATCTTCAAATACTGTTACGACTCGATTTGCATTCCTCTCGCAGCTACTCGGATCGAAAAAGAAAAAAAAGAAAGGCAATGGTAGGACTTCTGTGAGGATCTCGAGACACGCATCGAACAAAAACCCATCGACGTGTAAATTCATCGTTTTTGTTCTCAATGACGTGCGCACATTCAGTCTGGGGTGAAGAAAAAGTGTCAGAGTACAGTAACATAAAAAGAATTGAGGCCTAAAAAGGCGCCCCTATCCGATATACAGGAGAAATTTTATAAGCGAAATTTAGATATTACGAAGAAAAAAAAATGAACGCGAAGAAGCCCTGAGGCCATGCACGCAAGCGTTAACGTCCGGGCCCAACATCTGCGGACCGCGTGTCTTACTGCCAATTAAAAAAAAAAGTGGATAGTTGTGTTGCAGCGACCGACGGTTGAGTCGCGCGCGCTCCGGAAGCGATATTCCACCGCTTTTGCTCCCTCTCTCTCTCTCTCTCTCTTTCCCTCCAACTTTTGCCCCTTGACTCGCCGTACTCAATGCTACTCTTTGTACGGCGCGACATCGGGCCCCGTCTCGTGCCATACGACGCCTTTCTAAGATTACAAAATTTTTGGCTTCTTCGTTCATTCGACGGTCTCCCGGTGGTTTCCGAGAGCCTCATAGCGCGTGCACGTGCGACGAACCATAGACCCACATGGTCTACCATAAAACGAGTTTACGAGACACAAATGCCAGGACCTTTTGAGTGAGTCGCGTTGTTTTCTCAGTGACAGGTCATTTCATATGATCATGCCTGGACAGGTCCAGCACTTCAGACCACGTTTTTGCTGTATCTGCATCGTTGAACGTTGTATCCAAAAGGTCCTCTCTGAAAACTCAAAAGCGTGACTTCTAACAACGAAACGACCCACAATTTATTTTTCAAGGCTGCTTATCCATGCTGTGAAATCTTGGAAATATCCAAATGTCTCGAAAATTAGAAAACTTGCGAGGACAAAGTATTTTTCTTGGTAACAATAATGTTCTTTTTTTCTAACTCTAAAAAGAACGTAACAGAACGAAAATATTTTTAAAAAAATCCATAGGTACAGAAGTATTGGTGGTTAAAATTCAATGCAATGAATCATCGAATTGCATCAATTTTATTAAGTATCCAAAGACACCTTAAACTCACTGACTTATAATTGGTCATCAACTTTCAATCTTGTGACTACTTTAGACCTATAACAGATTTCGGACCTATAGAATCGTATCAACGAAATATGAATCAAACTTTTTAGCATTGAATACATCAGGAATTCATTGCTGAAGTGCTGCTGATGCACGCACCAAATTTAATGCTTCACATTTGTTGAAAAATTTCCAGCTGTATAGTTTTTCAAAACGAAAAGATGTCAACAATTTTGTAGAAAAAATGGAAATTAATGTACGGAATCGGGAGAAATACTAAGCTCGATTATGCTTCATCCTCTCAACCGTATGACACTCAAGACTCCATAAGCCGCAGCCTTGGACGAGCGTATATAGTAACGCCTGCACGTTTCTCTCCTTTCCTTCGTGCTCGTTTGCCATAGGCCCAGTAGACTCTGCAGTACGTTGATCTCTACACTTTCTTATTTTACACACAAGTCTCATGAATATTATGTGTTGAGAGCCGTGAGCTCTTTGACTCACCTAACACACGTAACAACCGTGAGTATATATACGTGGAACGCATTGGCTTTACGTCTTATAAATGGAATCTCACGTGTACGCGAGCGATGTACACATAGCCGCCAGTGTGTACATTATAGCTTGGTTCCTGAGCGCCTGCGGAACACTCGACTCCGATCAACGGTTCAAACCGGTTTTTTTTTTAAATGCCGTCGCCAATGAACGCGTTTGTCTCGAAAGAGTCCTCTGGTGAGATTCTGTTGGTACGATCTTTGAGTATCCTTCATACTGACAAACGACGGAACCTACAATATGTGCCAAGCTCTTTCGTTTTTGCAAAAAATATAGGAATTGAATTTTTGCGCTCCTGATATAAGAACGATGGTATAGTAAAGATACAAAACCTCGATACCTATTAGTGAACTTTGTAAAATGTAAACAAGTTGCGATTAAATACGTCAAACACTTTTTTCAAGATTGCAAAGTTTTCCGTATAGGACAGGTTGAACGGAAAAGCCATCTCGATAAAAACATATTTGAAAAATGAACCGACTTGGATAATGGATAAATGACTCATTGAATAATGAATTTGTTAACGAAATTGTAAGTTTTCCAGTTAATATATTTTTAAAAAGTTGAATCTTAGCATGTATGACGATGAAATTTCGAATTATTACTCTGCCAAACTCAGTGAGTTTACACTGCAACTGTTCAGAGTTGACAGCTTCGACTGTCGCAGTCCTCATGACGATTTTCCATATTTATCAACGTCAAGCTCTCTGTTTCTTTTATTTCCTTTGACGATGGAATGTTATCACCAATAAAAAATAATAAAGGATTATATCAACGTCTGATATGCTAACTTTGAAATACTGCGAATACTCAGAGTTCTCTAAAAATATGGATGGCGTGTGTGGCTTTTTAGGATGTGACGAACCAGATGACTCAATATGGTGTCTTATCAGAACAAAACATTTCACTTCAAAATAATGGTTCAATCGTAATGTTCAGCATACATCTTTCGTATAATAATGAACGTTATTAAAAATAAAAGTTCAATAATCGATTATGTAGACCTCCAGATTTTTCAATGATTATCATGTTAGAATATTCTCAAAATCAATTTTTCCAATTCAATTATGTGAGATTTACACGAATGGTATGAGCGTAGGATATCCCTTAATCTGGGTGAAAAATTTTCTTGTCTCTGATATGACTATTCGATATGGTTACAGTGGTATCTAGAGACCTTGAATCGAAGGGGATCCAGATATAGAAAACTGTGAGATCTAAAGTTGCGGTCAAGTTTTTTTTTATCTACTGTCTTAAGGATGTATGAGCACTAGCTTCACGATCATATAAAAATCTGAATTTTTTATATGGTGTAGCAGAAGTGTATATAATAAAACCTGCAAAATTTCAAAGTGGGTCAACGACTCTTTACGCGAGTAATTAATTCGTGCAATCAAGATATTTATCCCACGCCATATACGAATTCTGGGCTGACGCAACTTTGAAACAGAAATTCGTATCTTTCACGATCAGATACGATCAATATTAAAACTGTTGAATGTTCAGAAAACTATCACGATTACATACGTTCCATAAAAAATGGGGGTTAACGAACCTTTTGACATACAATTATCGATTTTAAGGAAATTTTTCGCGTGTGTCGCATAATGAGCGGTCCGACTCTCTCTTGTTTCATGCGTGCCCCTCGCTCACCGCGCTCACCCGCGCCCACGTTTCCGCTCATTTCCCGCCACCTTGTGCTCATACACCCTTAAAAAAAAATACTCATGCAACGGATTTTCTCGCACTTGAGATGAGCAAATTATTTTTTAAGCTTGAACGTCATGATCCGCTATGATCATTCAGAGCAATAATCATCAGTTTCGTACTCAACGGCCATTTTTGTTGATTATTGTTGGGCTTGGCAGAAAAAAAAATTATTCGATTTCTTCAATTGGAACGTGAAGAGGATGAACGCTGTTTTCATGCCTCGATGAATGTTCCGGTCGAACAACTAACCCAGAAGCGCCTCCACTATAAGAAGGATCTTGCGAGATAGTAAGAATCTGTATATATATATATGTATAAAAAGCCGTGGAGAAATTGAGAGATAGACGATGAAGGTCTTCGTTCTCCTGAACACAGCCATCTACGGAGGAGTCTTTGTACGCACTGCATCTCTCTTGCTCCTTTGCTAGATGTTTCTACCCATCGTCTTGTCGTTCTCGGGCGTTGCACGTTACCTTGAAGCTCCGTACTCACGCCTCGGTGTATATCGTGGAAGGGGCCAGAAGGGCAACGACGCGGTAGCAACCGTAGTCCCTGGGCAAGAAGCAGCACACAAGCAAAAGCTATGGGCACCAACCACCGGGTCATCGCTCCCAGATTACACAAAGTCTACGTAATCCCGTAGAGTCCGAGCGGTCTGATAGGTCGCTTACGCTGCTTGATTCGTATCAAAGATATCCCCGCTCTACTGTACCAACCGTTCAATTTTCTTCTCTCTTCATTCTTACTGTCCCCCGTTTATCCATCCATTTTTTTTTTTATTTTTTTTTTTTTTGTCAACGAGGAACAATAGAGATCTATGTTCGGTGTCCTGGCAGCAGCAACGACCTAACGATTACACGATGAACGCTAGCAACCCAGTTCTTCGGAGAACACGTATTCATAAAAACATACCCATATGTTCATTTAATCGCGTCTGCATAGCTAGCTGTTAGCTTTTCCTTTGTAAGCAACAATACTACATTGTAGCTAGAATCTGTCAGTTGCATAAATAACGAATATTCCGAATATAATATTCAATCTGCTAACCCAGCAGTGCTCATGGCGGCTCATGGAGTATTAACAATGCTGAACAATCTTAATTTAAGCAGTACCAAGGCTTATGAAACGTGAGGAAATCCATTAAGCTGCCTTTTTACTCGAGGAAATTGAACGATGTGGCCATAGCATAGAATACTTTGAATTCTTCATCGGTTTTTGCATTTAAAAAAAGGTCCATAGTCAGTTTCCATAGGACACAGCATCAGCTATGGTTCACGACGACGGTTTTTTATGTATGCGTTTGTATACATGTCCCAGCATTAATTACTCCATATTCATAGACGGAGAGAAAGAGAGAATGAGGGAGACCTTTATTTTTCTTATCCCGAGGTCCATACTATAGCCCGAAGCTCAGGACGTGAGTACCGCATGACATGTATGCATCGTCTCTGTGTACAGTCCACCAGTGTAGGCCAACACCTAGAGAACTAACAGTGCATCGAGCATATCGGCATAGAGCACACACAGCTGAGGGAGGTCTGTGAAAGCGAACCCATTATAGGGTACCTATTAGGCGCACCTCGAGGAACCAACGGCAATTTCTAAAAACCTATTAACAAGACCGGGGCAACCTATCAAGAGCACACGTCCCTTTATTTCTCTACAGGTTTTTTAAAAAAATGTTCTCCATCTCTCTCACGCCTGCGCTTGATGCATAACTATACACAACCATTGATTTCGAGGCCCACAACAACTCGAGAGAACTGGCGAACGGATATACAGGATCGTCCGCACCAGAGCAACGAGACCTTGGAACAAATACCCTCGTGCGCATTGTGAATGCCTTGAACCACTCTACCTTCGTACCGTTATTTCACCCACCCCTAACGTCACATGTCGCCCTATCCACAAAACCCCCAATCTACACCTCAACGCCCACTACATTTCTCGGCATTTCTCTTTCATCGAGCGTTAACTACCCCTTGATCTTTCCTCCAACCCTTTTCTCGACATTTCTTACAATAAACACGCTCTAGATATTTTGCCGTGCCTCTTATCGCTGTAATTCGTGATTCCTGCTCGTTGAGATCTAACATTGATCAACCCTCGCAGCCGTTATTTATTCCATACAGAATTTTGCCTCGAAGGCTGTCGAAACACTGGTAAAACGTTCTCTCTGTCTTCCGATCTTACTTTTTTTTTTTCAATTTTAATTCATAAATACATCCGGCGAGATCGCCTCTCGTCATTTACAGGGGTGTACACTGTACACGTACTAGGCACGGTTTCGAATATATACACTGTGTTTTTCAACTGCGCAAAATTGGTTTTCCCTGTTCCCAGAAATCCTCGAGTTTGCGCTTTATACCCCTTCCCTCTTTAATGGGGCTAAACAATCGCAAAATCTCCGTTAGATATTGTACCATTGTTTTTTTTTTATTGTTCAATCCCTTTACATATCTAGAGGTGAGGAGGATAATGTTCTAACTACACTTTGACATTTGGGATCCCTGTGTCATCTATATCATGCTAGTAGCTAGAAGGAGCTGCTGCAGAACATTATTGAGCTCGTAGAGTCCGTCATAGCCCGTATTTTAAGAAAAATAGCAAAAGGCCCATCCCATTACGATTTCACAAAAGTTTCATCTCACTGCTGTAGTTGAATAATTGATCACGTGACGTTGAAATTTCTTTGAAAATTTTTTAAAATTACATTTCCCAACATTCCTGGTACATCATGCATTTCGCACGAAAGACTAAAGAATTGAATAGCATACGAGGTATTGCGATATTTATAAATGTAAATGAAGGAGAAAAAAAAAATTGGAAAAAAGATAAACCGCATGTCTCTGAACCGGGGTACTGTCTAGCGCTGCCGTACTTGAAAATTCCCGTATAATTCCCGTATTTTTCCGGTATGTAATTTAATAGAAATTCCCGGGTATTCATAATAATATCTTTTAGCTGCTATTGAGATATGTCAAATAGTGAACTTCAAATATGCATGATATTAATTGTAAATAATATATTGTATAATAAACGTAACTTTCCAAATTTTCGAATTTTCATTTAACTGTATATGACAGTGATTTTCTGGTGCTTTGGGGTGAGTTATAGGCTCGTTTCAAGTCTTAGGTTATAGTTTAAATACCCCTTCATTGATTACAGAGGAGCTCTGGCCCCTAGTCAGGTCTGCATATTTATTAAAAATTGTTATCAACATTTCAGCTATACGATCGTGATCTGCTGGTGCATCAGCGTGAGTTCTGGGCTCGTTTCGAGTGTCAGGTAATAGTTCTTGAACTTCTGCATCAATTGCAGAAGTGTTCTGGCACCTAGTATTTTTTTTTGATTTTTCTCAACAATTGTTATCGACGTTTCAGCTATATGATCGTGATTTGCTGATGCATCAGAGTGAGTTTTAGGTTCACTTTAGGTCTCAAGTAATAACTCAAGCACTTCTACATTAATTTCAGAAGAGTTTTGGCCCCTGGTAATTTTTGCGTATCTATTAACAATTGTTATCAACAATTCAGCTATACGGTCGTGATCTGTCGGTACATCAGCGTGAGTTCTGGGCTCGTTTCAAGTGTTAGGTTGTATTTCTCATACTCCTATATCAATTTCATAAGATTTCTGGCCTCTCGTATATTTCGCATACTTAATAACAATTATTATCATCGTTCCAGCCGTACGATCGTGATCTTCTGATGCACCAACGTGAGTTATGGGTTCTTTTCATGTCTTAGGTTATAGTTCTAATACCTCTACATCAATTACAGAAGAGTTCTGACCCGTAGTCATTTTTTCATGTTTCCTAACAATTATTATCGACGTTTCAGCTATACGATCGTGATCTGCTGATGCATCAGCGTGAGTTATGGGCTCGTTTCGAGTCTTAGGTTATAGTTCTAATTCTCCGACATACATATATTTCAGAAGAGTTCTATCCCCTCGTATTTTTTGCATTTTTATTAGCAATTGTTACCAATATTTCATATATACGATCGTGATCTCTCGGTGCATCGGCATGAGTTCTATAGGCTATATGTAGCTAAAGCATAATACTATAATTTCAACCTAAGACTTTAAACAACCCCAGAACTTACATATAACTCCTCATAATTCCTCTGAAATACATGTGGAAGGACTAGAACTATCACCTAAGACTCCAAACGACCCCAGAACTTACTCTGATGCATCAGCGGATTCCATTTGTGTAGTTAAAATGTTGATAAAAATTCGTAATAAGTACGAAAGAAACTACCATTGGCCAGAAAAGTCTTCGGAAATACATGTAGGAGTATTCAAACTATAACTTTAGAGTCGTTGCAAGTCCAAAACTCACGCCAATGCACCAGCAGATCACGATCGTATAGCTGAAATATTGATAACAATTTTTAACAAATATGTAGAAATGACTGAGATCCAGAACCCTCTTGTAATTGATGTAGACGTATTAAAACTATAACCTAAGACTTTAAATGAGCCAAGAACTCACGCTGATGCACCATCAGATGACGATCGTATAGCTCAAATGTTGATAAACATTGTTGATCCATATGCAAAAATGACTAGGAGCCAGAACTCTTCTGTAATTGATGCAGGAGTATTAGAACAAAAACCTAAGACTTGAAACGAGCCTAGACCTCACGCCGATGCATTGGTAGATCGCGATCGTAGATGAAAATATGTTATTTACGAAATTCGAAATAAATTCACGAAAACATGTTTTGTCGAGTTCAAATAATAAAACTATTGTTGTGAATCATAAAGAACTGTAAGGCCCGTCAAAATACATTGAATTCATTGGTTTTCGACGAAATGATCTGCTACGGTGAGGTAACAGATCATTTTTTTATTCAATTTTTTTTGGGTAAAACTGCCAAAACTATTACTAAACAGTATCCGGAACTGTAGAACTCGGCTCCAAGCTAATAGAACTCCATTTTTTTCTGATCTGCTAGACATTGATCTGCTAACTTCATGCACGGACACGACATTCAGCTGTTAACGCGGTTAAGGAGGTTCTTAACATCAATTTGGTGCGGCAAGGGGAACGTGACGGCGCGGCGCGGGCGACGTGCGGGGCAGGTTGCGTTCGGCATTTGTTTCACCAAGCTATTACTCACGCTCAATTCTGTTTACAAGTATATTTCACAATCGGAACGGTGAAAAACTTTCTTTATGGGCAAATTATATCTATGAAGGTCTAATCTGTCGTTTAAGCAGTTCTTCGGGAAAATGTTACCGTTTTTTCACTCCTAAAATAATCTCCAATCATAACTTCGAATACTTCTCCCATAAGAGCCCACGTATAAGCGGCATATTTAATGTTTTTTTTTCTCCTCAACTATGCGGTAAAAAAATCTGAAATAATTACGGTGTATTCCCAGTAACAGCACAAACCTTCCCTAAAATTTTAGAATCATTCTTACCGTTTTTCTCTGGGTTAAGAACCTCCTTAAATAAAGGCACTCATACACTGATTTTTAAAAATTACGTGAGTTTCCTTGGATGAAAACGCTCCTTTGGGACTTGGTCGGTGACCATTACCTGATGATTAGAAGAAAAAAAGAATTCCCGGTTGTTGTAAGATATTCCCGTATATATCCAGTATTTTCAAGGGCATTTTTAAAATCCCGTATAATTCCCGGTTTTTCAGGAATTCCCGGTCTCTAGACACCCTGTAAAAAGAACGGCCTTTTAGCTGGGAAAGAAGAAAATAAACGAAAATGAATTCAAAATTTTTCCGCTTCCTGGCAGACGAAAGACTATTAAATTCTCTTTATAATGCTAGAAAAGGTCGTTGAATTCTTCATATGAAGCATAGCCGAGCGCTTTATAAGGAAACGCGTGAATGATACCTGGACTATTGGACTTGGTGCGATCCACGAAAGTTTCTCCGTAGAAAACGTTCGTGGTTACCCGGGATAAACGCTCGCGCGCTCCCATAACCGACTTGGTTCTTCATAAAATGGGATCAATTTCCATATCATACCGTATATACCATAAAAAATCTAACATCTCGTTGTGCGTCGCGCATTGTCGCCGTATACGCGGCGCGTTTGCTAAAGAGTGTGTACGAAGAGAACGCGGAGGAAAATAGAGGGATGAAGGAATAAAAAAAAAACTATATAGGGGATGAAGAAAAAAACAAAAAGAGGCGCTCTCGTGGTGTGCTGCACTTGCTCGCGCTGTAATAGCAAGAAACGTCCTTTAAAATAAAAAAATAAAAAAGAAAGTGAAATAAAACACGGCAGGCGAAGAGACAGCTAGTAGACGAGCCCGCACCTTAAACTACCCTTATTTCCTCATCTCCTCTTCCGCTCCTCTTTTTCCTCGTTCTTATACCGGTGGAGGACATTTCACGAGATAGCTGCTGCTGAAGAGTCTCGCGGGGTATATGCCGTATATACGTGGCGCATATTCCTCCGTGTAATAGAAGTACCCTCTATATACAAAGAAGGAAGGTGGGGTATATGGACATAGGTAGATTGAAGTGGTGAGAACAGAAGTAAGATTAAGGGGTATATTGCGGTTATAATTTCCCGTATTACCACGTGAAATCGGGAGGAACGATTCTACGTACATTACGTTGAACATCCCGGCAAAGCAGAAGCAGGGGATTGTACAACCACGGTAGAAGCAAGCTCGGAAGCAAGTCTTTCTCCGTTCCCTCTCACGGTCTCGCTCTCTCTCTCTCTCTCACTCTCTCTCTTTCTCTCTCTCTCTCTCTCTCTCTCTCTCTCTCTCTCTCTCTCTTTCTCTCTCTCTCTCTCTCTTTCTTTCTATTCCCGTACTGTATATGCACTGCCACATAGATGGCGCATGCTACACCTTCCAGCAGCCCTAGCTATTCCCTTTCAAACCGCTATACGGGCACACTTGAGAAAATCACCGCCTGTAACTTTAATTCCTCGATTATCTTGCATTGCCCTGTTAGGGAATATTGCTCCGAGAGTCTGGAACCGGGTCCAATGTGAACGAGATAGTGTGAGAGAGAGAGAGAGAGAGAGAGAGAAGAATCTTTTCCCATGATTTCATTACTCCTCTGCTGTTGCTTCTCATTCGTTCTTTTCCGTGGCTACAGAAATTTCGTCATTTACATTTTTCTACCACACTTTTTCTCGTGTATTTTCGCACCTAAACAGGATTCATCTGCCGCATGTCCTTCATGTTTCGAAGAAGAAAATGGTATCCTGACGTCATTACCCTCGTTTCAGTGATGATCGTTCATCATCTCATTCATGCAATACTGAGAAAAAAAAGTTAGGTTTTCTGATTAGCGATATGTAGCTTACATCTTTATGGCTACACTACTCTCATTACCATTCTCTAAAAGACCAAAGTATATTCGCATAGTACCTTTTACGCGACATTACCGGAGAATATCTTTCTATGCATCAAGAGACGCGGGACGTGGCAGCGCCTCGACAACAAGTACTAGTAATGATGAGGAAGCAGGTGTACGAGTTTTGATTGGTATCTTACCGATTTTTATATTTTCAATTCTCATAGCATTTATATATATATATATATATACTGCAAAATATAGGGTATGCATACACGAGCTAAGAGCACCGCTATATTCAACAGATCTGCTTAATACTCTTGAGACTACACTGTTACATGGCCCAGTTGTCGCAAAGTGTTCTATTCGGTGTAAATCAAGATTCAGGTATACCCTCGTGTTGGGCGCTCTGCTACAGGCTTTCACGATATCCTTCTGCTTGGTGTGTATCGAATAGTCCTTTCCCTCCTTTGCTTTTCATCGTACTTTCCATAACGTCAGAGCACACGCGTGTCGAGAAAAACTCGGCATCTCGTCGATTGGATTTCACCCTCTGGTAGAAGCGGACTTCCTCTCCTTGTCTCGTCGGATTCACATCCCTGCTCTTATGCGACCGAAGCTTTTTTTTTCAGTTACCCATTTTCAAACTTTTTTCCAGCTTTCGTGGATGCTTTCTATCCCTTTACTGGTGTTTCTGTTTCTCTTTCGAATACTTTCGACTGAACACCCGTGCGCACGTGGCTTAGGAATGTTCATCAGGTATTCTCTTTCTATTTCACGCGTTCAATTCTAACAGTTCCAACTCGCTCAACCAACCTTTCTCTCTCTTTTTCTCTGCTTCCATCTATCTATCTCTCTTTTCGGCATGCCCCTTAATGGAATCGTTTGAGTGCAACGGTTTGGTACGATCTTTCCGATGCAGATTGAATTGCGTTTCTGCGACACTGTGAGCGCTCGTTTTCTATGCTCGTTTCTGTCGAACTGCTCTGCTTTCTCTGACGTTTCTACCGCCTGTCCACATCCGTTTCGCATTTTCCTTCATGTCCTTTTACGTGCTTTTCTCTCTCTCTCTCTCTCTCTCTCTCTCTCTCTCTCTCTCTCTCTCTCTCTCTCTCTCTCGTGCACTTTCCACTATTCATTGATTCAATACCCCTATACCTCATAGCGATCTCTCTTTCTCGTTGTGCCAACGTCCAGAAACCTTAAACCCGAAACGATTTTCTCTATCGATGTATACCCTTAAGAGCAATACGATTAATCCAAACCTCCGTGAGCATGCACGCAATCCAATCGCGATATAGATCCGGAACATGAGAGCGATGAGACAGGAAATGAGCGCCGAGGGCTTTCGAAATCAATACATTAATAATATGGGAATGCATGTTTGCGATCGTCATGCTAACTATTATCTGTCCCATGTCTCCATATACATACATATTTATACCTAATATACATCATCGCGTGAATCCTCGAGATTGATATTACCATTGCAACAGTCACGTGAGCTGGACACGAGTACGAATACTCGAACTCGACATGCATCGCCGGTGGGCATATATATATATATATATATGTATATATATATAAAATATACACCTCTATATGCCGATTGGCACTCCAATTTATTCGATAAGGAATTAGATCGTTGATATTGGTTGACATCTATGTGGGTAAGTTTGGTGGCTAATAATGTTTATTATCAATCCCTGGGGTCACGAATATTCCTGTAGTCATACAAATACCGCGGCCCGGCATTCTCGTCAGTGTGTACTACTTTTTTTTTCATTGACATTAAAATGATAGAAGCTATACTCCCGCTAATTAATATTGGAGCAGCATTCGATGTCAGTAGAATCTTCTTGTAATCGCAAGAGCTCCCAATGCTTTGTTTTATAAAGGAAAAAACAATCGAGATTTTAAGCACGGAGTACTTGAAATTTTCCGAACAATCATAAAATCGGATATTAAAAAAAAGGTTGGATACTCCATATTTCTTATTTTTTCGCATAATGTACATAGTCGTTTCGTGAATGCGGAAAAATGATGAGGAAGCAGGTGTACGAGTTTTGATTGGTATCTTACCGATTTTTATATTTTCAATTCTCATAGCATTTTACTGGCAGAAATATCCCTGAATTTGTGAGGACAATGACGAAGCATTCGCATCGGCGAATGTCTCTTGGGGGTATAGAAGCTGGAGAGAAACCGCAACCTGCTCAACTCTCGTGGTTGTAATCTAGTCCAAACACGAGATCAGAGGTTGCGTCTAGCGCAACCTCTGATCCTCTTTGGGAGGGGGTAGCTCGCAAAGGGTGGGATATCTGAAAATTGTAAATGTTGTCGTCGTCGGCGTATTAACGTTATGATAAGCGAGGTCTGTGATTTATGTATGCCCGCGTATGAGTGATATAAAGATTGAACCGAGAGAATGCTCCGCCAGGCGGATATGGAGATCAATGATCTCGAGAGACAAAGCGGTAGGGAAAGGAATAATAATGTAGCTGAGAGAAAAACTGCAAAAGAGTACAACATACTATGGGTATAAGAATACCCATAGTAGCGTATTCGGGAATGAGTGGCAGCGAACAATACTCTGGGAGGCTTCAAGGGATGGAATAGAAAATGGAAACAATGGAAAAAGAACGTAGAAACCCAAAACGGAAAATCATGAAAAACACGAAGAAAAAATCGAATTAGACAAAAAAAAACTAATTCAACCTGAAAAAAATTCATCGTGTTAACTTTTTGCCCCAGCTTTAACGTGAGATGAAGGAGGTAAATAATTCAGGATGAAGGTGCAAAAATTTTACGAGATAGAGTGCTGCTATGAAGGTTGATATATAATATTTTGAAAACGCGACACTGTGATGATACTACTGGGTCAACCCTTCTGTTCCAATGTGGAAAAACGCTGTCATTGTCTGTCTTTCGTTCTCTTGGGCAACCAAGCTCACGCGGGGTCGTCTATGGCAATGCTATGCGTAGTTTTCACGGAGTATTGTCACGGGTTAAGCCTCCAGAGAGGCCTTACGATACCCACAGAAGACCTACAAGAAAGTTGCACTCCTCAGCTGCTTACGTCTGCTGGTGCTCCGTGATGTCCGATCTGGCTATACGTTAGCTCTTGTACTCCACAAGCTTAACCGGGTCCACTATACCGACCACGCTTGTCTCCAGCTTCTCGCCCATCTACTTTTCTCCGCAATCCCCCCCGTTTTTTCGTTCTCAAACGCTCTTGTGCATCTGCCTCCTTGCAACAGCGATTGAGACGCGGAATGTTGAAAACCACAGAATGGTCTCGTAGCTCAGGCTTGACGAAAACCTCCGATCATCCTGAATTTTCATATGAATAACTTGGGATCTTATCACAGATCCCGATATAAATTAATATATCGATATTAATTTGTTCTGTAAGAAGAGTGAATATAATTTTTTTTACTGATATCTATTGATTGACTTAAGATATAAGAGATTGCTTATATTGTACATTGTCGATTTTCAATGTACAAAATGACCAACCTCTTATTTATCCAGTGGCGTTTTCCCTCGAAATACATTGTGCGACTGTCTATACAAGATGTGCACTACAAGATATGTTTAAAATATTTAATTGTTAGGGGTTATAAACATTTTCCATGCCCTCCCCATATTTCTTAAGTGCCGAAACGCTATTTTTTGGCCAGTATGTGTATTTAATTGACATTCACCGATTCACCGATCATCGATCAATCTTTCACTCTTGTTGCCTCATATGAGATATTCGGTACTCCACTCATCATGTTTTTTAAGTTTACCAAAGAGAATTATAAATTTGCAGGATTGATGAACTCTTCGAACAGAAAAATCGTATCAAATTTCAAGGCCTCAGGTCTTTTCGTCAAAATCTCATGGGATAAATCAAATTTTGAAGTGGCAAAAAATTAAAATTCACAAATCTTAGTGCTCCTGCCTGAGTCTTCCCCTCCCCCTCTATAAAACTTTCTCTGAAATGAGGGCACCTGTATTCTTAGAATTTATAACGGTTGCTATACTCAAATATCCCTTTAATTCCAGCGATTTATAGTTTTTTTTTTTACAAGCTCGAGAAATGGAGTAACTAAAGTACCATTGGATTTTCTCATACACGTAGTATACTTCCACTTTGACGACGACGTTCTCAGCTTCCCATGTCGAGGATTGAAATACGATATCTTGATGAGTCTTGAGGGCCCACTACGGCCGAGAATTCCTACAACAGCTGTATAAGGCTAGTTAGGCGATTGAGAATAAGGATCAATCGAGAATTTTTAAATAAAGAAACTATAAATATGTTCGGTAGAATCTTGAAAATATAAAGTTACCTTGAAAACTGTCATGTGTCACATAACACATGACTGTGTACTATTTTATGCATCGTCGAAATTAACAAAAATTTTCATTTTGATGCGATTGATATTTTTCCATATCGATGTTAAAATATTTATTATTTTTTCTTGGCAAAGAAAGAAATGAGCGATGAACAATGGAATTTTTTAAAGTGGCAGCGCGAACTGATACATCCATCGGAATTACTTACTCGTATAAAACGATGGAAAAAAAACTGTGTACGAAATGTGGAGACAATGGCTGCGAATAACAGTCATAAGAATTGATGACATTCAGGCACGACAAAATCATAATAATCGTGACTGAGTTAACACCAGATTCGTTTGGTTCCCTATCGATCTGTATCTAATGCACTCTTCTTTTTTATTCCCATCTCTCTGCAATATTCTCTCAGACGTACGAAATGTGCTCGCAAATTCAATTAACAATTGAAACTTGCTGAGTATCATCAACGATAACGTCAAGCGGGCGAGTTTTTCTGCCATATATAATATATAGGTATACATAGATGCACTGTACCGTGCCTCATGGTATTATATCGCTACCGGCGGGCATAACGGTGATAATTTGATCAATGGCAATCAATCGAAGAGACGTATAGATTCTCGCGATGCTATACGAGGTATCAGGGAGGAAAAATTGCGAATCGTCACCGCGACGCTCCACGCGCTCGTAACAAAAGAACACGAGCGCGAACGAATCAACGAGAAGAAAGCTAAAAAAAAAAGCTAAAAAAAAAAAAATTGGCAGCGGGTGAGACGGTTGTCGCGATTGGCGCGTTATAAAATGAATTTCGACGATTCGGCCGAACTTTTAGTATTTTTTCGGGCAATGAAATTTTTTTTTATCCCCGCGAGGCTTGTCAATTAAATTTTCACGGAGTAATGTAATCATGAAATTGAAAGGACGAGTCGGAGGATATGTGTTTTATTTTCGTACTCTGTTGAACGTCTCTCTGTTCGCTCGGTTCTTCGATTTATCTGGCAGATTTTTTCCATCATATCACAGCTAAATGTATACGTATACATACATATGCGTGTGTATATAACTGTCATACGATGTCAATTGATGAATGGTCGGCTCTGTCGACGTGAGTGAAATTCTCAATCACGATATCGTTCGTTCGAGCTAAAAGTTTAGTCTCGTAACTGAAATGGCAAATATCTGCAGATGGACGGATGTTTTTTTTTTTTGTTATGATAAAAATTTTCCTGATAACCCGACGTTGGCACGCGCTACTGAGAAGCCTTTTTAATATTTCAACATTACATACGTATATGTATTATGAGGTATTCTTCGTCAAGTGGAAAGATTTTTCCCTTAGAAAGTCGATGATTTTCATGCTTGCTTATAGTTTACCTTTTTCCCCCATGTAATAAACACCCTCCTACAGTTATATAGATCACTAATGTGATAATTACGGTAAATAACCTTACGTCAGGAATTTCAGATGAATATGTATAGCTGAATCTGTGCCTGTCCAACATGTGCGCGTCCCCAATGGTGGCCAAGAAAAAACTGTCTTACAAGTCACAGGTTATTTTCCAACCCATGTTGAAATTTTTGGCCTCATCAAAACCTCCTGTAAGGAGATTCTGCTGAAACCTTAAAAAAAATTGTCAGTGACTTGAAATTTTAACAGAATGCTTGAAAAGATTTACTCCGCGTATCGGAGTATACCTTCCCAGTATCGTCTCAATGGAACTTAACAACGATTGGGTATTGCACTCAGGCCAAGGATTCAACCAAGCTTGGCTCAGCGGTACTCTGGTATTCAACAGTAATTATTCTATACTCGGTTACCACGTTAGGGCCATCGCTTGAAAAACATACAGCCCAATCGTTCATACCAACGCATGGAATTGAAGCTTGGCCAAGCATGGCCCATGCTTGATTGTATTGTCGATGCCAATGCTTGGCGAAATTTGGGTCAGAAACGGCTGATGGCCGGGCCCACGATACATGCGCACATGGGAATATATCGTTTACCCTATATATCCCGGTCATCGATTGACCAAGAACAATTTATTACCACAGCATTTCCATATATCGCTTCCTCTATGATGAAGCAAAATAAAATCCAGTTTATTCTTTCTGGGGGCGAAGGGACCGCTTTATTTTCATCAAATTTTCACCATACGTTGTTTCACATACTCTGATGAATTCTGAACAAAAATTTTTGATATAAAAGACTACATTTGAATGTGAGTGTTCGTTATTACTTAACCCTCCTGCAGTGTTAAGATCACACACGATCTCAGGAACTTTGTTTTCGTATGTAAATCCGACAAGGGCCATGAAAATCGTTGCCTTCCCCTAACAAAAATCATTCTACTTAACGTGAAATGCCCCACATGTGGTATGCAAGACATCTTGTGGAAAAGCCTTGGGCTTTAAATTCGATTGAACACGTAAAATTATGTGGGCCGCGCTATTTTCATTGCTACTGGCCCGATATCATTCGGAACATTGTAAATTCGTGTAGGTCCTCGGTCATACGCTCGGTTCGGATGGCATGGTAATATTTACAGCACGCAAATTAATAAACAACCAATTGCTAAAAGCAAAATTAATAAACAACCAATCGCTAAAAGCAAAGATGTGTCAGAATTGAAAGAGTCTATTTTTACTACCGCATCCTCCATTTTCAAATGCTAGAATAACGTATTATAGAATGACGTATTACAAATGAACAGTTGTCCCAAAATAAATTCACCACATTCTAATACGACCACAGTCGTTACTACAATCTATATAGAGCGTGAATTCTTATCGAATAATTTAATCGATGAAAACCATCAGTGACAGCTCGAAAATATGGAGCCAAAAATAGGGGAGGATCTCCGAGTTATCTTGATAAATCTACAATTTTCTCTAACAGAATGAAAAACGTAGATTCGTATGGGGGAGAGAATTCGTATGATATGAAGGCTCATCGTGTTGTTAACGACTATGTAGGGGCACGAGTCACATAAAGAGATGAAAAAAAGCACTCAGGCAAAGCACATTAGCAGATGGTCTTTTACGAGAGAGAGAGAGAGAGAGTTGTAAGAGAAATTTTTTGGTCGAACATCTTCCGAGCTACACGTGAGGACTATCGGGCTCACTTGGAAAGTCATAAACCGTCTTACGCTCCTACCATGTATCTACTCAGCGTAGGCAAACGGGGGGAGAGGGCACCCTTAGGAACAAAAGGGAAAGCTATTAGGAACAAAAGTGAAAGCTTAGGAACGAAAGGGTAGCTATACAAGCGAAGACTCTCGTTTTAACCTTCGAAGGGGTCGGACATACGAACTTAAGAACCTCGCTAACTTTGCATCGAGGCTCACTCTATTATCATCTTTTCTGTATTATATGCATCATTTTACATTTTCGGGATCCATCCACTATCATAATCAACATCCTCTAAATTGCATTGTAATGAAATCAGATTGAATACTGTAAGAATACTTGAATCGGGAAAATATACCCTATAGAGGGCCAGTTGCACAATCGTCGTTTAACAGTCTAAACTCTGGTTACCCTTTGCTAAAGCTAGGTAAAAAAAATGAACCAGGCTTAAACCACGATTGTGGAACTGGGCCAGAGTGTGTGTTTTCTTCGACGCTGGTCGATCTAATAAATCTGATGATATTATACATACATACGAGTGAACGGGATATGCAAGTAATCAGTTTAAACGAGTCGATAAACGAGGTTCATGTATGACGAAGAAGTAAATGTCCCCAGTTGGCTTCATGAGAACTCCAAGGAATGTCATGAGTGACGCCCAAAGACCGAGATTCGTGCAGCTTTCGTACGACGCCATTAAGAATGCGTAGACGCATACTGTATCTGTATGTTGAGTACACGCAGTTCAGCATCTGATATTTTATATGTATATGCACACGTACATTTATATATGCATATATATATATATAATATATCTTCTGTATATTCAAGCCTCGTCTGTATTCACGCTTGCTCGGCTGTAAAATCAACGAAACAGTAAACACATGACGCCAGCGACGAAATACGACCTACCCGCCAGACGTGTCGCTCCCTTCGTTTCAGGACGTCATGGTCGATTAACATTTCTTTTTTCTTCATTTTCTTCGCATGAAGACTCTCGATTTTTTGTAAAATTTCGACTTTTGCAGCTCAACTACGTGTTTTAGCTTTGAGAATATACGATCCGACTGCACAGTGTAGACAAATCGGGTTTGTTTACTTTGATGGATTTGTCCTGATTCAAATTCCGTTTTATTTCAACAATTCCCCATACATATCACGTTCTTCAGGAAGAGCATAAACGACATCCGGAAAGTTTGAGCCAAATAATAGTCTTCAATTTTCTCAACATCGACATATTATTTAAAAAAGCTTGGAATGATAATTTTCATATTAATTATTCAATTTTAACGATTGAATCATTCTTCAAAAAATTCAGAATCTCTATTCTCACCAAAACGTCAATATCAAACATATTTATGCTTGATACAACATTTCTATGAAATTTCAGCTCAATGTTTTGAAATTTTGCAAATTTAGAACGTTTAGAGACATTTTTGTAGTAATAAGAATTTATTCTACCGTCAATACGCGACATCTTAAAGTGTATAAATATATAGTAAATTATCAATTATCCGAATAATGTCACATTCCAGTCATTACGCGATACTTGCAAAGAAATATGTCAATGAGCTTATAGAGTTATGATCTTGGAAGGTTGATAACGGTGACAGTCAACTAGTTACGGAGGCCTGATGTGCCCTCTCAAACGCGTCGTCGCTTAATGCCCTTTTGCCTCCGCCTTCATCATCAGCCTCTCGCCTTCGACCCGTCATCGATATTGGATCAGTTGTTTATCCTTCGGGCTCTCGAAAATCCCCCTTAACTCCTCGCTTCTCTACCGAGGCCCACACACATAAATGTTGACTAAATTTTTCAAAAAAAAAAAATTAAAACCTCTCGAAATCCGTATACCACGAACGAAAATTAAGTTTGTTTCAAAAGCTTCTATGTCAAATGACGACGAAATTCTTTTTCGTTATACACTGGTGAGCTCTGAGTGAATTTGAGAGGCCCCTTTATCGCCTGGACATAAACAAACCCAAGAACAAGGGTTCGACTGTGGCATGAGCTCACATCATCGCACGAGATGACGGCGTGCGAGAGCGGGGACATTAGAACACGATTCCACCTTACAAAGGCTCTCGAAAATTAGTTTATTGAAACGCCGTTCGGACATTATTATACCAAACTTCTATATTCCTTTTATATATTTTATCACGTTTGTGCGAAATAAACATTGTCCAAAATCGTAACCACGACACAAAGTCTCAATTCATACGCAAAATTTCATTGCGCATCATAATACCGGTTTGTTTGTATCTCGTGTATTCTTGGATAAAGTCCGAGGTCTTCGCGCTCTTGATAACGAAAACGACCGTATAACTTCGATGGGGAAAAGAATCGAGTTGTTTGTATGGATATTTATTTTTTTTTGTCCATTACGCTTAAACGAACTTGCTGAATGGAGACACTTTTTTTTAACGAAGAATCATGACTCGTTCACGATATGAAGCCATGAAATGACGACGAGGAAATTATTTCTCTCTCACACCTCAGCAGGGCTTATGGTGTGCCAAAAGTTTGCTGAGAGATGCAAATTATTTCTCATAGTGATAGAGCTTCGGAAGAGGAGAAAAGCGGATAAAAATGAATGAAAATCTTGGTTCGCGAGGCAATACCTTCCCAATAGATGAGGAAAGTGGAGAGGGTACCGACGACATGCCAGACGACAAAGAAGAAGAAGAAAATGAAGAGATGTATAGCGACGAGATACCGAGTATTTGCCCGAGAAGTCGAAGTTTACCTTTCGTTAGTATTCCTGCGAGAATGGCCCTTCTATATATATACAGCCAACTTTAAGCAATGGCAGTGGTTTCAGCCTGTACAAACACGGCAAACTTTTTTTCTCTTCTTTATTCCCCACTTCACCTGCTGTCGTGCAGCCACCACGTTTATGTATACATTCGTTCAATTTCCGAGACAGAATGTACTCCGAGAAAGAAAGAATATACTAAAAAAAAAGAATACAGGCCCGAAAAGAGAGGGAGAGAGAGTGAGAGGAGGGGGGGGGGTCAAAATTCGAAAGAGAAAACCGGAGAGTGGTTAAGCTTGGATAGATGAACGAGAGATAGAGAATTTACCCGACGATAATGAGAGCTCGTAGCGTGAAAGTCGTTAATGTGAAATTTTAATCGAGTTAACCGACTTACACGAAAAAAAGAGACCTTGCTCGCGCGTAAAGTCATGAATTTTCAACATTCTGTTGACTGTCATATCCCGTGAATGTAACGAGAGCGAAGCGTTAACAAAACGAAAAAAAAAATATTTCATTCTCGAGTTCCGAACTTTCAGACACTATTCGATCATCTCGTGTACTCTGAATAATTTCCTCGGGTACACGAAAAAATCTATCCGATATTCAAAAAAAAGAGGGATATCATTTTCGCTCACCCTTGGCCATGGGCGTATTTCTAGTCGAAAAAAAAAATATTCACAATTAATCTCTTTTTCTAATTCATTTTTTGTTCAATTAACTAGATTTTCTAGATGTCCATTTTATATGGTAAACATCAAAACATTGACTGCATCATAATCTTGTTAAACGACGAGAGGATGAGCGAATAGACGGATTATTGTCTCCCCTACACGCTCCAAAGATTTGTGCCTTATCAGTATCAGTCACAATGAAATGGACCATTGATTTATTTACTCCTAGTCAATTTCTTCGACCGAAAATATCCCAAAAAAGCATGGTCCAAATTTCCGCCAACTTATCTATACACAGCGAGCAGTATACGTGGAATTATATCACGACGACGTTGTCTCATGCTCGCCACACTTCTTGATACCGAAGGGAAAAAAAAATGAGTTATAGGGGAGGATTACGAGATTGCCGCGGAGGGAGGCCAAGATTACGGTGATGGCTTCTGAAACGTCCAATCTCGAGGATAAACACTTTTTGACGTTCTTATATCGTTCCACCTTCTCAGCCTCCGCCTTCAGCCCGATACTTCTCTTTTTTTCCCCCCGTTCCCATCATCCTTAATACGCGATTTTTTTTTTTTTCTACAACGGCATCCTGCACTTGAGATTCTGGACCAGGAACTTTTTTTCCTTATTCTTTACTCCCCATTCTATTCCCAGCCTATAAATATGTCTCTCTTCCTTATTTCCTTCCTTCGTTGTGCATAAAAGAGAGAGAGAGAGAGAGAGAGAGAGAGAGAGAAATGGACAAAGAGGGGGACCTTAGCAAAGCATGAACGACCAAAGTACTCGCGAAAACTCATTCTCGCGGACGCAAGCTGGGCACATCGGAAACATTTCACCATACAACAGGAAGCCGAGTTTTCGCGTAGGAATATTAAAAATTTAATTATAAAAATACATTTTGGTTATAAGTTTGACTCGTTTAGGTGTGAAAGCCATGAGAAAGGGGCGAGTGGGGGAGAGGAGATAGAACAAAAAAGATGTTGGTAGTGCGGTAAAGTTTAGCCCATTTCATAACGAGATAGGAACGGGGTGGCACCATGTGCAAAGGAATATTTACACTTGCCGGAATGGCAGACTCCGCTTGTTGCGCACACCGGAAAAGCTTTGTCTATTTTTTCTTCTGTTTTAGTTCCGCATGATAATGTATTGTTCTTTTCTTTTTCTATCTCGTGGAAAACGAGGCATCTTTTGATTTGCACAAAAGCGAAAATAATGCACGGAAGGGTTGGTTATAAGCAGAGGGTGGAACGAGAGACCGGAGTTGTTCTATAATTAATTTCACTGTCTCTCATCGTGCTTATCTGGAAATGAAATAAAGCGTCTCGCAATAATCGAGAGCTTGAATGGTTCATTTATTCTTTATAAATCACCCAGGGAAAAAATGTATCGATTATTTTTCGTCGTATCTTCCTCGAAACACCAGCACGAAATAGCTGCAATACACTATGCGGATCTACCTAAATATAATATGTATGTATCAAATTCTTTCTTCGAGTTCCACCAATCTCTTTACCCTCTTTTCTCGTCAGAGAGAACTCTCCTTCTCTTTCTCTTTCGTTCTCTGTCTCTTTCACCCTCACAATTTCTCAACGTTGCTCCCTCTTGGGCTTGAGTGCTATAGTCAGGACACACTCAAGAGGCTGAAAGTCGAGTGCCGGGACGGGAGATGACAATACAGGGTCGAGGAATGGAGAAGAGAGTCGAGACTTTTGCCTCTTCAAATTTTTCCAGACTCGCGCAATACAATAAACATATATAAATATATATATATATGTTTATGCGTGTGTGTAGCAGAACACTGCGACGCCGGACATCGTCCGTTTCAAATCACGTTTCAGTTAATCCACTCGTTTTTTTTTTTTACCTGCCAGCCCTCCTATACATATATATTATATATACTATACACACAAGTCTTCCACTCGTGAAGTTGAAATTAAATCTTTCGGGCTATCGTATGTAAATCTAAACTTCGCTACGCCACTATGTGGATCATTCTACATCTACCCCTTCTTATATGCGTCCCTATCACCGCATGTATCACCCTATACGTTGAGCCGCACAATTGTCGATTAAAGAGAACATGCAACAAAGATAGTGAAAGATACATTTTTCTCCCTTATTATATAGGCGAGACTGTGGAGGTGTACCCAATTTTCCTATCCGACAATTATCTCATCGTCTAACGATAATCGCGCGTAATTATTGATTTAATCTATCAAAATTTGCTATGTAGATGGTCACATAGTTTTTTTTTCGGTACAATTACAAATCGCATTACGTCTACAGCTTTTCAATACACGTCCGATGACCGAAGAATCTTCAGAACAATTTTTGCAGTCTTTTTCTCACATCGCAGCGCTATATTAATCAACGTTCTCTCTCGTATCGCAAAATGGAAGACACTCCGTTTATCTCTGAATTTCTTTGTTCAACGCTCTTATGCATTTGAGAGAAGATCCCAAGGCAGCCGTGTCCTGGAACAGCATTTTCCTCCCGGCGAGTCTCCGCGAGTGAGTCCGAGATAAGCGAAAAACTGGTTAACCCGATGCACGACGAGTCTATAAAATAGATGTATATATGTAACGTGCGTTGTCTCTACTCACTGATTCTTCTCTCGTACGGCGGGCCCCAAGTTGACCGTCAACAATGAAACTATCTTAAGAGCTAAAGCTCAGAGGTACTTCTTGCTTACCATACAAGTAGCGCCACAAGTCGATAATATGGCCAGCCAGTGCAGCGCAATAGCGTACAATATATTTTAAAGTTTTTCTCATAGGAGGATCAAACGAGATATTTATGTGTTTTTCCCGTTTTTACTGATAAAGTGTCGGATGGTCATTTTATAATATGGGAATATCGATGAAAAACAAAATATCTTATCTGCAATGCGGTGGTGGAGTTTTTTTATTAGACGACAAACGGTAATCCTTTCGTTTCGCACCCTCTGTGTCAGAATTTTGTCTCCACCCCTCGTGCGCTTTCGGATATACCCTCGTCGCCGTGGGGCTTATTATTGACAGGACTGCGGAGATCTGAATATACAGACTCTAATCCATTTTACCATTGACGAGTCTTTTTTCTGTGACGGCTCGATTGTCAGATGTCGATCGAATTATGACAATACTGACCCAGCAACCAAAACCATTCTTGGAGCTATTTTTGTTTAACGTTATTCTTGTATTTTAGGGTGAATCTTTCAATATTGGAGAAAATATTTGGGTAATCAAAGGAATTTGACTTGGAGAAATTTTATGCTAAGAAACATTGAGCAAATGGAAGTTATCTTAATGACACTTGAGTCCAGAATTCATTATATAGCTTGCCTTGAAAAGAAAGTAACTTTAGAGAAGTTTGATTGCGACTCATCATATACTCGGTGACTTATTACGTAGCGTAATTTGCCCTGTAGCCCCAAGAATTCACGAAGGATGCGAACCCCGATACAAATAGGGGCTTAGGAACAAATGCATAAAAATGAAGGATTAAGGAGTATTACGTGGCAGATTGATACGTATCAGCGCAACGAGCGGCTGTCCTTTCAGTCTTACTCTGAATGCGGTAATTCTCTATGTCTATATGTGTTGATAATTACTTTACATGCGATGATGCTGCTATTACTGTGTCATATCGTCAAGACTTTTACGTCTTATCTTCCTTCCTCACCTACCGTGTATATACCGCATACCTATATATAACTGTCTGTACACACTATATACCGTGAACTTTTGCCCGTAAACCAAGAGTCATAAAACATTTTCTCTGACGTTTAACGCCTTCAGTGAAACCGCATCGTGACCGGCGGCGGTGCTTGGATTTTTATTTTTACGATCCTATACCGAGTATGCCATATATACATTCATTTTCATCTCACTCTGTACTGAACGAGCGAGGGTTACGATTCGTCGCCGTACGTGATATTACATATTTAGGGGAGAGTATAGGATGAAATGGGACACTCGGCAGAAAAAAAAAATACTATAGAAGGATATGAAAACTATGTCGTTATACTGTTTGCCAGCGAAAGGTAAAATTCTCGACAGTTTTATAAAGCATCTGGCAAAAATATCATCGTGAAGATGGAACACGCCTTAACCCTTTGTGTGAACACTGTGTGCCTTTGAAGGAACAGTTGAAATTTCAATTTTTCCTGTTTTCCCCACATTTTTGTTCAAATTTGAATTTTTTTATCGAAAAATCTGTTTGGCATTGCACTTGACTGACTTTTGGATAATATTCTCGGCACTCTGAGAAGTGACTATGATTTTATTCCGATTTTTTAAAAGCCCGAAACAATTTGAGAAATTGGAATGTCCCTTAAAGCTCGAGTATTCACACAGAAGATCTGAAAAACCACGTTCACACGAAGCGTTAATGAAACGAGGCTATAAAAAATAACAACCACAAAAACTTACGGCATTTTTATATTAAAAATTCAGATAATTATTGATATTTTTCTCCTTCTCTCAGTCTCTCTTTCTTTCTCTGAAATTTTCTTGAGGACCTAGTTCAACTTGAGTATCTAATAGACTCGTGCCGGAAATGAGTGGATTCGCAATGGACATTTTTCCAATCGACCACACGCACTTACAGTGCACTACTTTGATCTTTGATACTGAGAAAAACCCTAGTGGTCCAAATTTACCATCTTCTTCTTCATATTTTAATATATACATCCTACAGGCACATTCAATCGTTTAATTAACCCATTGAAGGTGAGCTCACCATTATTTTCCCAACAAAAAAGGATTATTTTCGAGTATCTCATATTTTCCCCCAATTTCTCTCTGGATCCTTGCATAATCTCTCCTATATATACTGTTTATTTCAATGAATTTTTTTTTTTTGCGTAACTCAAGGTACCCCATTTTGCCCCACAATATCTCATACATATATGCAATCCAAGTCAATTTTTAGGGGATATCTGTTTCACCTTAAAGGGATAATTCATAGATTCACTATCGAAGAAATAAATTATCGTTCCGCAGAGATGAAACATACATACGACATAAACTATTTTTATTACTAATTGTCGTGCTTAACAATGTGAATGATGATGTGAAAAGCGTGCGAATCTATGTTACATTCAATTTTAACCATCGTATAAAATTTGTCCGACTCCATGCGCGTACCATAAGTCTGTAAGCTGTAAGCCGTATATCTGTCTGAAAAATAGTATCGTTTATGCAAAGTTTCGTTGAACAGTGGTCGGGAGAAAAAAAATACGAATCAATTTTCATTGCAACGTCATAGTAATTCTTCGTTGGAAAATGTTCTACTTTGCCTCTCTCTCTCTCTTTCTTTCTCCATATCCCTCAATTTTTTTTCTCCTGGATCCCTCAGCGCACCGTTTCTCACAGAAATTTTGCCTCACGGGCTTTTCCACGTTCCGAGAATTCATTAACAAAGTTTTTTTTTCCCACCTTATCGATCTCGGGTGCAAAAGGGGTCACACACATGTTTCTCCTACTTTTCAGTTGGTGGAGCATATACAGAGATAGTGCATATATTTGCGCGAAAAAGGCATGAAAAAATGCTTCAGCGCGCGTAGAATATCCGTATACGTACACGGTACGTATAGTGGTATACAAAGAACGAGCGTCTTTGGATTTACGCATCCGTAAACTTTTGGCCGCTATGTGCGTGGGTGTGCGTGTACTTTTCCTCCGACTCTTTTCGCTGCCGACCGTAATTCGAATTCAATTTTTAAATTGCAATATCTTGGTGGTTGCAGTGAAATGCTCGGGGCGTAGATGATGGGATAGAGTTGCATGTAAGTCAGTACAAGACTCCATATATATATAAGCGCCCTCATCCCGATGAACGGAACTTGTAGCGCAAGAACGGTGTAGATAAATATATATACGCGGTTAGAATCCTTGCTGACTGGCTAGTCGCTGTATATATTACCTATAATAACTACTATGGGATGAAAAAATATACATTCATGTACGCAATACACATATATTTGCTTGCGGGACGAAGGGGAAGAGGAATGGAGCACAAAGTTTTGTAGTTACGTATACTCTATAGCGGCGAGAAGAAGCATAAACCGTTCAGCGCATTGTAAATGCATCATATCGTGTATATATATATATATATATATATATAGGCGCCAGTTATCTATGGACGTTGTATCTATGCGTGGGTGCAAAGAATTTAGAGCGACGCATGTGCTGCTTGTAAATGGTGAACGTAGTAGCTAATAACACCGTCAGGGACTTTTGCCACGCGGTTTTACTTCGCTGGGGCCCCTAGTCCGAGCAGGAAAGGTAATTCGTTTATGTTCGTACCATGGCATGAGCAACATAATGCAGCCCAAGGCGGACAGGAGCAATATATACTTGGGCGCGAAGGGAAATATATGAGCAGAGTCGAGGTCTAAGAAAAAATATCCACGGAGTCGTGACTGGTGTTAGAAACCTCGTAAAATCAACGGATTTGTGTGCGTTCCCGGTGGATAATCTTATTATTGACCACGCGCTAGCTTTTTTATTAAACCATTCCCGGATTTGTTGCGCAGCTTCTCGCGCGAAATTCGAATTTCCTTTCCTCGTATATTTTTCAATGTTTGCGAAGAAGCCACGTGGGAGAGGTAAGGAATGAGGAGCCTCGATAAAATGACCTAATATTGGGGAGAATAATCTAGAAAACGGATGAGAATGTAGGAAGAATAAAGGGTGAAGAGGACGAGGCTCACGAGGGAAAGAGATGAAAAAAAAACCTACAGATATGAGAACTCGGAGAATTGTTATCTGATAGAGCTGAAATTCGGTAGAGATGTTCGCGTAGTCTATATAAGAACTGGTAGACTTATTTTTATTGGATAGTGAAGTTCCGGATAGAGTTGTAAATGTGCCCATCGGTCCGTGGCTGATGAATTTCATTTCAATACTGGAGGACCGATGTGCTTAGATAAAGTAGAAACGTATGTTGTACAGATATAAAGTTTTCTATGTTTTGGTGCATGCCAGCCGGAAAAGGTGCAAACTTTATAAACGAGCGTATGTCAGGCAACTCATTTATAAGTGATATATAGAACACACGAAGTTCATTACTCCTCTAACGCTCTTGAGGCTCGTTATATATTATCATACACGGATATAGGTCCTTGTATATAGTACTGCCACCTTGTACTGTTCCTCTGAAGAGTAGATATCGGGTTGAAATTCTGGCTAAGTATAAAACTACGGTATAAAAGAGGTGCAAGAAGAGCTCGGTATACTTTCTATGTATGTGTGTGTTCGTATATGCCGATGGTATAGCCCTATGATGCTGGATAGTAGAGTGAACTAGGTGGTTGCCCCTTCCGGAGTATATAAAAGTTGCGTCAAAAAAACTTTTACATATTCTCGTGACCGCTGACATCAGCAAAACAACTTTCTTGACTCGGAATAAATTATGCGAATACAAAACTCTATCTGAGTGTATTACGTCGTTGCTTATGAATTGTCATAATAACGAAATGAACACACACACACGCACGCACACACACACACGAGCGCGCGTGTATATGATAAATAAATACATGTGGGGCATCCCAAGTCAAAACGGTTATCATATTTTCGGCGAATTTAGTAAAAGATAAATCAGAATTGTGATGAAATTAGTTTCAAAAGAATAAAAAAAAAGCTTTTTTTTCATCACACTTCCGTTTCATTTTCAAGTACCGTAAAAATTTGATAAAAATAAAACTGCTTCTTCGCTTTTAAAAAAAAATTGAATACATTTTTTTACTCTTGTGCTGGATGAATTGGTTGCAATATTTTATTGTTATTTATTTAAAAAAAAAAACACATAAATTTTACGGTCATAATGCATTGGCACAGAATATAAATATCCTTCGACGATTGATATCAAAGATACGGGGTAAAGGATCCGATAATTAACGTCTCTCTACATGGTGAGATCGTGCAAATTAGAGACTTGCACATTTCTTCCTCATTATTTTACCTCACCCACAAAGGTACCTCAATAAGCAAGTGGATTTCTAAATTTTGGCTTTCCCACAGAAGAAACTCAGTGCGGAAGATAAAATAATATCGAAGCAATTTGTATGTTTTTAATTTGCATGATTTTTATCTACTTTACAAAAATTAAAAATTAAATAATTAAAAATTTTATAAAATTTTAACCTGAAGTCACCTTGACCATGGATGCAGAAAATTTTGGCAAAACACGAACATTCTGGTTAATTCTGGCCAAATTCAACATCAAAGATCATTGTACCATTGACCCTTTATGCACAAGTTGCCAGTTCTATATTTGTAAATCTGCACGAAGAGAAAAGTCCTAGAAAAATTACCGTGCTTGCTACTGTAAAGTGGGGGCAAACGACAAGTTTGGGATATTTTCGACGAAAAATGAAAAAAATTGACCGGCAGCACATGAATTTTACCATGCTGTTTCAGAAAAATTTCTGTGCACCGGTCAATTTTTTCATTTTTCATCGAAAATGTCCCAAACATGTCGTTTGCCCCCACTTTACAGTGGCTAGCACGGTAATTTTTCTAGGACTTTTCTCTCCGTGTGGGAAAATTTAGGAAAATGGAGCTCTTGATTCGAAAAATAAAAATTCTCGAAAAAATCGCAATTTCATAAAATTTGAAAGGTTTGATCGATTTTTCGAAAAATTTTTCGAAAATTTTTGATTAATAAGATTCAGACTTTTTGGAACCGCATGCACCTCTTTGTGGAAACCTCAGAAAATGTATTTATCTTCGCGACTACAAAACTTCCTTCAAGAGAAAGCAAAAGAAAGTGAATCTAGACGAGCGTTAAAATCAACGATTCTGCAGTCCAATAATGTTCGTTATACTATTGACGCAGAATAACGTCCGATATGTAGCACATTGGATATAGAGCTTGGTTGACGAGGCATGTACACTCTTACAAATCTTCGTCGCGCAGAAAAGTTTTCCCTTTGGTGCACGAAGTTAGCAAAGGAGAGAGAGGTGCGTTTCGGTGACGAGAAAGTATTGGACCGAATATATACCAGTTTGGGTTTGCTAACACCCCCCCCCCCCCGTTTTCATCGTGCCACCAGCCAACGAAACCATTTGCATCTGGGATACATATATACGTACATGTGCAACACTCGCTAATACATAATTAATATATTTGTACCGAGAAAAGGGATTCAAGAGAAAATGGTGAAGATCCGGGTTAGAGAACTCGTGGGTAATAAGTTCGGGGTGCTCGTGACGAGAAGTTTTTCCTGATGCGAAACTTTGGTGGTATCGTTTCTCGGCGGATATGGAAAATCAAGCTGCGATCAGTCTCAGCGTCACGTGCTGCATTCACAGCCAGAATGCAGCACCATTTCGTTGCTTACCTCGTTTTAACGTTTCACTATATACTATGTGTATAGGTGTAATCGTGCGCACATGGTGTAACTTTCTACTCAACTGCTGCTGGCTTTTGCGAGAATTCAAACGTGACTGTAGGATACATAACGTGTATGTCTGACGATGGGTTTCCCGGCACTCGTGAGAGAATTATTTCCTCAAAATTACGCCATATTGTATGAAAGCGATGTACACCGTGTTTACCGTTGTATCATGTGTGAAAATGGAAGCATTTGTAGAGAGTTTTTACTCGCCAATACAGTTTGTTCAAAAGAGTTCGACAATGTTGAAGAAAAGTGTGTATTTTTTTAAATAATAATTTATAGGCTTTGTGTTTGACACCCTGTAATTTATCCATAAATCTATTTTTTCTGTATTATCCGTTGCGTACATATTTTTAACTGTTAGTGATAACTCCGGGTGAGCAATTTTATAGCAGTTGAATTAGTTATTTAAGAATCATTTCGATTCGGCATTTTTTATTTGACGAATCCAGTGAACCATTTTACCTTGACGAAACTCAAAGCTGTTAAAAGTTACGTTCACGAATACAAAAATATGGACTGCCAGGTGCCGATAAATACTCATAATATTGTCACCAATACTACAACACTCGACGTTTTAGATCATCAACCGATTAGTTAAAGGCAAAATTCGTATGGAAAAAATCGGTAATGAGATCTAGAAAATTATTCGCACTTTTAATATAAGTGCGTTTGAAGAGCGAGCAGTGGCCCAGTTGGTCCGACTCTCTGGACTGCCACGCAGGCGGCCACGGTTCGATCCCGCGGCCGGCACCAATGGATTTTTCCAGATGCTTTTTCTGCGAGCTCGGTGTTTCGAAACCCATCTTAAATTGTAGGTTCTCACAAATACACTGGGCCAATAGCAATGAGGTTGCAAAAATCGAGGGAGAAAAATAGTTCCGTAAATGAACAGAAAAACTAAAATAGTGGGCCCAGTGTAAGAGTGATAGAGTGTATGAAAGTGTTGTAAAAAGCCGAAAAGGCTATGCAAGTAAAACTTACTACTACTATAAGTGCGTTTGAGGAATTAAAAATTTCGATATTTTCAAAGTTCTCCAATAAGTGCGAGGGTGCAAGGACTTCTAATGCCTCAAGGCATTACAATAGTGTTGTCCTCTTCCAGATCGTCGCAGAATTATTACAGTGAGAACATAATACACTATATTAACCCTACGCGACCCAGGTTAATTTTCACTGGCTCCGTTACACAGGTGGGTCGTTCAAGGTCCTGCTGTCTTTTTTGTTTCTTAAAAGCTTGTAAAAAATCTGAAAAAATGCATGAATACTCCCCGGTGTTACTACTACATATGCTCCAATTGGTTTTAGAATTGAATATGTTATGATTTTGTAATAACAATCAAAATTTGAAATGTAAATATTTGAGGGAGAAATTGTAACTGGGTTTTAAACGACCCACCTGTGTGACGGAGGGTTAATAATTCAAGACACTCTACCGGCGGATAAACCGAAATTTGAAAATGGTATTACCGTAGTATTATAACTTGCAGGAAAAAGTTTGCTAGTTTCGTAAACTTACGAAGTACAGTTCGTAATTCGAATGATTTAAAAAATTCCAAGCTGCCACTACCATATTTTCATCACAACTCACAAATTGCAGCCTTCAAACGTGCCGCAATATATTTGTAGTAAATTTCGGAGTATTGATTGAGCATCCATCAATCGAATATGAATACAATGTACTTCGAATACTAAAAAAAGGGAATGGTATGACTCTAGCAAAAACGTATACAATGAGTATAATTGTAAAATTATACAATTATTTCCATTAAGTACCTTATTCGGGTGGTCATTTTCCTCTTTTTATGCCGTTGGCGTTTATCGGGAAGATGATTGTTTATTCAAACGATTTTCAAAAATTTCCCGACCATTTAGTCTCCTAATGTTCAATCTATTTTTGAGGATTTGGCGGGAGTATAGCCGGGATACGGTCTGTTTCGCAGCAGATAGATCATTCGCATAAGGGCAACACATGTGTTGCCCTTATGTGCGTCACTGGCACTTGTGCCTTGTGCCGTCTTCCGGAGCTAAAGGAACCGTTACATACTCACAAAACTGTAGTGAATTGAGCTCGTATTGACGTGTACGTGCATTCTATCAGCGCGCTCTGTGGCGTCGCGTGTAAGTTCTGGGATGAGACTCTGCGCTTGCATTTACACCTCAATACACGCTCAAGTCACTGCAGTTTTGTGCGTGTATACACGGTCCCTATTGTAACTATACGATCTCAGTCAGATCCCACTTTACGAGTATATATTATATGTATATGTGTGTTTCTCTATGCATACAAGCGGCTACGTTTGTATGAGGGCCGTATGCTACATTAGTGTTCCAGTACCGGATCTTTGAATATCCGTTACGTGTCTCCGACTTTGCTGCTCATAAACGTATAATTACTACCGAGTTATTTACTATTGCATTATAGTATGTATACGTGCTTCTCGCCATAATACGCGATACTGCGAGGGTACTCTCTAACGAAAATTTACAATGACCCTCGTTGTTCGCGGTGTTTCCGTCTTCTGGTTACATTCTCGAAACTTCTCGTTATCCCTTGGCGAAAAGTTAAAGCAAGCTTCTATACGCCGAGGCGCCATTGCCGAGCTCTCAAGAGAACGCGAAACTTGAGCTTATAGTAAAACAACGAGTTCACTTTGTCAATGAGTTCAATCTTCGTTTTTGGTCAATGAAGAGTCACATTTTCATTTATTTAAACCATTTTTTAGCCGCATCTGTGAAAAAACTTTCGTATTCTATGAGCGCAATATCACGTGCATATATAGTGTAACATATTCTTCAAAGTCGCTTCGTGTTCCACACCACCCCCTGGCGCGATCCAACGACCGAAACCACGCGGAGACGAGGGCTTGCACGTCGTCTTTCTCTTATTTTTGTACTTGGTCTTCCGCGAAATGAAAAGACCCAAATTTCCGTCTTTTAAAATTCTCATGGGTCTTTTTCGAACGATGTATGTCGAACGAGGGAAAACCTTATTCACGCCTGGACAATGCACTTCACGTGCATGTGCATTCATCTTCGCCCTATTGGCTTGTTCGAAGAGAGATCTACGAGTCCTCGGAATGCCAGAGCACGAAAAATCGGTGGTTTATAAATACATGCCTGCATTGAGCGTTCTCTTTCGGCGGTGAGCAGGTAAAATCCGCTACCTGCGAAACGTGAGAAATGTGGAGAAAATTGTGGGTAGCTCGAAGGAAAAGGTTTTTTTTCCCTTAAATTAATGACCCGATCTTCCGTGTCGTAGGTAAACGTGACAACGAATTTATAACAGGTTGTTCGTGATGTTCCCTTAAATAGATTTTACGACACCACGTCAAGTGAGCCTCTGCCTTAAAAAAAATTCGAGAGGAAAAGCTTCAAAAATATTTTAAATTTTATTTTATTATTACTTTGCTTTCCTATATATATAGCTTTGTTTTGATAAAAAAATTTCCTGCAGAGATTTTAACGCCAGAATGCTTGACATATTCCGAATCGGAAATTCGATATTCCGTCGATGAAAAATTCCGTATACACACCTGCGGTATTGTTAGAGGATGCTTGGGTGCGAAAAATCAAAAATCGAACGAGGCGCAAAGCGGATCAGGATTTTATCGAATTCTCATCTATTCCAACAGCTTTTCTCATTGCTCTAACTTTCGTAAACCTCGAGCTCTCGGGATATTACGTATATTGGGATATTACACGTATTAAATTTGGTAAGAAACGATAAATCGGTTTGAGCTTGACGAGTTTTTAGATTAAAAAAAAAAACAGGTATGCGCCCTACTGCTAATCCAGCAAACTTTGTCGTATCGATTTGAGATTTTCTATATTCACGAAATAACATCATCAAATATGATTGTCATCAAAGGGGTGTGTTGATTTGATTAAATATAGAAATAAAAAACGAAAAAAAATATGGGAATCGAAACTTTTGTAAATATTTGCGTATGCACAAAGCTTTCTCCGTAAGAAAGCAAAAATCTTGAAAGCCACTTATTCATGATGGAAGAATTTGTGAATGGGCGAAAAATCGCGTGGAAGTAATGTACAAGTTTCAATGTGCAGTTCTTTTTTTTCACTTTATTATTATGCCTAATTGTATACGTCGTATTGACCAAGCGAATGCAGGTCAGGCAATAGAGGTGCTAGAGGATAATTTTGAACAAAGTGATTCTCGCACAATGAATAGTCTATACAGCGAACGACAATAAAGGAAAAAACCCATACTGTGTCGAAGAAAATTTCAATTGTGTTCCCTTGTATTTCGTATTTAGGTGTCAATATGTCGAGCCGCGTTGCATTTACGGGCCTCGTGTTACGTGCAAATAAACCCGCAGACCCGTATTTCACTTGTGACGTATCCGCGATGCGAATGCACACGAGACAAATCATATTTATCGATACATTAGAGCAGTTACATTACATTGACTGCTTATACCTGCATAGTCAGACATATCGTATGCGTAATATACAAACGCATATATGGATTCATAATATAATGTAATTTGTACAAATTTGAAGAGCCAAGTGAAGCTCTTTATAGTGAAGGTCTTCATTGCCTAATTTCTACTACGAAAACTCTGTTTTCTAAAGATATTCATAGAAAATTTTTTTACATAGCTTGCACAGTTATCTGAGTAGGGAAGTATTTTCCCTTGTGAGAAAACCTTCAATGGAATGACGAAAATGTTAACGAGAACTCGTTAAGCACTCTAATGATCAATTTGTGTTTAATGGGTCCTCCATTAGTAATTAGTGAACGTTGATACTTTGTCATCAATATATTATATTAGTATTTGATAGCAGTTTTGGATTTCCATTTATATGTTTCTCCGTCAGGCGTAAATGCAAGATTGACGATGCACTTGCCATTGCCCATGCATCGCTACGTGCAATAGTACTTTCCAACGTAACGGAAAACGTACACAAGAGAGAAAGAATAGACGATACAAGTTTTTCGAAAAATTCGATTTTTAAAAAGGAATAATGTTGTAGCACACGTTTAATGAGCTATTTGATTCATGTTGAACGTAGAAAATATCGCGTGCCGACCAAGTGACGAATTTCGTTACGAAAGCGCGTTTATTTTTGTATGGGCTACAGCTTAAAAATAAATTTCGAATTATGAGAATTCGGACTGTATGGATTCTTTTGCAATATGGGTAATAGTGATACATTGGAAAATTCCTGAAATGTGGCGAGAGAGAGAGAGAGAGAGAGAGCACGAGTGACAGAAAGGAAGATCGAGATGATGTGCGTTCCTGTCACCCGATTTTCTTCGTCGTAGCCAAGCAGCCAGCTAGCAAGATTTTCTGCAACTACGACGACGTCTTCCTGACAGTGCAATCCTCGATAAGTAAATTCAATTCCACCTGACCCGTGTTGGAGAGAGATATATGACAGAGAAAGAGCAAGAATCAAAGTGCGAAGGTGAAATGGAAGGGTTTCTCACGTTTCCACTCTTTCTCTCATTCTTTTCTAAACTATTTTTCTGTCTCGTCCTCTATATCGCCTCTTCTATTTCTCTTGTTCGAGCATAAGTATACTAGAATCCAAGCAAGAAAATCGTCAATCGCTCTGAACGCAACGTCGTATACGTTCGAGTCAGCGAAAAGATCGCTTACAGTGGACCATAGAGAAAGCGAATTGACCACTGACCATTACACTTCTGTCGATAGAAAGTGGCACACGTTTTAGAACGTGATTATTTCGCTTCGAGAGATTTATATCTCTCGGGGCGATCGAGAAGACAATTTACTACGGCGGGGGACGGGAGTTCAAGAATATCTCACCACGCGTTCTCTCCTCTCCCGTTGTGAGATTATTATTTCAGTGACGACCGATTGTCGGAGAATATTTTTCTACATCAGCATACCTCCATTATCGATAACCTTCCATTGGGCTTCGGAAAACAGGATATTTTAATTTATAGAACTTGTGATATGTTCGTATAAAGGTTGTTTCGCTTATAAAAATCTTGCAACAATCTTTCAAGTGAGTACTAAAATATAATTAAATTAGCTTTAAATAAATAATCAATTGAATAAAATTAAATTACGTTTTTATTTTTTTGAAGTCTGCCTATACAATACATATTTGAGCAAAAAAAAACGGAACATTTCAATTTAATACATCGATAGAAATCGTTACATTGACGTAAATAAATTTTTCATTGAAATAAAGTTTGCTGGCATTATTCTTCGGGGCCTTTTCATTGGAAAGAAAAGCTTGCAGAAAAATATAATTCTCATTACGAACTTCCGAAAGGTGCAAGTAATTTTAAAAGTTCAACAGGATTGACTAAGCCGAATGTTAAGATGATACAACTAATGACATACATTTTTCACGTATATGAATAATGTGCTTCGATCGTTATAAATAAATCAAGAAGGAGAAATTAAAATGAGCCTCCTGCATTCGTGAGAGCGTCAGCTCGTTAGCACAGGGATGATGAAGTATCGTCATGTATAACGCCAGAATTTTTAATGGAAAATTGTGACTAATAGACTTGAGGAATTCACTACACGGTGTTAGGTAAGCGAGTCTTGGAACGGTTACAAGGATTCTCATTTTGAGTCATACGAGCTGCCGCAAGTAGTACATTGGTTGTGCACTATTAAATGTATAAGCATGGACAATGAGAAAACAAAAGGTCGTAACTTACAAGATTTGACAACTTAAGCGATGTCGGTTTATACTCTCTTTTGTTGGCTGGCAGTCGAGGGAGACCGGGCATGGCTTTTACGATATTTCTTATCAAGAGACCCAGCAGCGTCTATATGAACGAATGTAATTAAAACAAAATTATAAGTATACCTGCCACACTTTTCTACCTATAAGTCGACAGAATAATCATTATTTTTAAACTTCCGATCGACCTGACGGATAAATCCGTCAACCAATCGAAAATGGAACAACACTTTTATAATATAAAGTAATTTTCATATATTTCCATCCACGCAAAATCCTGAGATATCGTAGTTATACGTAGCCAACTATTCATCGACGTTTCTCTGATAATTGCTGATCATTTTCCACGATGTGCATTCCTCCGTGTCAACCTTGAGGCACCTGTATACTCACCATCTTTATTACGCGATATACAGCGCGCCTATACTGAGTGTCAGAAGGGCAAATCTTTCGCGACTTTGCAGGGAATTTTAAACCGTTATGAATCTTCAGCTGTCGATTGTCGTTTTTATAGCATTTACTAAGAAACGTTTATACTTGAGCTCTGCACTAAGCCAAAGTAAACTTCTTCGAGGCTCACGAAATATTTGTGGAAAAAAGTTCACAGGGGCCTGCCTGAGCATCCATACACGAGAGAGACGAATCAAAAGAAAAATCCCCGTCGTTTAAAATCTTGGTGACAGGTAACGACGACCTTTCGCGGTCCCGACACGGAAAGTTGTACGAGAAAAACGTAAAGGGGGGGAGGGGGGGAGAGTGAAAGGGCATGGTGATGAATTCATGCATGGGAACCACGTGGAAATTTTTTTTCCAGAAAATCATGAGAGACTTTCATTAGATCTCTACCGCGTGTGGGTGTGATCAGGGCATTGTGGTAGTTGTAGTGGAAATATCGTCGACGAACGAGATTTTAACCGATTTATGTTTCCTCAGAGAGGAAATTTTGTGTCGATCAATATTCTTTTTATTCATGTCGGAAGATCATGGCGTGACGTATTTTAAATTTTTCCGAAAAATTTCTTTGGACTCTTCAACTTATGAAAATCTTTAAAGGATGATTGATATTGAATTGGGCGAGTATCGATCGAAGAATTAGGATTATTCGAAATTGTGAATGATTCAAATTATAATTGTTATTGCGCTAATTTCATCAAATTTCTAAAAATCTATGTAAAATGTTGTACGCCAATTGGAATATCATTAAAAGATAATTGCTCTTGAATATCCCGCCGATGATCGATGTGACGGTTCCGATTTTATCGAATTTTGTATTTTCGAAATATCCGCGATCGACCTTACTTACGCTAATATTAGTAACCACAAAACTAAAGAAAAGATTAAAATTAGGGGAAAATTAAGGTAGTCCTCGTGCAAATGCGTTTCTCATGAGAATTTGTTGAAATTTATAGTGGACGAAGAGAATGCTAGTACCCAACTTCTCGTGAAATTTGAAGCAGATTTACCTTTCCTAACTCGAGATATTCAATGTCAGAGTTAACAACCATTACGTGTAGAGCACATAGCAAGCATTGCTGTACCCTGATACAAGCACGGTTTTTTTTTAATATTACAACTAAATGCGTAACCAGATTTTGATTAAAAAAATTGTAGACGGTAGAAGACTATTATTCACATATTAGGAAAAAAAGAACAAAATTATTTACCGTTTCGTTCACGAACGACGATCACGAAAAGAATGGCAATATGAATGAAAATTCGACGCATATACAGATATAGTAGCTGCATATTCTATGGTGTGAATGTATCTGAATATGCACGGACAGTCATTTCTATACAGACTCAATCAAAAGTTCGCGGCATATGACCACTAGCACCACCGTATATATTTTATCATGCGGTACATAGGAAACTTTCTCGCACTATTGTAGCACGAGGACTACCTTAAAAAGTATCAAAAACTTGCGAATTGAAATTCCAATTTTTTTTCTCGAAATTTTACACAATACCTGAAGCATCTTTTATGAGAAAGCCGTGTTAGAAATTTATTTCAATTCTATATAATTTACCAGAGGGATAATTAAACAATTTGCAACTTAATACAATAGATTTTATTCAATTTGAATTACCATTATTTATAACGTACAATTTTCTTTCTTATATTCGCCAATTTCGCTTCTCGATAATTGAAATTTTTCTAAATGGATGCCAATTAGCTCGTTATGTGCAGAACAAAGAGGGAATCGGTATTGGATCTCGTCAACCCATGTTTTTTTAAGCAATACACCATTTCACACTCCGGATAAACTGCGAATAGAGTAAACGACAAGCGAAAAGGGATATAAAATATCCCAGTGACTCTATTTCGGCTCGCTCCCATTTCACACCGTCGAGACTCGTGAAAACGCGTTCTCGAGCCAGAAATGAAAAGCCGAGCTCAACTACTACCGTTTCGCTTATACGTATAAATATACGAGGTGCCAGGCTGCCAGGGTAACGCGAAATATTCCCTTAAAACTCGCAAAGAGGTGAAAAGCTCTGGTCTCGAAAGTACCTTGAGCTTCGACAACTCAGGCTGGCGATATACATACAGTATATTTATGTAGTATATATACGTCTACAGTAATATATACTATGCTCGTACGAATGACTCGAGCGAGAAAGAGACCTCGGCCTCGATTGAAATTGTCGCTAACGATTAATGCGAGCTCAGGCCGTTCGTTACTAGGTCAGTGTGGAATGCGCTTTCTTCTTTCATTTTTGCTTTTCCTTACGGAGTGCACTCTTTCTTTTTTTTCCGGGCCCGTGCCCAGCCCGGATAAAGGCGTGACTGAACCTCACTTACTCGGCATGAAAGTACGTTTCGTTTGAATGGAGCTGTTCTTAATCGGACGAACATATATCGAGGAAATTTGAATGATTTTTTGGTTCTCGTAATGATTTACCGAAAATCTCGATGTTTAGTTGAAGCACTCGAGTTTTTGAGTCCGAGAGTGCAAGTGAAATGAGCGGGTCAAGACAAATGTTAAATTGTTGTAGGCAAAAGCATAAGTTGAGGGGAATCGATTCATCATCAGCACAATGATAATCCGCATTCTTCGAAATCTTTACGCATCGAAGAGAAGGCAATTGCGATCGACCTTTTCTCTGAATATTTTAGTATTCATGGTGAACGAATGATCAGTAAAATGATGGAAAAATCAAATGTTCTGAGCTGCAGAAAGTTCAATTATTTCCACATGCATTTCAATTGAAGACCCTCCACTGACTATACGAAATAATCAGATTAGAGTGCGTCCGCGCCTACGTTCATTGCAGCATCTCTTCACGATTTAAATATTTATAATACCACACAGAGTTAAATATGCGTGTATAGGTATATGGTAATAACGTGCTGTGTGCGAATGCGAGACTGCGAAACGAGATTCGAGGTTACTCGACGCGCTTTTGCTTTGTGCGAGACATTCACTGGTTGGATATTACGTGTGTACACCAAGAGATCAGTCCGCTATTCTCTCTTTTTTTTTGTCACTCGAATCTACATCTTAACATCTTGAGTGGGCGAGAGAACAGAAGAGTGTGCGCCCAGTGTATATGGAGCACTCCATGCCGAATCAATCCGGCCGAAAACCTTACCATCATTCTTTTTTTTTGCTTCAAGCATGCTGTAGCGAGTGACATGAAAAAATGACCAGCACATATTGTTCGATTTTCAAAAAAATCGTTCTAGTATAGACACGATCGAAAGTGTTTATATGATCAAATTCATATGGTTAATTAATTGGATATTTTTAAATACTTTTTTGATGGTGAGCTTCATTTTAGATAGCTCAGCCAAACAAAGATACGATTTTTTTAAGCAAATGTAAAAATTATATTTTTACTATCTATGTAAAAAAAATTGCCTGCGTTTATAATATAATATATTAAAACTCAGTCTCATTTTCTTCAACTCAGCTAACTTTTTGCTACATATAATTATTTTTTGAAGAAAAAAAAAGCATCTAGATTGGTTGTGCTGCATAAAATATAGTTAACGGACATCATCGAATTAATTTCAAAGATAATGTATGTTTTTTCAAGGAATTTAGGGTTTAAATCTGAACAAAAGCTATTACGGGCCTCAGTTTACAATTATTGAGGTTTACTGCCAGACCCACTTTCTAAAAAATCTGAAAATTTGTGTGAGTCATTTGTATGTTTGACTTTACAACATACTTGAAAGAGAAAAATTGTGAGCTTGGCACATAACCAGGTGGACTTGGTATGTTCTCCGTCTCTCTATCACTTACGACGCTTGAGGCTCTCATAGTGGTGAATGTTAAAGAGAATGAGGGTATAATGGTAAGCGCCAAGAGGTAGGCTTACTGAAAGGATCATTCACACCAAGCTCATGTCAGACGAAACAAGAAACTATCAGTTTCTATTTCATGCTGGTAAAAATGACTCACTAAATATTCTCGTTTAATCGCTAGCTGGGGCTAAAAGTGTGGAGGAAGATCATCATTCATTTTTTTTATTCACAGTGATTATGCGAGCACTTGGCTCTCCGCGCAGCTGTTGGGCTCACGTCGATAAGTCCTCGATAAATCCATCACACATAATGTGTATACATATAGTTTTTTTTTTTACTCTTTCATTTCCTGTTAAATAATCCGTTCGTTGTAGCTACCCCCCTCGTTTCTCTGTGAGATTCTTTCATCAAAGACCCAGTTAAAATAATTATTTCCTTTTGAAGAGTTCGAGTTCGAATAGTTTTGAAGAGTTCGAGAACGAGCGAGAAGTTGGATTAAGCTTGGTCCGATAGTGCTCAGGGATTCTTCACATAGAATATTGTTTTCTTTTAAATTTTCTTCAGTCCGAAAATTCGCAACACCATGAACATTTCACGATATTAACTAATTATGCATATTTAGGAATCTCATAAACAATACTTTTGAAGTAAACATTTTTCGAGGGGGTCCAATATCATGACTATTGCGAGAGGCTTACGGAGAGCGAGTCTGGAAACACTTAGCAATGCAGCGTTGCTGGACGAGAGTTTTCCTAAACAACGGGACAAAGAACGAGCTGAGGCCTCGCAAGGGTTTCGGGGCTGAGGACAGTTCGCACTGGACCGTTGACGAGATCACATACTCACATATATATATCGAATACCAACCTTTGTCATTATTACATTTTAAGGGACAATATAACTGCTCCCATCTTATACGAGTCCATCGGACAACACCTTTAATAAATATACTTTTATAGTAGTAAATATCTTACTACACTTTGATTAAATCGCTCCATTAATTCTTCCAACTCAATATTACAGGCCCTATTTCTCCCTAGCCTCACTCAAAAGCTGAATCGACGATATATTTGTCTAGCTTCTGTCAAAAACATTAATAATTTCAACAACACAATTCACTATACAATGAACATACAAAGTAGCTTGAGGTGTAGCTTGAAGCTCTTTAGCCCAGCATCACACGCTGCTTGTTGTTTATTCTCCACTCAAGTCACACGTTCGACTTATCGTCAGCCCGGATAAGCCCCTCTCTCTCAGGGTTTGAGGTAAGAGGGAATAAGCGATAAGGGTACCGAAGGAGTTTTTGACTGGTATAGGATGGAAGGCTTCGAATATAAACTTGCAAAATCTATTGGGCCAGGTCGTGTATATAACGTATATAGACGTGTGAGTTGGGAAGAGAAAGATCATATGAAAAGAGCTTAATATCATGGTATACGTGTGTGTATGTACGCATGCAATATATAATACATGTATACAATATACGTGTACATGGTTTATGTCACGTTGGTAAAGGGCGGGAGGTATGACAAGGCTGTGTTGGTTTCTCCAGGGCAGGACACGATGTGTCGTGTATGCCCTCTCTCTCTCTCTCTCTCTGTCTCAGAGAAAACTCGAAGAAGTTGGTCGTTCTCTCGCTGAAGGAAGACGATTTGAGCCTCGCTCAGCATGGAATACACAGTATAGAGATCGGGGAATACATGCATACAGAGAACGTTGGCTTGCAAGCCGAACGCAGCTAAGCTAAGGAGCGTTTACCTGTGAATGAAGAACGAGAATCCAGAGAGAAAGACAGAGAAAGGGAGAGGGAGAGAGAGAGAGATGTGCAGAAATAAGAAAAGAGAGAAAGAGATGGTGATATATGTGAAGAGAAAGAAACGCAGATAGGGGGAAAAGGCCAGGTAAGGTAACGGAGTGGTAGGAGCGGCAGCAACCGGCCTGACTGGTGGAAGTCCAATGGCGTGGATACCATATGCCCAGAACAGCCTTCTTATACCCGGCTTCTGCATCACCTGGCCTCGATTCCACACTCTGATCTACACCTCTCTTTTTAACCTACGTAGAACATCATAAGTCTTTCTTCCTCTTGCCGCGAGAGAGCGCTGGCATCGACGAGAAAAGCCGTTGCCCTCGCGAGAGAGACCCTGACTGGTTGCTTCTCGGGTCTCGCCGTAGAAGTACAAGACTAATAAGAAAAAGAAGAAGAAGAAGAAGAAGAAGAAGAAGAATAAGAAGAAGAAGATTCGCCAGGAAAGGTGAAGCAAAGGTGAAATAGCAGATTCAACAGGAATCATGAGATCATATGGAAGAAGAAAAAAACAAGGTAATGATGATCATTATAAGCTGGGTATACGAAGAACTACGATGTAATGGCCCTGTTAGGAAACGTAACGATTTCCCATGACTTTTAAAGCACCAAATACCATTAGGATGTGTAATGGAGTTCGATAGGTCACGGAGACGATCCTCGAAGAAGCGCCATATATTGGAATATTCCTCGAGCTGACTCGGTTTTTACACTGGACGTTTTACCGATTCGACTCGTTATTTCAATGTTGCGTGCGTTTTCCAACACCTTCGAGCGAGAAGCTGAAATGCCGCAGGGAAGAAAGTTCTTCTTCGGTCTGTGGCTAGAGTTGGACTGATCTCCTCGCCAGGATTACTGGTTTTCCCTTTATCCGATCGAATTATCGTTCATGAGAAGAATTCGACGATTTTCAGTGAGGATATCGTTTGCCCGAAGCGATTGAGATCTAATGGTGTTCGATAAGTCACGAAAAATCTACGGAGGCGAAGGTCTTATATACGTCGTGTAAAATCTATAATGGTCTAAGAGCGCGCGAAAAAGCGACGTGGACAAAAAATAAGACTACAAAAAGGTGCAGACTTCGCGGTGAAGCTCCTCCTACAATGCACATCCACGACATTGGAAAATCGTGTAAGAGCCCTGTAGAGTGGGGCTACACATCTCATGGACATTCCACATAGTCGACGAGGTAAGCTTACGACCAGCTCGCGAGTTTCTCGAGCGAACGCTTCACTTTTCTCAAGCTTCCTCATGAAAAGTTAATGCCTTGGGGCAACTCACTTAGGACGTTGAAGCTCGCGAGAGCTTCGTGAGAGAACAGCGAGGACACATAGATGACGAGGAGAAAGAAGGAGAGAATGGAACATGTTCGAGCGATAAATTGTTATGTATCCTGGAGGAAGAACTGGACGGGAGAGCAAACAATGGACTGGCTGCAGCGTCAGTGATCTGAGAGAAATCGATGAAAGAAAATGGTCACCGAGGTATGGGTTACAGTCATTCCTCTACGACAGGCTGTTCTCTCTGTGTTATATGGTAAATGATGATTACGTTTATCAAGCGTAGCGAGAGATATTACATACGTTCGTAGATATGATATGAGTCGATTTAAACTTATATGGTGAGGTGTGCAAATCTGCTGTCAAGAAATCTCGTAGAACCTCATTATTCTTCTTCCCATTGAGATGATTAACTTTTCGCACGACATTACGACAATGCCGGAAAATCTTTCGATATGGGGGAAGCTTTTTTTTTTAAATGTCGAACGATACTGAGCGATAAATGAGACTGCGAATACGCGGTTCGTGTTCGATGGAATTTCTGACAATTCTACGCCAATGAACGAAGTGGGACCGGTGTGACGGGTCCGCAGATGTGAGGCTCTGGCTTGCCACCATCACTACTACCAACACTACAGCTCGTACCGCATCACCACCACATAGCAGAGAGATCCCATACCAGCCATCTCCTCTTTTCCTCAACAACATGTGGTCTCGAGGCTGGTCTCTCTCTTTCTCCGTCGACTCGACGCTTCCATCTTCTCTGGTATTCCCGCTCTGCTGTAGCAAATGATTGCTGAGTGAGTTGATCGAGGCACTCGAGGGTTCGCTGAAATTCCTCGTTATTAGCACGAAAGAAGAGAGAAAAAGGGGAACCAGCGGGGCGCATAACAGGAAAAACACCTCGACTCTGTGTTTTTCTCACTGATACCCAACGGACTGGCAGGCAACAATTATTTGCGAGAGTATACGATGATTTCAAAGACCCCGAGACTTGTACTTTGCTTCATTCTTCGTATTCCCTATAGTCTCTCCGATGAAACTCACATTTCAAGAAAATTACCTGTGTATAACTGGACAAAGTATAGAGCATTTGGCTATGCTTTGCGTCACTGGAACGCATTGACAAACCTTGATTACGCGAGGTACAACGATTCCAAGATTTTTATCCCCTCCCCCAGGAATTCGAGAATCTTTGTCTTGGCTTCCTCATTGCGATACGAAGAATATACGCGGATCTTTAAGAATTCTCGCACTCTCGAAGCTACACGTACATATTTATATAGCTGGATGTATACTGATAATAACCGTTGACATCTCGAGGACGAGAAAAAGTATAAGAAGACTGTCGGATGTATTTTTTCCATCTTCAAATAACGCGAGCATCTTTCGGAAAGAATGAACATCATTGTCATCAGCTAACATTCAACGCGAATAGCGCGTTGTGAAAAATCCGAGATAGTTATTTCTCGTCCAAGCTCGGGGAAAAACTGAAAGCCCGTGTATAGAGAGACAAGTCGAGCGAAAGAATCCAAGGGACTTTTAGAATGGCGTCGTAGAGTCGAATGTATAACGCGGGCGAGAAACTCGTTCTCTGCGCTCGACTCTTCGGTACCATTCGTTTGGGAGTGTATAAGCGATGAGAAGGAAGTTAGATAAAGATTGAGGAAAAAAAGGCACAAAGCGACAGAAGGAGGGTGGAGGCGTGCTGGGTGTTTTCGGAATGCCTCGTGTGGCAACACTGAAATTCTTTATGCACGCTTCCTTACTCAAGTATATTCTTCGCACATCGTCTATGTGTATATATGCATGAGATTTTAGTCAGAGGCGAACAGCTCGTATTCCCCGTATACCGAATAAACGGCTGCTCGCCTGAAACATTTTTTTTTTGGACCTGGCCCTTCTCGTCTGGAGAGAAGAAATCTTCAGCCGCTTCACCACACAAGGAATTTACAGGGTGACGTGAAATGTACGAAGGGCAGAGGAAACCACGGCTAGAGGCTTAAGCCTTCTTTCGGTCCCTTCGGCCAATCCAATCTTATATATACATGTGCATATACTTATAATACGTAACGCAGAACGGAGCAGTCGCTGTGAGTGTGTCATAGCTCAACAGGAGTCTTCACTCTGCAAAGGAATACAACGACACTTGGTTCTCTCGATACGACAAACAACTATAAGTTCTGGGATTGTCGGACAGAGTGAAAGAGAATGAGGAAAAGAAGTAAAGTCCTTTGGACTTTTGTCTCCCAGTACCTCATGCTTCTCCTTTCCTTCGTGTTATACTTCAAGATCTTCCGAGTATTATATAGTTTCTACAGCGAGATATTGTTCCCTGTCGCGTTTCTCATACGAAGAGGCCTGTAATCATCCAAAAGATGATTAGAAGAGGTATATATAGGGAGTGGGAAAACGCGGAACAAAAAATTTCTGACGCCCTGAGCAAGTCAGCGAGACAGAGAGCCAAAAAATACAGAGAAGGAACAAAATACAATGGAAGTAAGTAAAAAATAAAGGGAAACAAAGACACGGGTAGTTTGCCTGAGACACGGTACAGATCCGAGTACGAAATTTGTGACAACTACTCGTGTCGCTGATTATACGAATTTACCTCGAGTTCATCGCTCTTCGTAATGAGAGCGACGATTAAAAGCACATTGAGAAAACTTCGAGACCCGTCATTTCAAAACCCTACTGACACTCGCGCCTCGTGATTAAATCACTTAGTTCGGGTATGAACTTTTGCTGAGCATTTAATCGTTCGTGCTTATACTTGGATTCCACTGGGTCAACGCACGTATTTGAGAACTCAATTTCGCCCATATACGACATCTGAACAGAAGTTTCATTGTTTCTTCAAGAAACAATGGAAAATTAATTTGTCAGCGTGCGTAATTTATTACATGCTGATGGCCAAAGTGGTCCAAATTCTCAATCCTCGAATCCTTATTTCGCACACTTTCGAGTCGTTTTCATGCTTACCGATTCTCACGATTCGACTACTCAGTAGAACTTTGTTCTACAACGTAAACGATGAAATTGTCATATATTCGCAGTTGATAATGACAGCATCACCTATACAGTAATAACCAACTTTATTGAGCAAGTCCGATAGGTTAGTTGGGTTGGTTCGCACGCGTAGTTGACCAATCTTCCGGTCATGACATCCGGTGTTCTACGATCTAAGGACTCTCGAGACCGAGAGCAAGCCAACAATTACGTTATCCCCTTTGCCGATCTCATATCCCCCTCTGGCGCGGTTTAAACTCGATTATCGACTATCCTGTCGTCGTGCATAGATTTCTCGGTATCTACAGACCTGCGGATCGTGTGCGTAATATTCCGCGAGTATGAGTCCTCGGAGACACGCTGCGTCGCATTCACGACTTTTCCAGATCAAGCTATCGAGATTATACGCAGTTGTCGCGGGAGTGGAAGAAGATGAGGGGAACAGAGGAAACAGGAAAAGTCATGTCTGTGATACTTGAAGCTTTGAGTACTCCATATGCACACGTGTTATTCTTGTTGATTATACAATATAGTTCTTTGAAAATTTTATTGATACTGACCTGTTGGAGAAAAATTAGTTACTCTGAATAAATCAGAGAAACAAAAACTCGTTGTGCATCCTCTAATTCTGGATAAATACGTTTTCCTTCTATTTCTCGCTCGGGCGCTCTTTCAAAACGAGCCAGGATACTATTCCATGCCCTGAGAAGAGGAACCGATTGTTAATGGCATATTTTCAAAATTACTGAGCTAAAAAATGTCTAGCTAGATCTCGAGGAACAAATTGTTAGAATAACAATCCTTGTCCTATATGAAATATCCTCATTTCTCATCTGTTTCGCCTTTATGCGCGCTATATATGTCAAAAGCATTTGCGAGAAATATGAGAAATGGAACGCGCTGTCGAAGTTGACACAGAATTTGATCCCGCTGGTTCACAGAATTGAATTGAAGGTTGGAGAAAAATACTATTACCGATTTTTCCGTATACGTGAAGGAAGTATAAAGTGGCGGATAGAAAAATTGAACGAACTGGAAGAAAATTGGGCGAAGTTAAAGTGGAAAAGTCAAGAGTAAAGAAGTCGTTAGTGTTTGAATTTACTTTCGGGGGGTTATTGCATCGGAAGGAACGTGCATGTATATACTTATAAGCGTCACAGTCCTTACAATGAAAAGAAGAGCTAGTGGGAATTGAAATCGAAGGGCTAGAGGAATTTCGTGCCTTCGCGTGTACTCGTTGCGCGAGGGGTCCGAGAGGAACTGAAAGAACAAAGCCGTTTCTCTTGGCCATTGTCATCGTCTCCCGTCGTCACATCGCCATTGCCGTCGTCGTCGTCGTCGTCGTCGTCGTCTTCTTCGTCATCGTCGTCTTCGTTGGTTGCGATCGCAAAGCGAGGATTGTCCCGCAGAAGGGTTCCAAAAGTTTCTGGTTAACGATCGACGAGTCCGTATAGCATGGGCTCAAAGACAAGGAGTGAGGGGGGGGAGGGGGGGGAGAAGCGAAGGCGCACATAGCACAGTCGTATCCAGTGCTCTTTCATTTCAGGTGGATCTCTCATTAATGCTAACAAAGCTTCCATTCTCGTCCTCTTTTGCTATAGATATTGTACAGTTTACTCTCATAAAAAGAGAGATTGAGGAGAGAGGCACAGAGATCCACTGCAGCAGAGTAAAGTGACGCGCTCTAGTGAGTATAATATCCATCGAGGGGTCGGGAGAATGATCAAAAGAAATGGCCAGGCATAGGAGAATTAACAGCAGGGAAAGAAAAGAAAAGGGAACGAAACGAGGAACCTCGAAAGGGACGGACGTAAAAATGACTTGGTCATTTTCGAGATCCTCGGCGTGACAAATAACAAAACCCGTCGTTGGCCCTTGTCGTATTATCGCGTCCCGTCATCACATATTAAGTGTTACACGTCGCTGGCATAGGACGGACTTTTGTTACGTGATCAGATAAAACGGAACTACGTGTACGATCGTACGTCGGAGAATTCGTCGTTTGTGACGGATAAAAATGGGAAAAAACGATCAGTTCAAAGTATACATATATACTACAGCCTTAAGGTCCGGTTGATATCATTTTCTGGTTGCTCTTAAATGCCTAAATGACTTCGAATTAACCACCGCCGCGCCACCATGATACCTTCATCCAGCTTACGCTTTTGCTTTTTTCTCTCAACGCGATCATCATTCCTTTCTTTGCCTTGACCCGAAGCATAAAAAAAATACAGCATGCCCCAAGCTAATCCATTTTTACATTTCGAGTGATCGAACGAGTTACCCAAGATACTTATTGTCTTCGACTCGCAGTCACTTGAATCGCTTCGGGGCAGATTGCATTACGTCAAATTAGCGATCGTTAAATACAGTATATAATAACGTGGAGTAAAGTCACGCTGATTACCCTAGCGATCGCGAAAGTCTTACTTTTTCTTGCCCCCCTTTTTTTCCTCAATTCTTCTTAGCTTAACTCTCAACTTTTCTCGGGGCTACGATTTCTGTGTGAGCTTGGAGTTCGTTCTTTTCGTGTACCTGCACATACGTAATAGTTGAAAATTTTTATCAACCCCAAATTGTATTCTCAATTACGATGGCATAATCGTTGATGCTCGAGGCTAGAATGATGTAAACTTTAGCGGATGCATTAAAAAAAAAAGCTGCCCCTTTACTTTTCTGTGTCTTACTCGTCTCACATAGATTGTCAGAAGGGAACGAAAGGTAAAAGTCTTGTTGGAGGGAAAAAAGTTCGAAAAAATTCAAAGCGTACCAGATATTGAATTCCTCTGAAGATCTATTTTGGAACTTACTATTTGTAAGAAATTTTTAACGACAACGTAGATTTTCATAATTCACGAAATTATTTTTATACCACCTGCCGTGCCAAGGTTGGGAAATATACAACGAAAATTTCTGCATGGAATTGTCTTCAGCTTTTTTCCGTCTTTACATCTTCCGCTTGCAAGATATACATAATGTATACAAGGCCGGCGACTTTTGCGTGGAGGGTGTGGAGAACTCCACACTCTAAATGCTGAGGGTGTGGAAATTCCACACCCTGGAAGTAAATATCGATATTAAAATTTTTCAAGCCGACCTAAGATCTAGCGAAAATAATTATATTACCTATATTCTCTTTGAATCCCACATTTTCTAGCCTTCAAAGTCGGGCAGATTTGAATTAGGCATATTTATGCGAACGTCGTTCCATTTTTTCAGACTGTACATAACAAGTTCTCATCTGTTACCTGCTGCTCAGTGTTCACACTACAAGCTTTGTTTGTGTTTGTATAAGATATTTTCAACGAGATTCACCACCTATTTCGCGAGATAAAAATTCGTGTACACTGAAAAAAAAGAATGGTAAATTCAACTCGAAAAATCGAGTTGAAAAAATGAGTTAGAACAACTCAAATTGAGTTGGTTCAACCGAATGTCGAGTTAAAGCATGTACATGGAATGCTTCAACTCTGAAATGGTTGTTTCAACTCAACATGGTTGCTTCAACTCTGAAATGACATTAAAATATCCGGTCAAAACAGCCACCTAACGAGTTGAACGAACTCATTTCACAGTTGAATCACTCACAACAGAATAGATGGTCCAACTTTTTCTGCAGTTCGTTCGACTACGATAATTTAATGAATCAACTCAATTAATAGCTCTTTGAACCAAATATTAGGTTGATTCAACTACATTTGTGGTTTATTCGATTATTATGCGTCGTCATTTTAACTCTGAAAAAGAGTTGGAAGGACTCAATTAAAAGTTCAATCGACTACATTATGAGGTTTTATTTATCACAATTGATGTTGATTAAATATCAACGTAGAACTTTTTTTTTCTTGTTAAAATATTATTTATGTTATACTGTTATCGCGATAAGTGCATTATAATTTTTTTTAAATTAATTTTTAAGCTCGAAATTTAAGAAACGCGAAATGCACATCCGGTTGAATGAGCCACATCGCGAGTTAAGACAAACATAAATCGAGTTCGTTCTACCGAATATTTAGTGGCCTCAACTATATTTCTGCGTACGTGGACTTTATTTTTTGTTGAAGGAGCCACAAATCGAGTTAAATATACCATCGGATCGATTTCAATCAACCAAAAATGTCGCTGTTTTAACCATGTTGATAAGTCACATCAAATAAATATCAGGTTGAATGAGCCACATCGCGAGTTGAGACAACCACAAATCGAGCTCGTTCTACCGAATATTTATTTCTGGGTACATGGACTTTATTTTTGATTGAAAGAGCCACAAATCGAGTTAATTGTACCATCAGATCGAGTTCAGTCAACTAAAAATGTAGCTGTTCCAACCATACTAATGAGTCACATCAAATAGATATACTGTCGAACCAGTCACATCTCGTGTTGAGACAACCACAAATCGAGTTTATCGTGCTACATATTGTGATTAAAACGGCGCTATATATGAGTTGAATCAACTCGAAAATGTGGTTCGCCATATGTTACTCTAGAAATGAGTTGATTCAATCGTTTCCCAGTTAAATTTACCATTTTTTTTTCAGTGTAGATACTCTTGAAATGGGTCTTATGGCATCAACCGTTATGACGTGAAGAGTCGTTAGATATCAGGTGCATAAAAAAGTAGTGGCTGTTCAAAAATTTCATAAAAGTACAAACCTATCTATCATAAAGCCCTAGAAAAAATGGACGCGATTCACCACACCTAACGTGAATAATAGCAAATTAATAAAATGAAAACCTGCTAAATTTGGTGAAACAAATGCCGAACGCAACCTACCCCCTACGTCGCGTCACCCGCACCGCGCCGTACGTTCCTCTTGCCGCACCAAAGTATAGGAGCAGAACCAGCAGAACCTCCTTAATTCTGAATTTTTATTAGAGTAATATTTATGTACACAGTTCGTTCGGAAAATTGTTTTACTTTTATAATTTCACTTGCTATTATACATATTGAGAAATAACACGCGTCGTAGTAATTTCGGTATTGCATAATAAAACTATGAAAAAAACTTCGAACAACAAATATATTTACCCCCCCCCCCCCCCCGCCCATCGTCCTAAGGAACTCCACACCCTGAAATTTCGTAAGTCGCCGGCCTTGAATGTATATATACCTGCGGAAAATCATAAAGAAAGCATCGACGAGCCACGCGTAAAACATCCCATTTGCAAAATGACTATAAGCTCGGTAATTCGATTTATCTCTGCATCCGCTACGAGGTAAGCTGAAGACCATAGCCAAACGAATTCCCGCCACTTTGAGAATATCATATCCAGAGCTCACTGAGAAAGAAAAATTTTACGCTGCACATGCAGAGAGGCACGTAAGTGAGAAATATAGGCATGGATGTAAACTTTGCGACTCGTAACATTCCCGTAAGAAATGGGATTGCTAAACGAGTAAAAAAGAAAATACGAGATGCAGAGAGAGAGAGAGAGAGAGAGAGAGAGAGAGAGAGAAGGCAAAGGTGACTCTGCGAACTCTCTGCAAGAACGTGCTGCAACATACCAATGTAAAAATAATGTTTTCCCGCTGCATAGCCATAAGATGTATTAAGAGTATATATGTATATAATATATATATAAGCTGAAGTGATACACAATTCAGAGCAGCGTATAAGCATTGTTGCTGTTTCCTGTCTTTGCAATGGTGTGAACGAAAATGTAAAGTAGTTTCATGGAGCTTCGTCGATGTGTATTGAATTTTCGCTATTGCACTCGTGGTATGAATGCCATACGATTTTCTCAGTACGACATACCGAAAAAGTTGCAACATTCAGATAGACATTCAAACTGATTATTTGAAACAAATAGGGTATTCAATGCATTTCAATGAAAATTTTTAACAATGTAATAATTAATTTGCAAGTAAATCGATTTACCTTTCATTTTTTTAAGATATCCAAAGCTGAGGACAATCTTATGTCAGGCCTAATTATGGTCTTCCGCGCGTTCCAATCGCGATTTTTTCTTACATAATATCATTTTAGCCAGGGTACGATACAGAAAAGCTACATCTTCAGGTTCATCGACCGCTCGTCAACGTACAAAGTTAAAATACTTTATCAAACACTCGAGACATTTAAATAGCGCGGATCTTCTCGTGTACAATGAACCGTGTTGATTGTTATTATCCGCATTTCTATATAGATAGCACGCGCGTGTCTCGCGGGTCATGCTGCGAACTGAACCGGTAAGGAGGTTGGGTAAGGGGGTGGTAGAGAAGTGCGCCGGAAATCCGTGCAACAGGTGGTCCCGGCTCGTTGAACACTCGGTGTGGGGTTTGGTTCGCGGTTTTGAGGGGCTGAAACACCAAAGAGATAGAGAAATAAAGGGACAGAACGATGAGAAAGTCAGATCGAACTTGTATACATATATGTATATATATATGTAGAAAAATAACGAGAGGGAAGAAGGGTGTAATGGAACACAGAACAAGGAGAGAATTCCTACTGCAGCGTTGCGAAACTCTTGAAAATCCTTCTCTCAGATCTCGGCGGGCACTGGGTTTCTTCGGCTATCACCGGTAGAACTGGAATAACATTGGTTGAGAAAATGAACGGAATCTATACTATTGAGCAAGGAGTTGTAAAATTAATTTGATGGGTTATTGTGCTAATTGAGTACTCTTGTTCATTACAATTACCGACGAGTCTCAGGACAAGAGGTAGTGAAAAAGAGTTACAAGAATCGATCTTGTGTCTACAATAAACATGGTCTCTAACGATTCGATTTTGCATTTACAGAAAGCCATTGTAAGCGAGAAAAAAAAACCTTCCATAAAATTGAACAAAAAAAAACCATCAGAAAATGTTACATTCGCTTACTTCGGAATGATTTATGACAAGTTTTCAAACGGAGATTGTTATTTCAAGGACTAAGAAAATTCAAAATAAACGCCAGACGAATTTGTATAGAGATATAATCAAACAAATGAATTTCAAATATGTATCTCCTGTTCGTGTTAATATCGTACAATTGCTGCTCAAGTGCATACAAATCTGTGATCTCAAGGTATCATTTGTACAAAATTCCGAGGAGAATAAATAAGACGCACACGGGAGAGGTGCAAAGAATTCTTTTGTACGACAGCGAAGAAAGGCAACAGGAAATAGGAAGATAGGAGCGAGACAGAGAGAGAAAAGAGGGCCTGGAGTCTTTGAATAGCCAAAATCCACAGAGCTATAGGTGCGAAGAACCGGAGGAGTAAAGATGCTGGGTTAAAGCAGCGGGTGGCGAAAACGTACCCGGGACTGCGGTATTATTATCTTCCGATTTTAACATTTCGTATTCTACGAGAACTCGTAAAGAAAAAGAAAGAGAGAGTGATGAATAAAAAGGCGAAAAAGGGATGAGAAGTGATGGTGGTGACGACGATAACCGAGAGCGTAGAGAGCGTGCAACGATGAACCTCTCTTTGTCGTTTCTTCCCTTTTTTACTTTTCCTCTTTCTACTTTTTCTGCCAACATCTTGTAATATTATACCAGTGCTCCGGTGCTCCAGATTCATGCTTTCCTCAACTCTTTCTCTAGCTTTATGCATAAATATTTTTATATATATACACGAGCTTTTATTTCTTCTTGGTTTCTTTCTCTTTCCCGTGTGATCCACCGCGTTTACAGCTATAGTACACACTATATTTTACCCTTTTTTCTTTCCTCATATTTTTCCGGACTCTCTCGTTGTAGCAAATCGGTAACGTAAATTTCTAGCAAGAGAGAGAGAGAGAGATAAGATATGTGTAATGAATTTGAATTTTCGATGCGAATTTTAATACAAACTAGGGTCTACCACGCGCACGAACGGTTTTCTGACAGCACTACAGCGCTCCAATCTAGTTTCAATAATCGACTAATCACTGTCACAACTGTCAAACTGACAGTTGTATCAATCCTTGTCCGCCAACCGACCAATCACAGGACGAATAAAATGGGGACAATGAAACTCGAAAATTTCGATATTTCGATAAAAATATCGTTTCGTCACTCACCAACTTTTTAAGAGTTGAAACAAAATGACGGTGGAACTGACGGTAACTTCACAGTCTCTTCTCATTTTCTCTCTCTCTCTCTGTCTCTCTCTCTCTCTCTCTCTTTCTCTCTTTCTCTCTTTCTCTTACTCTTTTCCATTTCACGAGTTTCCCTATCGTATCCTGTATCCTTCTTTGTCACAATTTCCGAAGAATTATTTTTTCGTCGAACTGCTGGCCATTTTGTCCAATGTCCAGGATCAAAGCTGTAGAAAAAAATTAATGAATCATAATTTTGTCGGATAAAAAATGCCAATGGAGGCAAAGTCGAATGACCGTGCGTGCGACACGCGGGAAACGGAAGTGTTCGTTCGATTATTCGTGGGAGAGAGCAGGAGAGAGAGAGAGAGAGGGAGAGAGAGAGAGAGAGAAGGAGAGGATAAAAGATTGAAGCTCAATGCGATACACACGCGATTTTGCAAGCTAGTGTTTGACTATCGATCGTTTATATATATCCGCACACTGATTGCGGTGTAGGAGTAGGGAAGATCGATCGTGCACGCGTTTACTCACTCTGGGTCAATTAGTACGTGACCTCGTATATCTTATCACAGAGCAACAAACTTTGCAAGCTACGCAGTACATAAATGATACATATTCTATATTTGAAGATAATTAATACTGGATTCGAGGCAAAAAGGGAAGAAAAAAAAAATACACGGTACTGTTATTTACAGAAACCGATCGCTTTTCAGGAAACTGCACTTTAATGCATTTTTCATCACAATGCACTGTACTGTTATAACTGCTCGTATTAGCAATGTTTTTATTCATATACAAATATGAGATACATAATATCCATTTCGGAGAGCCTCTGTTATGCAAGTAATTAAGCGATACGAAATAATAATGATAACGCACATAATATTATGGGCTTATACAGTTGAATGGTATTTATGAACTCTCTATAATCTATATTTATATAATCCTCATAGAGCGGACAAGTTATAATTTTCAAATACATAAAAGCGTTTTAGGTTCTAAGACGCAACAAAATTTGAAACCGTATACACTGTTATCTCTTTTAATTATCTGAAATTTTATGTGCTTAGATTCTTCAATCTCTTGGAGCAGCGTGTTGATACTAGGAAGAACCAAAAAAATTCTTCCAACTCAAATCAGGTCCTCCTTGTGTTGCAGCGCCCGCATATCTGTATATTTATCCTGGGAAAGTTTCATTATTGTTATGTTATAATTACACTTGAGATGTGCGGATTTCACTGGAAGAAGCTCTTCGCCCGATTCGTCCAAGTAATTTCTCGGAACGTGTTCCTCTAAGCCGCGATGGGCTTTCTCGAGATCACCTCCTCCTTGAGATATGAAAGTTTCTCGTATATCAACTTCTCAAGGCTTCGGCCCTCGAAAGCTCAGCCAGTGAGATTCGAGAATGCTTCATTATATGATAGAAAGACGAAGACGTAAAGCAGATATAGGCATAGTCGTGTACCATATGCACTCTCATTTCTCGAGCTTGCACGAAGGGAATGTCTGAACTCTCGACTCTCGTACTATAATGCACACTCGTTCGAAGCGCTCTCTCTCTCTCTCTCTCTCTCTCTCTCTCTCTCTCTCTCTCTCTCTCTCTCTCTCTCTTTCTCTCTCTTTCTCTCTCTCTCTCTCTTTCTCTCTTCGTGAACGCAATCAAAGAACAAAAAAAAAGTCACCAATATGACACTGACGAGAGATGAGTTCAATCCTCGATGCAGGAAAGATTTTACAAAGTTTATGGACTTAGTTGATCAGGCTGGAACTATTGGAAGGGTTACCAGTCTTGGGTACAAAGCGTGATTAAAAATGATTTAATTAAACGTTCATAAATAATTTTTTCTCGATACAACTCCATAAATACTATCACCATAATCAATTATTCTTACTGAAACTATTTGAAATGTTCGGTTGACCCTTCATGCTCATCGTACAGTCAAATTATTATTAACTACAATAGTTATTGCCCAAAGCCCACGTTACTATCCTCTTACTTAGTCAGACAAAATTTATCGTCAGTATAATCAGCAATTTTGTACATTTTAGCCATACGACATGTAATATAAATAGGAAAAACACATTTGACACTAACAGAGTAATTGAGAATAGGCAATATGAAGACAAAATGCATCGCAGTCTTTTGTTGAAGTGTGCAAACGAGGAAATAATCCGATGCCCTGTGCATAGAGATCGCAGAGCCGTGCAAATGTAGAAAAAGGCACTTCGATGTTGCTGGCGTGCGAATCCTCAAGAGGAAACCCGCCGGAGTAGGAGGGAATGAGGAGTACAGTGGATAGCTCTGGATAGAATGATGCACGTATAGCTGGTTTTGCTGGGTGAAAAGAACTTGGGCTGGTAGAAACTCTCTTGAACAATGAGGGAGAGAGCGTGGGACTGTGCATGCGTCGACAGTGCGTGTGCCTCTTCCGACGGAAATCCCAGAGACTCTTCGCACAGTAGCTTTCCTCTATATATATATATGGACATATATGCCAACACATATACCACAGAAAAAATAAGCGATGATTCTCGCAAACGTATTCTGAAACAAGCTCTCGGGGACTGAGTGACGAAGAGAATGTCAAGCTAGAGGGAGATATGATGACTTCCATCGCCCGTATAAGTCAAAGTTCCGGGCAGAGTTCAGCTCCAGATGCGATGTGTCGCTCACGGGATCCTTTAGATTCTCTTTCGTGCTAATAATAGCCCATTATTATGCATCATCGTACACGCCCAACCTTCGCAACATGCACGCAAATTCATTCACTTGCACCGCATTATACAATGCAGGACGTTGATCACCCTCTCTATGGTGGCAGACTCACGAAGAGAGATCTCGTCATTGAATTTCTCATACTTATTAATCCCACCAAAGATCATCACACGTTCCGTTTTCAGTTTTCACTAAAAGTTTCATTTTATCTTTCGAATCGTTAAAATGCTCCAGTTTAAAACATGGAAATGGCTTCCTTGAAATTGCGCACCTTAACGCCTCTTCTATGCGAGAGAAAATTATTTTCTGAATTTTAGCCTTTTCATACAGGCGAAGCTTTGAGAATTGTGTGAAATTACGAGGAGACAATTTGCATGTTTCAATTTGCAGCTTTTACCCACTCATGTTATCATGCATTTTCATCGTTTTTTTCGTTTCTTCCAAAAAAAAAAAAATTCAAAATTTCATAAAATCTATATCATTCCATTGATTTTTGAGAAATTTACTTGGAGTCAGCGGGGTAATTTTGGGTTCACTTGGGGTCAGTTCGATTGTCTTGGGTTTACTTGGACGCAGTGAAGTAGGCTTGGGTTAACTTGAACTTGGTAGAGTTGTTTTGGGTATGGTTGGAGTCAGTAAGATTGGTTTTGGGCTTCTTGGATAAATTTTAGAATTTTCGATCCACCGTATTGGATTGTTATTTTTTTTTTTACCTCAAATTCGTATCCGGGGATCGCAAATACCCCCAAGTACAATTTACGATCGAAATCGGACAAGATGCCATTTTTTGGAATTTTTGATGCGCCATAATGGATCAGCCCTGATCAGCCATTTCGAATTTTGTGATCTTGATCTCAAATTCGTGTGCAGCAACCCAAAAAATATGCTGATTATAAAGTTTAATCATTATCTAACAAGTTATGGCATTTTGAGAATTTTCGATCTTCCATATTGGATTTACCATATCGAATTTTGTACTCCGACGTCAAATTCATGTTCCGTAACCCGATGCACCCCTAAATGCAGAATTAGATCGAAATCTGACAAGTTATGTCATTTTGAGAATTTTCCATTCACCATAATAAATCCGCCATACTGAATTTTGTAATTTTTACCTCAAATTCACGTTCAGCGACCTGAAAAACCTCTGAATACTTACAGCGAATCTAACAAATTATGACATTTTTAGACTTTCTGACCAACCATATCGGATTCGACACATTCAATTTTGTAATTTCTTCCAGAACCGATATCGCTTATACCGCACAGCACTAATACCATCTCTCGGGTAGCTCCCAAAGATACAGCTGATCAAGTGCTCTCTGGCGTGTCTAATACATAATACGAACTACCAAAGTTCATAAACAGTTGACAGCATAGTGGGTAGCGTAGTAGGTAGATATAGATAGGATAGATGGGTAGGTCACAGGTTCACGAGTCCACTATAGAGGAGAATACGATTCTGTCGAGAAATCCGTGAAGAATTTTCTGCTTTTTACCAGTGTAACCCTTCTATGACCTATGACAACGAAAAAATATGCGCATAGAACCCTTTTGCAAGGGATATATTTCATTTTTGTTTATATTTTTCAATAACAAATATTAGCAAAGATTTATAACTTTTCAAGTACATGTGCTTAGTAAAATTATTGCCCGATACCTTCATTTTTAAAATAAGAGTATTGTAATATTAAATGCCGTATTTGAAATTTCATAATCGGTATCTGCAAAAAAAAAACTTCCTATTCTTGCGTATTAATTTCAATACAGATTTTTTTTAAGATTGTAAGTATGCGTAAATTGTGAAAGCGAAGCACGTGTGTCCCATAAGACAAATGAGAATCTACAGGAAGCAATGGGTGACGTATAACGTCAGACGCGTCTGGATAACTATAAATTCATGCATCGCGCTCTCGAGACGGCGGGACCCGAGCAAGGGATCAAGAAAAGAATAGAATAGAAAGAGTATTAGAGAAAGTGAGCGAGAGAGGGAGCACGTAATATCATCCGATCGGAAGAGGACGTCGAGTACGTGCAAGCTACCGCGGAATCGTCGTCGTCGTCGTTTTCGTTTTTGTCTCTCTATCTTATCTATACAGCTCTTTTCCTTTCTCAATCGTGACGATATAGCTGGAGAAGGAAAGGTAGCATACCGATAGAACGGAAAATCCCGTAGCCAGTCGAGTACTCGCGCATAAGGAGAATTATATAGAACGTTATCGTCCTTCTCTCAAACCTCACGGAAGCGCACTAGAGTTATACATCGCGATTTCGTCGCTTTCTCGCTCGAACCTTATAACTCCTTGCAATTCTCAGTTCTCCCCTTGCATCTCCGTCTTATCGTTTTGTGCCAGGCCCTTTGACTCCGTTGGCCTTCGAGAAGGCAATTTCTCCAACCTTGGCTGCAGAGGCGACGGACCGTTTCGACGATGCTCAAAGCCCAATTATATATCTACGTGCATCGCTCCGGAAACCCTATAGCTCACTCGCTTTATTCGCAAGAATTCACTTACTTAGATGGATTTCACTTTTTTGCCGAACAAAAACTCGTTCATCGTTGAGCTCTCGGTGCGTCAACGGTATAAAGTTATCGATCGACTTTCAATAATTTAAGTTACATTAAGAAGATTTGGGCTTAAAAAATATTTGTACACCAACAGAATAAAGCTACTATGATCGACGGATTTAAAATAAATATGACCTCCAAAGAAGTTGACTCGCCGGCATTAAACCTGAGGCTAGTCAACTCAAGGTATGGTAATGAAGGATGAAACCGACAGCTGATAACTTGAGATTAATTTAACTTGAGGATGATTCAACTTGATAAACGTTAAATAATCCGAAGGAAATAAAACTTCAAGAGTATCAAAATGAGAGAAATTTGATGGTTGATGTACTCTTCGTGGCATGCAATTACTGCTGTATCATTCTCTGAAAAAAAAAAACCACAATAATAAAAGCGATATGAGCAATAACAGTGATAGCCCTTTCTAAGATAGTATACATACGGTACAGTTGAGATTCTCATTGAATCGTTGGGTCAAGAGGGAATGTATAGCAAAGTCGTCAATCTCAATCGTCATGAATACCTTGAAATCTTTCCGTACAACTACCGGACTTTTACTATATATATTATATCTTCCACGTGCATTCATACATACAGGCTACATAAATGCCGTATATAAGGGGATACAGTGAGGCTGGTCTGACCTCCATGATCCTCGACTCTCGTTACTTCACGTGCCTCGGCTCTTTTTCATTCCTCATGATTCGATGCTGGCTCGCTGATTTCAGCCACAAGAGGAATCTCGGCCATTTCATTACGGTTGAGTACTCTTGTCCGGTTACAGCGGCACGAGATCCTCCTCGATCGTGCACGTTGTATACATACTTAACAATGATTGCGGCAGTCGAATCAATCTTTTGTTTCTGTAAAAAGAAAAAAAAAAAAAAATTCTTCTATATATCTTGCTTTTTACCGGTCAATTGAACATCGCACTCGCGCGACTCATCGATTTTGCGGACTGGAAAGACCGATCGAATCGCGACGCGGTCCATCGAACACAACTTCGCGGTGTGCCTTCTATTATGGATGAGAACGAGATATTATGTGAGGTGTACTCTCGACATCAATAATTTTCTCCTTTTCCCGCATCTCCACAGCAAAAATTATCGAAGGTCTCACATGGCATGATTTCATAGCTGCGTTTAAGGTATAGCTGTATAATGAGTTTGCAATAAATAAGCTCAACATATATTTCGAAGATTTCAGGGATTTCAGGGACACCGAATGCTGAAATTAAAATTTCACATTTAATTTGCGTGATTATAATCCACGAGCATAAAATTCATTCTGCACCGCAAAACATGAAAATTCGGGACTTGTATAAGAATTGATATTTTCCTAATTTATTACCGACCGTAAAGATGTAGCACCAGCCTTGCCATGCTTGAACAGATCTTATAGGTTATGCTAACGTATAAAAATGTTCTCCCATTGAAACAAATGTGAGGTTAGATCCATTCTTTTCAAAAATTTTACAGTTTGCAAAGAATGAAATCGAGTAATCCGATGCAAATTCAAAATTGTACTTTATTCGAATACGAATATTTTTCTTGTAGACGGAAGGATGGATTTCGCGGGGTGCTTCGCGAGGGTGCAAGATCAAGAATTTTTTTGAATAGTCACCTTGTATTTTGAAATATCAAAAATCAAATGTTCCAATGAATTGAATTGATTGAATTTTAAAAAGAAGTTTGATTTGAAAAAAATCATTACATCATTTTTTTGTAAAAAAATATTGCAATCGATGCATGCATAAGATGGATTTTCTTTGGCATATTCATCGAAATCCGGTATGTTCCATTTCCACGTGACACAGTGACATTGTTTTCCGCCAACTAAGCATAGCATATATAGGTATAAATCGTTTCCAAGTATTCATATTTCAACACTCCAAGTAGTAGTCATGTGTTCAGTGAGAAACTGAGTCACACACAGAGCAGATACGATTTCTACTAACGCATAAAACTGAAATAATTTGCATAAGAAGTTCCAACAACTTATTGTTTAATCATTAAGCTATTTATTTCAATTATCATACTAATCGAATGAATTTTGAATTTTATTTGTCAAATTATTTCGTGAGTAATTAATTTTATGAAGCATACATCCAGTCCATTTTTCTACGAGAAAAACAAAAAGAGAATTGAAGCTTAAAATCGTACAGGTTCTGTTATGATGACAGTCTGATATACGACCAATTCTTTTCCATGCACTTATTCCCCATGGTTCGCTTTTTTTTTGGGTAATATCGTTAATTTTCCATCAGGTGCCTTTGGAAGGATTGTTTTTATTCTACAATCATATTGTGCATAATAATAATATTTTTCTATCTCGAATGACTTTCACTTAACTTTTATCGCCCCTCTCTTACTCATTATAGTTCCATACGGGTAAAATCAAAACGCGACTCATCGTGAATGATCTTCGCCACATTCGTGTGCAGCATAATAATATCGCAAATCTCGACTAGATATGCAATTTTACTATTTTAAAGCGGTGCACCTTGGTACGAAAGTTCCGCAGTTCAAGAATCTTCAGTATCTCGTTTTTATATAGCTTGAGTGTATTATATACATGTACATTTATCACGGTATAACGTGATTAGTAAATGTTGGGAAAGTGAGCTCTCCATTCGATGTGAGTGTATGCTCGCGCTCTCTGCAGTCGAAGAAATCTAGAGCGAGGTGCACTTCGCGGAAGGCGAATGTAAAATGTATATATACATAAAAGAAACCCGTGTAGATTTTATTCGGAAATGGTAAAGCTGACGACGTATCGACGGTGTACTGTATACTGACGTTCACAATTCAATTTGTATATGGGGCATTCCATGACAACCTGGACAGAGGCTGCGATCCTGCTCACCCTCTTCGATTTTTTCAAATTTTTTTCCTTGTTCAGTAGACTCATAGAAACACTTGAGATTTTTTTTTTCGGATTTCATTCTCAAGGGATTTTGACTCCAGGAATTTTTGAAAATCCTCCATTTGAAAGAGACCGAAAGATGTTTACGCGCCTGTATTTTCGGTTCCGCTGGTCGGATTGAAAAAATCAAGCATATGAAATTGATCGGAATGAAACGTAATTTTTGAAAAAAAATATATTGAGGATGATAATTTTTTTTCAACGGTGATCTCGTCGCCTAAACATAAAAAAACCGGATTTCCGTTGGGTATGACATGATCGATTTTTCTGAAGAAACTCTCAAAAACCCTTCGTCAAAGAACAAACATTTTCATGTACGACTGAGCATGGACCTCGTATTCCTTCTATTTTTTTTATCGAATTGAAAAAAAAAAATTCTGAAACAAAAAATGTTTTCGATTAAAAATTATTTTTTTTATTTTTCCTTGTTCAGCAGACTCAAAGAAACACTCACGAATTTTTTATTTGGATTTTATTCTCAAGTGGTTTCGACTCCGCGAATTTTTAAAAATCCCATCCTAAATGTAGGATTTCCTATCCTAAATGTGGGATTTTCAAAAATTCGCAGAGTCAAAACCACTTGAGAATAAAATCCAAAAAACAAAGAATCACAAGTGTTTCTTTGAGTCTACTGAACAAGAGAAGAACACTAAAATTTTAAGAGGGGGAGCGTCACAGCCTGTCGATTGGCATGGAATGCCCCGTATATATGTATTCTCTGTTCCATTCTCGAGAATTCTATACTGCATCCTGTACGATTTGTATACAACTTTGCTCAGCTTTCACAATGCCCAAATGCATAATCCTCTCGTGAACTTACGGATTCGCCGTGCCAGCGCATCCGCGAGCTATGCTTGCATCGAAGTGTATATATATATACACTATCGCGAGCAGAGACCAAAAGACAGAGAAAACCCATTCGAATCGTGGCAATTCATTTTCTCCGAAATCCGAACCAGAGGATCCTTCCCATAAACAATTAAAAAAAAAAGGTTTAGTACGACCACCTCAATTACGATTTCTCGTGGATATACGTAATATTTAGTTGGTTAAACGAAATGGTTGTCACAGTGATGAAAGAAGGATCAATTGAATGAAAAATTTGTCGAATCAACTAATTATTGCGGTTCAATGAAATATATCTGTATATCATTGTTTCTCCGCAACTATATGTTAGCTGATATTACAAATCTTTTTCTGGCTTTAACAAACTTCTTTGGTACAAATTTCCATCGAAAGCAATGACTTGTTTTTATTTTTTTGATCGGCCTTATTGATTTTGCCATTTTAAGTGTTAAAATCGTCAAATTTGAAATTTGCTGCCGAAATAATCCCTCGATATAAACGTTCATAATAATCGGATTACTTTCTTTTATTTACCGATCACATAAACTCTGCCGTTTTTATAAATTAAATCCTCTTGACTCTGAATTCAATATCGGTAATCTCCAGTAGTTCCAAATTACCTATTTTCATTGTAATCGATTGATTCGTCGTTTTCTTTCATCGATGATATTGACTTCACCATTATGAATATGAAATTTTAAGTCTGCAATTAAAGTCAGAGCGCTCTCGATAGAATCTCAGTCACAGAAATTCATGCGAATCGAATAATATTTTTCGTCAGTATAAGATTGACTCGAGTATTTCGAGTTGATTCAACTGAAAAAACAAAGATGTATTTATATTTAAAAAAAATTGATTTTAATCAAATTTCGGACAGCCGAATTTTAACCGACCAAATTGATGGATGAATTTTCGTGCAATATGAAATATTACACGATACATCGATCTGTCCAATAAAAGCATGTCTATGTGCTATGTGTAGAATACGAAACGTTGTATTGGGAGGCTGCTTTGAAAAATTATATCTATAGGAGGATGAACGTTTGCGAGAGGCAACATCAATCGTTCGGGGGGATTCTCGCACGAGCTCGAAGCACGCGAATCAAAGTCAAAGCACCTTTTACTCCTTCTTGGCTGATGGTCATCATGGTCGCGCGGGCGAGAGATGAGCTAAATTTAGCGCTCGCCTTGCCATATTTCATCTCCCACTATCTCAGCAGCCTCTCCGATGAGCACGAGACTCATCTCCTCATCGCCAGCGGACGTTTATGCAAAACTTCTTCTCTCATCGTCTTTCTCAGTATCGTCGTCTACTTGTTTCTCTCTCCTCCCCCCCCCCCCCCTCCCCTGAATATCTTCAGGAAAGCGTTGAACCCGGCGATCTCAAGGGAGCAATCGAACAAACATGCACTCTTATAGGCCATGTGCGTTGTCGTCGAGTATATAACCGTGAAAGCATCTGCATGCGACAAAACATAAGCGAATCGTTGTTCGACATCGAGGGAACTTTTTCTTGTAATTCATAAACCGATCCGTAAAACACTTGAAATTATGGTAAAATATAAAAGATCTTGTTCTATGGATGCAATCACAGAAAAGTTTGCCATCTGCAACTTCCTTGAGTCTTGCTCGTAGGTTTAACGATCCATTTTCCAAATAGATACTGTTCACTTGATTTATCACTGATTCGACAGCGGTCGATATCCAAGAAGATGTGGGAGCACTTTTTTGTTTGAAAAAAACACTTACAATCTTTTTTTTTTTGTCAAAAAATGATTATCAACGATTATTAAACAAAATTAACAATCATATGAAAAAAAAAAGAAAGCTTCCTCTATGAGGAAGTAAAAAACGGTCATGTCACATTATTTGACCAAAAGTTTTAATTTTGATTTTTTTCCCAATCATGCGCGTATTCATTACATCGTAAAATATTTTTGAATTTTTTTCCACTCGGATGACATGGATTTCTCCGATCCTGAATTTCGTCAGTAAAACACATTGGAGGACCCTTATGCGAGCCCATATTGAGGATGCATATGAGCACTAGACCCTCCATCAAATTGAAGCTCTTATACTCTGTATGTTGCACTTAGAATACATTTTTCGTTGTATATTCTGATGAGTACATTGAGAAACATTTAAAAGGGCGAAACGAGTGAGAAATTTTTGATTTCAGGATTTATTACCGATACTCGTCACAGCAAAATTTTAACTTTAGAATTTACGCTTTTGGAGATCAGATGAAAGAGCGATTGAAAATCAGATTGAAGCAATATAAAATCAGATGAAAGCGGTTTGAATGATCACCTAGAAAAGGAAAATCCATAATTGTACTAAAGTGAACAATTGGATCCAATGCAAATTTTTTGGTGCTCGTCCTTTTCACGCTTGTGTGAAATTGGAGCGCCCTTATATTCTCGCGGTCCATACACATCCCGCGCACCGCCGTATCGCTACACTTTTCCGAAAACGGACGGAAAATCTTGTGCGTCTCGACGTAGAGCTTGCCGCTGTCGCTGCTGAGCTGAAAGCACATCACACGAGGCATATCGCGTGCAGTATGAGCACCGAGCATACGCAAGGTCTCGAGTCTCGTGTCTCTTTATAGCATGAAGACTCAATCGAAGCTTCTCAAGTCTCGAGCTTATGCGATAATCGTGAACATACACATATATATTGTGTGCATATAGGGAACACCGGAGCTGGGTAATTTACATGATACATCAATCGTTCGTATATCAATTTACATAGAGCCATATGTCGTCCGGCCGAATCTTTGGACGAAAGTTGGGCTCGCATCGATGTGACTTTCGGCCGAACAATGATTCGGCATTCCCACAAAATTACAAATCATCAACGTCTCTTTAACTCGTAAAAAAAAAAAAGTAGAAAGAATATTCTCCACCTTCCCCATGCAGAGCGTCATCTCTACCGTGTGTATATCGCGTACGCCTTTGGCCCGATACCACTCCGCAGAATATTTGACTCTGTCGCTCTCTCTATCTTTCTCTTCCTCTCGTCTCATCTCCACGTCGTGCGTCCATCAAGAGAGCTTTACAGTACAAGAGAGTACATACGGTATATATTGTACAATGGCGCTTTGCAAACATCGTCTAGTCCCGCGTCTTGTATAACCACACGGTGCAACGAAAAATAAAGAGAGCCAAAGGAAAACGAAAACGGCGCGCCAACGGGACGCGCCGTTATCGGCCGTGCACATTCGGTCTCGTATACGCAGAGCCCCCTCGTGATATTAAAGTTTTATAGTTTCAAGGCATTCAAGGGAGAAAGAAGCGAGATGTACTCGCTCTCTTTCTCTGCGGATGCTTTTTTTCTCGCTTTTCTGCTTCCTAACGCACACACAGGCACGCATTACATATATATATAGAGTCGTTTCAGCATCCTCCTGCATGTACATGAAACGTCGGACAGGAGATATATCTGTACATAATGCATGTTTTCATCTTTATTTTTCTTCTGGCACGCTTGATCGTTCTCTCTTTTTCAACGGGGAATCTTTATGGTCGTCGCGGGAGAGAGACCGCGTCCAACGGCCGGAATGAAAGAGCTCCTTGTTACTTCAACATAGCAGCAGTATAGCACTAGCACATGCGGCTTTATATCTGCTTATAACGGTTTTTTATTATGCCTTTTTTGTATGTCTCGTATGTACGTTAGTACGAGTGTCTATATATATATATATATATATATATATATATATATATATATATATATATATATATATATATATATATATATATATATATATATATGCAATGTTCTCATCTACTCCTGTATGGCCCTCCGATCGAACGGAGATACAGGAAGTATCGGATTCGAAAAAAAAATAACGAACATTTTCGTGATTTTTAATTGGTAATGGGATATTGTTCTTTCATTCTTTGATTCATTATTTAGCAAAGCTCGTGTGCTATTAACCCCAAAACCTATCATAGTTTTATTTTTCATCTTGTTACACACGACTGGGGTAGACATATCCACTCGATGCGTTTCTTGTTCGCATAATCCAATCGGCAGTAATCGAACTCGCTT